>KV751321.1:17688172-17705987 GCA_001698575.1 Mola mola | reverse complement strand
AGGCAGTGAGACGGAAACTTAGCAACTGTTTATGGAAGCAGAAACAGGCTTCTTGGTTTTCCAGGAGCTTTCCCGTGATTAAGATTAGTCTCACATCTGCATGCATGTGTTTGTACCCTCGCGTGTGTGTGTGAGTGACAGAGAGAGATAGGACTGCTTTCCAGGCCAAAAGCTGTATAATTAATCCAACACAATTTAAGTAAGCGGCTACCCCATGTGAGTCATTCATGCACGCTGCATACTGCCTGACAGTAAACTGAACATTTTTATTTCTTTAAGAGAGGAAATAAAAGATTCATAGCACTTGAATCATGGGATCATTACTTCCTACTCGCCGGCCAGAGCACCATCAACAAAATGTCAAACCAGGGACATACAAACACCAGCCATGTAAGGGTACACGCTGTTTGTCTGCCTATTGTTCCCATTTCGCTAAATTCAATGAAGTGTCTGTGTTTGCAAAGATGTTACCTCTGCTAGAAAAGCAAACAGCAAGGCAGATGTCTATAATGAGGAAAACATGGCCAGGGAAGCTGGTATGATTCAGTTGGTATGGGGTAAAGCCAATGTGTTATACGCTTACATAATCCAGGGGGAGTGTAAACTGACTACATGCGCTGGCAGGCACGTGTCGGCTGTTTTGTCGTGGTCGCCATGTTTCCTTGGCTCCTCTAAAGTGTATGCATCATCAGATGTCCACAAATGCCAGGTCAAAAGCCTTTTGTGAGGTTGCTATTCGTCAGCAGGCAGCCCTGTGCTGCTGCTGCAGGGGTCTTTTCAGTGCATGGAACCGGATGGTGAGCAGAGAACACAGCAGGGGCTGGGCACTGCAATGTACTGCAGTGCTCGTTGCTCTGCTATGCACACCCACTCTCTTCCATTCTTGCTCTGCCTCTGATAATCTCTCAATCTCTCTCGCCAACACTCGTATCATTTGTCTTGCCTTCCTTTCCCCACTGTCTTGTCATTGCTTCTGACATCGTGCCTATTTTTCTCCACACACTTAAAGCGGATTGTAAATCCTGTGTCTTATTTTTTTTACTTTAAATTTAAACTTGGCCGCGCTCTACATTCACATGTATGCTTTTAAACACATTTGAACAAATGAAATACGTGCTTTCTTTGGAGACTCTGACAACTACTGACACTTTATTGTACTTATCAAAGGCTCAACCCCAAGTGGGTCTGCGCGCCTTCAATATCTGCAAATTCATTTCAATAATCTGATGTTCCGTCTGAGCAGCCCAAACAACGCGAAAGTATCGCTATTTCCTGTCTGAGCTTTTTTACAGCAACTCTTCCCGTACTGACAGGGAGAGTTTCGGGACCGTTGCCAACTGTAATCTGGCACTGTGACAGCCGTTGTGGCTCCGCCATGCTGCATGCGCCATCACTGACATGGGCGTGCTAAACGCCCATGTCACACAGTCTGGGACAGAGGGTGTCACACACTGAGAATGAGCAGTAAGACCAACATCTGCTGCATTCCTCCAAAAAACCCCACAAACTACTTACAGGACATGATCGCACACATGCATAAGGATAGAAGATACAAAGACAAACCTGGCACCAGTAATCCTAACTCAGCATTTTACCAAATTAAACTCTTGCCCAAGTTGTTATGTCTGTTTTGAGGCCCGACTCGAGCATTAGCCAACTTTATTACACCAAAGTTTTCAAGAGATCTGGGTTGATTTAACAGCCATTCCATCAAACATCCATCACCAATTTTCTCTCGCACACTCTGCTTCTACTTTAAAGAAGGATCCGGGATAATTCTTGGGAACAGTCAGGGGTCTCATTTCCATTTCCCGTTTCCCATTAAAAGACCGGGGCTCCCGATCATTGCTGTCTGAATGAGTTTCTCACTGTGCCGGCTGCGTCCCGCCGAGACACTTTCCTGGTCGCCCTGAACCATGACATGAAACAAAGCTTGGCGTGACAGCAGGTGTCTGGGTTGAATGGGCTGCAGTCATTGCGTGCTTTTCATTTTCTTTTCACTGATGTAACATAATATCCTTTAACTTAATTGTTTTCAGATTCATTTCCTGGGAATTTAATTAGCAACTACCCACTAACAGCTGAGGGAATGTATTATCTCCACTCTTTTAATAATAGTCTCCTTTAAATTTTGTGACCTGACGCAAATATTCCTGAATGATTTTGCTGCTGCAGTCAGTTTTATCCCCCAGTTTCACGTGACACTCTGAAAGCCAGAGCGCTGACACTCCCACCTGGAGCGTACAGCGATACTGCAGGTGAACAACGACAGGGAGGGCAAAGGATTTTGTTTTTTTAAATCGACCGGCTACACGTTGAGTTCTCAGCAGCACTGCAAAAACATGGCTCTCTTTAAGACGGCGCGTGTTCTAAAAAAGGAGCGGGGCATGAATAATGAAAAGAGTCTTTAACTGAAGAAGCCGAAGACTGGATGAGCCACAGCCGACAGCATTATCAAACACAGACTCTTTTTATCAGGTCATCTGAATAGACAAAGAGGTCTTTTCTTTACATTAAACTGTCATCCCACCTTGCTTACTAAACCAGCCTCCCTCTGCTCTGAGCTCTGTCCATGGTGCTGAAGACAGTTCCCTCTTCTTCCATTGGACATACAAATGAGTGTTACATGATCGAAAACTTATTTAAAGCCAGTTACTGGGATCAGTGTTGTGGTCACGTTCATGCATGTCCTGTGCTTGTATTTACTGTCGCAGAGTGACAGGCATTAGCTATTCTTCGGTGTGAAGACACCAGTGCACTCGAGTGTACTTTAAATCCAGCCTAGCAACGCTTTTCAGCATGCCCACACAAAGTGCAGCCATATTTTCCTCCCGGTCTGCAGCAGGCCAGCGCTCTGACATCTTTCGCAGGGAAAACACACAGTGCCCACTGCTGGACAGTATCATATCTTCATTCACAAATGATGAAGGTCAGACTTACTAAAAAGACAGTGGGTGCTGTTAAAGAAAGCTGTGAATACGCATAAAGAAAGCTGATAATACTGGAAAACAAAAAAACAAATCTGCTAGTATGAATCAGCAGTCCTTCACTATAAACAAAGAAAGATCTTTGTTGTTTGTGCTCGTTTTCCAGTACTGATGAACCGTACCTTCGGTGTATAAATGCTCCAGTGAAGGTACACAAACACAAAAACAGTATTTTCGCCTTTTACTGTACACTGCAATCAGTTCACCCAATCAGAGCGTCTACGTTTGCTGCAGGCTCAGACTGAAAGAGGTCCCAGATCAGCACGAACAAAACAAAACTCATCATCAGCCTCATCAGTGCTACCGGCCCAATTAAATCTGTTATCTGGGCATCTCCAATGGTATGTGGAATAAACAAGGAAGAGCACGGCCGAAATGATGGAGGCTGCTGCAATGAGCACACTGACATTATCAGCCTGCACTGAATTCACAGTGTAAAAACTTTACTCTTATCCCACACAGGGATCATAAAGAAGGTGATGTTGGAGAGCTGGTTAGCCATGCCTGGAACTGGGATGTAATGCTGAGGCAGCTCCGCTCAGGGATGTAATGGAATACTGCAGCACCGGAGAACCGTGTGCACAGAAACTTGCTTAGAAGCATCAGGGAGTCCCGCACTAACCTTCCCCCTCCCTCCCCTCCCTCCCTCCCTCTCTTTCTTCCTTTCTTTCCCCCTCCTGCTTTTTCTGTCATGTCTTTATAATGTAAAAAAAAAAATGTGTTCATTTAAAAACAACTGAATGAAAGACGGAGGGACGTCAGATAAAGAGGAGGGTTCCCAGTGAAAGAAGACAAAAGCAACTTCATAAGTGTAAAAATCCAGCCGCTTACCTTCGGTGCAGTTTGCTCTCCTCCGGATGCCGAGCTCTTCCACCTCTCCACAGGCTCCGAGACACTTTGAGATAGAGAGAAAAATAATCAGTCTCCTCTTACTTTTCTCTTATTTCCAGGTTGAGGATAAAGTCTGGAGTCTAACACAGCCCAGTAGACACACCTTTACTCTGTCCTCCTGTTAACTCTGCCGCACACACACACCCAGGCTCCCATTCAGATGCACCCCTGGACTGGAGTACACAATTTGATAAAGATCTGCTCTGAGGGGGTAAAAACTACACTCTCTCTCACACACACTGCAGTTTTTTTTTTCCCTCTCTTCCTCTTGCGCACTCCGCTCTGCTGCTTTTATTTTTTTTTTCCTGCCGTCTTTGCCTGCGCCGCTTCCTGATTGGCTAACCTGTTCTTCAATAACATAAGCTCTCTTCTTTAATTGGAAGGGGTCCACTTATGTTGTGCACCAGAAGCCATCCCGCCCTGCTCATCTCTCGCCCTCGCTCCCTCTCTTTCTCCCCCCCCCCCCCGCTAAGTGCCAGCGGAGAAGAATGCTGAGCTCTGCAATTTCATACGCATCGAGCAAAGAGAAAAAGAGAATGGAGGAGGGAGGGGGGGGTGGGGGAGGAGGAGGAGGAGGAGGGGGAAGAAGGAGATGAGAGTGGGACTGGGTGAGAGCATCAGCAACGAATCAGTGGACCGCAGTGGGACAGGCGGAAAGCAGCACAGGGGACAAATAAGACAGAGGGCTCTGAGATGGGAGGGGGGGCGAGCGCCGATCTGGATGCACGGTCCCACAAGCTGCAGCACGTTGGGGGTGTGACAGTGGGTCAGACGGAGGGAGATTTCCCTGCACTCACTGCAGCGTGGCTAGGTGGCTCTGCTGCAGTGTGGAGTCTAATTGTCAGGCAAGAGGGGGGATGGGAAGTGAGAAGGAGAGAGGGGGGTTGGTTGCAGTGATGCTGAAGTACAGTTTTCCAGCCAGTCAGGATATATGGGTGGGTGGGGGCGGAATGGGCAGGCAGCCGCAGTGTACAGCCGTTAATGCTTCCCCCTCATGAATTATTGAAGGTGTCCCGGAGGGAAGTGTGAGGGTCACAGTCGGCAAACTACAGAGCCTGCTCAGACAATCACGGAGGGCTTTTAAGATGTGCAACCATTTATTAAAGGGAGCCCCTTCAGTTATATAATATAAGCATATAATCCAAGCAGGGCTTTGAATGGAGATTGTGAGTCTTATCTTTTTGCTTCTCGCTCGATTCATAATGTGTTGAAAAACGGCTTCCCCATCCCGCAGAAAACGGATGATTGACTTTGTGGTGTCAGTTTCTCCGCCACTCTCCCTTTTCGTGATGCAGCTCGGCTGCATGAAAGCACAAAAGCCCGAGCAGATCAATAACGGCTCATACAATACCTCGACCATCTGCAGAGGACACAAGCAGACACTCTTAAAAGTTATATGATGCCTGCAGTGAAATGCAAAGGCGCCGTTTGCTTAATCAACAATGAAATAAAACTGGTGGATGAATGAGAAAATAGGTGCCACTTATTCTGGGCTCAGCGTCCTGGTGTAAAATGCCACATGGTGTTAAACCACAGGTGGGTAAATCTGGATTTTAATCATACATCTAGATTAGCGTGAACGTAGAGGGAATAGCTAAAAACGGGTGGTTGCAAAAGTGACAAATCATAAATACAGAGCGCACAAGTTCAAGATGGACTTTCAGGTGCAAAAGCTTTTATTCCACGTAAATTATAACATAACAGTTTTCAGTGAAAAAACATTACCGCCACGGCCGAACTGCGGGAACAGTAAGAAAAAAAGTGCGTGTACTTAATATCGTTTTAAATTTTTCCGTCAATCATCTGCGTGCGTTTTCGTTCATCACGGTGGTCTCTGCTCTCTCAGGAAGGCTGTAGACTGTGATGGAGATGTCGGTGTGTCTGAACACCTGCTCCAGTATCACCGACACCCTGTTCCAGTGCAGCCGATCCAGACCACAGCCAATGCTGTTGGGAAGAGGGGGGGACAACGTGAGCAAATTCACCGGCAGCATCTCGGAATGAAACAAATGGAAGAGCTACGAACCGAGGCATCGATATTCTGGTTACTCTGTTCCGTACGCAGTGTGACCTCATGTCCTCCAGGCTCTGTTTCAGGCTGTCATAGGTTGGTTTGTGGTTGGCCTTTTTCTTTGTGATCTGCAATAAAACACCAACAAAGCAGCAATCATTTTTACTTTTTACTTTAATAGCGTTATGAGAAACAATTCAATCTACACGTTACATCTTTACCAGATAGTAGACAAATCGTTCGCCTCTTTTCAGTACAGCGCACTGTCCTGTCAGCTTTTCTGGTTGGGAGATTACAATCAAAGACATTCACATCAAAATAAGACTGACCAGTTGGTGGAGAGAGCTAAAACGATTACTTGATTGACGAGGCAAACAAAAGAAAATCAATAACCATCTATTTTAATAGTCTGTTCATCATTTCAGTTGTTTCCTAAGTCAGCAAAAGTGTAATTTGTTGGAACCAACTGCTTATGTAAGGATTTGCTGCTTTTGCTGTCATATATGACAGTGAATGAAGACAGGGCCTTAGTGAAAGTAATTTGAAGCTCTGGGCTCTGAAAAGTTGAGATGTTCCTTTCAGTTTACTATTTTAATAAACTAATAAAAGATCGATACAGTGAAATATCGCGATATTTTGCATGGGGACATTTTATCGATTTAAACGCTCTGGTTACCAGAGTAGTTCATATCAATTGACATGTCAGTCCAGCCACACTTGCATTCATTTCATTTGAACTATGCAGACTGGAGTAAACAGTTCAGTTTGTCAGCTTGGAACATTTATGGCTGTGCTGGTTAATCCGTCTGCTTGTACTGGCACCTTTGTGCTGCAATAAGGGTTCATGAAATGAGATGAATAGACTGAAAACTAAAATAAAACAAACTGACAAAATTCTACTTTGGGAACATGCTCTGGAGTTGAACTGACTGAAAAACTGCAACATATCCCAGTATATAACACTGCAGTACTTAACATAATGCAATATCATGATAATATTGTAATGTGATATTATTGTATCGTATCAACCAGTGGATTTATTAATAGCGATAATAATATTTAGTTGCAGTTGGTGAACAAGTCATAAAATACTGATGTGCAGCAAAAAAACACAACAACAAAACTACACGTGCTACAAAGCTACAGTGATGCCTATGACACCTACTTTATGATCTAATCTATATTTCTCTCTGCCCGGAATTGAGCATTCCCAACATAAGACGTCTCCAGCCCATGTCAATTTTTAATGGATAAGTCTTGCTCACTCTGTTCCTTTAGCTCCTGCACCCCCTTGAACTTCTGCTTGAACGTCACAGCTATGCCGGCCCCCATGCGGCAGTCCTCGCTGATGCAGTGGGCCAAAGCGTCGCCCTCGGGGCACGAGAACAGGTTCCCGGTGACATAACTCACTCTCCGGCTGTGTGCTGCAGGCTGGCCAGGAGGGGGCAGCGTTTCACCGTGTGGAGAATCACAGTGGCAGAGCAAGACGTGAACGTTGGGCGAACCGTGACCCAAAACACCCCTCTTAAAAGTGCTTCTAACGCCACAAAAGAAAGCATTTCTTCCTGTAAGTGTTAGCTTTACCTGAACACCGAAGAAGCACACCGGCCTCTGTAGCGCAGACGACATTTTCAGCGGGTTGAGGAGTTGTTGACGTTCAAACGCGGACGCATTAAAAAAAAACAACGCAGGATTATCGGCTTTCAGTTTACGCTACAAGGTGAATTAGCTGTCATATCATGTGACAGTAACCTCGTATTGACTGGCGATGGCCGTTTTAATGCCAAATAAAGGATTTAAAGAGTGTCCCCCGATGGCTCGGTTAAGTTTGCAGAGCTAAACGCGATAGCTACGTAACCTCTCACGAGTAAATTACGACACTTTTGGTGAGAGAAGGCGTTTCCTGCCGGAAAGTGTCACGCCCAGGTGGGCTGTACTGGCAAAACGTCACACACAGAAAGCCAAATATATACTGTCCTATTCCTTTTCTGTGCTTTTCATAACCAATTTAAATTCTATTGTAAAACCCGTAAATGTATGAATTCAAGGTCGGTAATAAATAATTGATCGAATATACCCAGCATTTTCTTCATCAAACATTATCATTGTTTGCTTTGTTTTCATAGTTTACCTACATGTTGTTTTTTTTTGTTTCTTTCTTTTCACAGCCTTTATTTAATTATATTTTCTATTCTACTCGTGCCTATATTCTGTATTGTCATGGTAAATGTGCGTCATTGAACACAAAGTACAATAAATGTAATTTGGTTTATTGTCTTTAAAGGCCCTGCAAACATTTGGACTTGGCAAAGTGCTGATCTCGCTTCAGTTTCAATCATAGTTTTAAGTACTCCCACCGCGTGCAATAAAACTAAGGAGTCAGTAAATATTCATACAAGGTCAGTCTGTACATGCCCAGTCCTAAGAAGAGAAAACAAATAAGTCCTAAATAAGTGAAAACACTTCTCTGTGGTGGATTGTGGTTGTGTTTTAAGGGCATTCAGTATGTGTACTGAATAACTTTAATGCTCAATTTAAAATACGAAAACACAAAATGAAAATAGAGCAAGCACTGTATTTCTGCAGCATCTTTAAAATACCAACATATGAACAGACTTTTGAGACCACACATGACAACAAATAAGGGAAAAACTACAATCGCATATTAAGTGTGCACCCAGAATGAAAGTGAACGAACAAGTGCCCCCTTTGAAAGCCAATAAAATAAAGCAATACAATCTCAGGATGAGTGTGGCGTCGTCTTGTTTTACACACGTTTAAACTGCAGTAGATACACAGTCGCAGCATGTTTTGTCACACATAAAGTCCATGTTGCAGCCCTAGAAATTAGCACTGCGCCTCCGATCGTTCAACCAGTCCCCAGGGTTCACGTCCATCTGCAGCATCTTCATCACCCATTTGTCCCTCCGCGCCCCGTCGATGAATTCATCCAGCGACAGTTCCCCTATGTGACAAGGGACAATTAAGTCTCCGGCTTATTTTACTACACACTCCTGAATTCCTCATTTTATTAAGGTGCAGATTAGTGTACAGCTGAGACATCCCTCCCATTAGTATGCAAGCAACAAACAAATTCTCCAAAACTCCATAAAGCCATCACTGTATCTTGACCTCTGACCTTTTGAGCTTCCATAAAACTGTTGCAAACACTCACCGTCTCCATTTTCATCAACCAGCTCAAATATCCTGTCCACCACTTGGTCTGGGGTCAGCAGGTTGCACTCTTCGTCCAGCTCTCCGTGACAGGCTTTCTTCAGTCGATAAATGGACTGAGAGCGATGGGAAATCACGTTACGGCGACTCTCACACAGGTCTCACACATCTGATATAGTGGCTGGAATAATAAATATTACCTCCACAATTTCAAGAAGCTCGGTCTTGTCAATGCATCCACTTCCGTCTTTATCGTACATTTTGAATGTCCATTTAAGCTTATGCTCCAGTTTGCCCCTTAGGACTAAGTTCAAGGCGGCAACATACTCCAAAAAATCAATGGTGTTGTCCTGCGTAAATTTAAAAAAAAATCATTTAGAATGCAAAATGTTTCAACATATTTGCACTGCAATATTCTAAAAAGAATATAACGAAGGTTGCAACTAATTATTATTCTTAATAGTTTAAACTACAGTCTTTCAGAAAAATATGAAAAATGTATTTTCCCTGAAATCCCACTTGTACATGCTAATTGTTTTTGTAGTGTTTATGTTTCGTGACGACTAAGATGACTGGAAATTACTGGCAGTTAATAAGCTGGAACCTGCAAAGGGAGACATGACACTGTGCACGCAACTTGTAGAGATTCATACTTACACCGTTCTTGTCAAACGCTCGGAACATGTTTTCAATGTAATCTGCGGCCTCTTTGTTTTCAGTAACGCCAAAAAAGTTCTTAAACTCATGCATGAAGAGCGTTCCACTCGGGCACTCCACAACAAATTTTTTGTACCATTCCTGCAGCTCGGCCACATCAATTTCCTTGTCTGGGTCACTGTCCTCGCTCAGGCGCTGACCCATGGTGGAAATGTTTCCTGTAGCTCTCTGAAAGACTGAAATTATTTCTTACATGACACCAAACTGAAAAGCTCACCTCTAAGGTACAAAATTCACATTAGCTATACGGTGTCAGTGAGTGAAGAACTCTTTTTGAAAATCAGCAAAGACCAGAATGATCAAATTGGCATCTAAGTCCATGCAAGCCGAAATGTCCATGGGCTCTGGCTCTGAAGGTGGGGATGAGACACAGATGAGACACTTATCCATGATAAGGGATTAGAAATGTATGCTTGTCACAATCAGTTAGTTTACAGACAGATCATATCAGGATCTCCTTGTGGTTCCCGAATAAGGTTCCATATAGACCTACATCTATGGAGAAATAAACCCTTTATTAAGAGTTGTTTTTTTTCTACTATACTATATGAAAAAATATCTTTGCATGGTGTGACTACAAAAACACAAGGTGATATTTGCAAAAGCAAACTATATACTATTGACTTTGATTTGAAGAAAAATGAAAAAAATGCTGAGTTTCATTACAGGTAATGTATAATTCACAATTTCTTGCAGATCACAACCCATTTTAGCAGATACAAATCAGGCGTCGCTGCTTCAATATTGTCGTCGAGTCCCCAAATGTTACAGGGGAAGAATATCAAATCAATGGTGTGCTCGTTTCAGTGATGTTTCCCTGTTAATCCTAGATTATCCACACAAACTCTGACCTACAATTTGTCTACTGCTACCCTGATTACTGTTTACACGTCTGCTCCAGTCTCACTGGCACTTCTAATAAATGTGTTCCGGTTAGAGTTGTAAATTCTGGACTAACAACAACATTGCAGAGGGCAATTATATTTGGGAAATGGGTGGAGGCATCGAGAGAGATTTTGGTCTTGTTGGAGTGTCAGACTGTGGAATAGTCTGCAGAAATGCGGTAATAGAATAACAGTGTTGCTGTTTGTGGTAATGAAGGCCATTGTTTACAGGTGAAAGCTTTGGCTGGTCCAATACCTTCCTGCTCCGCGATACTGTACGTGCTGACAACAAGGATAGTGATAATCTGATTTTAGAAATGTCAAGGCCATCTCAGGTGTCACTGGATGTTATCCTCACATGATTAAAATGACTAACGTGTGTTCATCTTTACCCAGGTAAAGTCTTGCTAAGACCCACCCCGCACCCTCAAATGTCTTACACTGACAGGACTGGTACCAAGTAATTTTAATTACTCTGTCATCTCTGTAACATTTCTCTTTCTTTGCTCTTGTGGTTCAGTATAATAAGACTAATCCCACTAAAGTTGCAGGAAATTCATTTCAAAATAAAAATAAAGGCCTTTAAAATAGACAAATAACCATTAGTCATTGAGAGTATTCCGTGCAAAAATAGAAATTTAAGTTCTTTTGATATTTACCTTAACATTAGTAAATAGCAGGGTTTTGACGATACACTGTGATGAGTTAGATACAAATGCACAGGACGTGATTCGATATGTATCGTTACTAATAAACTTTTTGAACAGTAGTATTTTGAATGGCACCGATGGTTTACCGTTGCAGAAAAATATGATTGTTACCATACTTAACATAACTTTTAGAATTTTTTCTTGTTACTTCCCTGCACATATTGTAAAATCCTTTATGTAGTTCATGTGAAGTCATTCTTTTCGATTTAATGGTATCAGAGTATCACAACACATATTTTCAACTATCACACAATGACAGAGGCTTCACGATGTCATTATTAAGATGTATGGTCACACCCCAAATAAATATGCTGCATTTCGCTGCTGGAATCCTGCAGCTGCATCATTTTCTCACGCACCACCTGCCTTAAGAAAGTCAACCTTATGGTGGCGCTAGAGGGAAAGGCAGAGGATCACAAAAGTCATCAGGATTTTGCATAAATCAAGTTAATATCGATCTATCAAGTATATCAGTCATGACATTTCAATCTGGCCCGTGTGGTGGACTCATCGGCCAAAAGACATTGCGAGTCCTTGATTTTCAGTAACAAAACTATTGTCAAGCATGCTAACGTGCTAATACTTAGAATGCAGCGGTAGCTTACTTTATCTTGTAATGGTTAGCTGAAGTTGATATGTTAAGTTTATAATGTATGGTCACCTTGAATGGAAGTAGAATTGTTAACAAGGAATTTCTTAAATACTGGGTGGAAGTCACCCATATAGCAGTCGATAATTCCTAAAAAGGTCATTTTACTCCCCAATATTCTGCAAATGTGATACATAACTGGATGTGCCACTACCTGAATATTAACTGAGCATATTCCACTGTACAGTTATAACATTTATTGCTTTCCATGAATACTATGATGCAAGCTCAAGCATTCAGTTTCCAGCAATTATCATTTCTACGAAGGCAGTGGACATGTTTTACAAGTCTACAAAAAACTGATTTACAGATACATAAAAATCCAAGCTATCAAAACGGGCATTTGTACAACTAAGGTAAGACATAGGAGATGTTAAACAACCTTAAAGTATCTTGGGTTCATCAGTGGCTTCCCTCAAGCCATTTCTAACTGAACCGTCTTTTACCGTCAAAACTGATATTGGCTTTTAATGGTGAAAAAGCAGCAATGTGACATTTTCCATGTTCTTCAAGGGCTAAACGCATACAAATGTCTTATTGATATTAAAAATAAATACATGTTATGGCATGTGCTTCATTAAAGAAAAAGCAAACGGTTGCAAGTGTTACATCACATTCTTAATGGCAGGTGCCCTCCTTCAACTAAAAGGACACACATTCTTTAGAAACACAACTCCAAACAGTCAACTGTATCTGGCATACCTAATGGAATTGCTGAAATCAGTTTTCAAAGTTACATTATAATGCTCAGATATATATACATATAAACAAAAATAAGGAAACAAATGTTAGAAAAACTTTTAGTCAACAGTGAAAAAAGCAAAGTCTCCATCATCATCCTGAAATCAATCCCTTCCATTTTAAAGACCAGGCAGTCTGAGGCCCTATACTTGTTGAAACTGAAAGGATAAAAGCATCCTTCTTTGAAGAATTTAAAGGTCCCAATCAGTCCTGGTCCTGAGGTCAAGTGGGCCACAGTGCTACAGATATACCCTCAGTGTGGTATCATACAGTGTGTGTGTGTGTGTGTGTGTGTGTATATATATATATATAAAAAAAATACAAAAAAGGTCATTTGTTCAAAAGGTCAAGTTAGTTATATTCCCCAGACTCTCCTGCAGTTTTTGTGCTGTTTGAATTGTCAGCACTGCCCTCTGTTGACAAGTCGGGTGAATTACCAGAAGATGGCACCTGCATGTCACTGGGTGGGCCATCTCCTCTGCTGCTGCCGCTGCTGCCGCTGCCACTGCTCTCACTCTTCTCTGATGATGCCGGCTGCTTGTGTTGATCCACAGTGCTTTCTGCCTCCAGGTTGTGGACATCCGCTGTCTCTGATGAGTCTCCTTCCCTTTTTGAGGGTTCTGTCTCTGCACTGCTTTGTTCTGCGGAACAAAGCAGGGGCAAAACATTAGGGCTGCAGCTAACTGTTATTTTCATTACTGAGTAATCTGTCAATTATTTTTTTGTGTAGCTGATTGTTTGTTGCTAAAACATCTGAAAATTTTGGAAATGCTTATCAGAAATTCCCAAAGCCATGATATTTGTGAAACTGGGAAACCAGATATTTGGCCCCTTTTTGTAATAAGGAAATGTTCTAACAGTTGCTTAATATATATATATTTTTTTTTTTGTCAATCAAATAATCATTTCTGCTCTAAATATATTTTTCTTACGTTCCGAATAACTAAATCCGTTACAATATTTAATGTTTACGTGCTTGCCAATGAGAGTGAGTGCATACATTGAAACATCACTGTTATGAAAGCCTATAAAATAGACAGATGTATCAATTCAAATCACGTGTTCCATCATTTGTGTGGCACAGAAAACTGTTAAACGGAGATGAATTGCAGTCCGTTACAAAAGGACGTCCCCTCCTCCCATGCATAAGTGTCAAGGTCAAGACAATATTTAAACTAACTGACAACCTAACACAACAAATGCCTTTGAGGTGAGACTGTCTGGATGTGTTTGCATCTATCCGACAATGTATATTTTCCCTACTTTGTCACACAGAAAACAAAATGCTTGGATGAAGATCAGATATGAGATGGGATACAGCCAGGAGCGTTCTATGATGGCTGGCTTTCCTTCCCAACTTCAAGTGTGCCCATTTGGGCCAACAATAAACAGCCTGGCCCTAGTTAGTAGTCAGCATACTGAGAATTCCTCTGAGAATTTAAGCACTGCACCTCTATAACAGTCTGACTCATAGCGGAAAGTTGAGGGAAAAAAAGTGATAAAAATTAACACAGCAGTTTTCCTTGCTAAAGCCTGGTGCCTGCATTACCCACGATGTATTTCAACTGCCAGAACAGTGTTGAGTATTTATTTTCACACCCATACATTAAGGTTTAGATTCTCTAATATTGACTTTTTGATAAAAATAGCTGCCAACAAAGAGATTAAACATCTAAATATAGCCCTCTGTCATTGAAGGCACCACACATTGGTACCCTTCAATACTTAAGCACAGATATGCATGTAAGCCTACAGTGTGGAATGGTTAACACATACCTTGATTCTCTGAGATAGTAGTTGTGTCACCAGATGCTCCACTTTCACACTCTTGCCCACAAGTGACTTTTGAAGATTCCGGATCCTCGGACAAGCTCTCTGACCCTTTGCCACAAGATGAGTCCTTTTTTTCACTTTGTGTTTCATCAGTTTCATCAAACTTGAGCCTCTTGACCTCATGCTTGTCAGCACTAGAATCGTCCTCGGGTTGTTTATTCTTTTTCCCGCTGTTTGTTGTAGTTTGACCTTCTGATGGTGAGGAATCACTGCAGTAATGACAAATAAACAAAAATGTGGCTATCAAGGTTAAAGCAACCAGGACAGAATATATGGATCTTTCTGGGTATGTCTGGGCTCGACATGCCCCAAAATATTAGGGCCCCAATATTTTGAATACAAAATACACAGGAGACTGACTCACTGTGTATACAACGCACTCACATTGCCACATGTGCACCCTGCTTATTTCAATTACCTGACATGTTGCTCCGGTGTTGTTGGCTCTGTTTGTTTGCTCAGTGGTAAATCAGGGAGCCCGTTGGTCGAAAACAAATCACAGCTTGACAGCTTTGGTCTGCTGAGCGGTTTTGGCACGTCTGGTCCATTTACATTTCGACTGTAAAAGAAGAAAAAGACCACTTCTTTCGTAAATCATATGAGATGGCAAATGCTAAGACTCAAACAAACAAAGGAAAACATAAAACTGCCCTCATTATAGTTGATTTTTTGGATATTTGACTCTATACTAATTAAATTTTCCACTTGTTGCTGAATGAGGCAGATTTATGGAATTACAATGTCATGTGTGTGGCTCGGACCTGTCTGAGAACAGAGAAGTGTTACCAGGAAACATCACTCCATTCATTCTGTTTACACTGGATGCCCCATTTTTCCTGACAGGCGAAAAAAACAACAGCTGGAATGTTAAGTAAAATTGAGGGACATGTCTATGTAAATGAGAGAGCGGTTTAACAAAAACTGAACAGCAGATGTACTCACTCTGATGTGGGGTACACACAACTGACCACCATTACATTCTGCAATACATAAACAATAACATATTATGATTCAATTCAAAGCCAAGGAAGGCTGGTTTGAAACAATAGTGATGAATATTGTTTATGTTCAGGTGTTTACACAGTGCAGTGCCCACCTTCTCTAAGCCCATGAGAAACTTGTCTGTTCCTGTGTAGTTGCGCTTGGGGTCCGTAAGGAGTTCACAAAGACGCTGGATGGTGAACGGGATTCTGAAAATGGTATCAAGAGATGTAATTTTAAGATTAGCCACACATAGCCATCATTAATGCTGGAAAATAAAAAAAAAAAAAAAAAAAGGCCAAGCCTAGTTGTAACTCCTGATAGCAGTGATGACTATCAAGGTGCTGCTGCTTACATCTTGGATGAGAGGCGAAACGTCTTCAAGAAACTACAAGAAGTCCAGTTGCCTTCAGAAGAAACACCAAGACTGCTGCTTACATTGTGGAGAAAAGGTCTTAAATTTGAAAGCGAAAACAGCTTGATTCTGAATAATGAATTAGGGAAAATAGCAGTCGTTTCTATTAGTTTGCTACTTGCTTTAAGCTATTTGAACGAGAGTTACTGCTGATTGCAGTTGTGGAAGAGCTAATATTTGTATTCAAAAATTGTAGCTTCTTCTTTCCGTGGAAATTCAAGATTAAAATTTCCAGGTCTGAGGATAAAGTGTACTAAATGTGTGGTGATGTATAACAGTAGGTAAAATACATCTGCAACTGTGGAGAATCACTCAGGCCAATAAAAATAAATGAAATACAGAGCAGTGAGCATTGGTTCAAATATAATTTCAGCTGTTATGATTTTAATTTCTTTATGGTCTAATATGATATGGTTTACATTTTTAAATTTAATGAACATCAGAATTTCTTCTTTGTGCAAGATGCTGTTTAGTTTTGTGAAGAACTTGCTCAGAATTTGAACAGTGGCTTAGTATTACTGCATCTTCACTCACCCATTGTAACCATCGACTATCTTTAAGATCCTCTCCTTCATTTCGTCAAAGGGAACATTATCCACATTGGGATTATGTTGTCCTCTTGGTTCAGGAGCTGAAGCATGGAAATCGTCCATGACTTTCTCCAACCTGAACATGAAATACGCTTTGAACCGCGACCACGGGATCCTAAAATATAGAAAACACAAGCTGCAAGTGACATGCAGAAAAGAAAAATATGTCTTTGAACACAGGTCTCACACACACAAATACCTGATAAGTGATAAGACTGGCTGTGTGTGTGTGAGGTCTTCCATTTAATACTTTTATGCTTTACTCACATCGGCTGCCCTGTCTTGGCAACATGACACAAGAACTGCTCCAGAACAGGACAGGTCTCTTTCTTGCCTCTCTTTTCAAAATCTGCAAGTACCCACATGAAGTAAAACAATTTAATTAAAGCACACAACCCTCACACTCCAGGTGAAGTAAACTAAACCAAATCGAACTTTTAAAATTTAAAATTTTCAAAGCAGCCCAGAAGCGTGAGGTTATTAGTAAATAGGGCGGTTTGGAAGATATTTATTCTGGAAAAGTACCACTTCATTTCAAGCTACTTTGGACAAGTTTACTGTTATGAACATTGATTACCAGGTTTGCGAAGAGAAAATATGTACAACAAGGAGAAAAACAGTGTACTCTCCACATCGTCAAAGACCAATTTCAGTCAACGAATCGGAAAGTTCTTGTAAAAAGTTAGCATGTCTAATGAGACGTGACCCAGCTAGCTGTTTACTCATTTTCTCTTCACAAAAAAAAATAAATAAATAAATAAAAACTGTAAAATAAGATAACAGTTTATCGTTGACTATAATTCTGAACTGGCCAGGCAAAGCAAAGGCGACCAAATTGAACCTTCGGAACCACACTTGCTGTTAATAAGTTAAGCTAAGTTACGATAACATTATCTATCGTGTGTACCGTAGTTAGCAAACATAACAGACTTTGCAAGAGGCAGCGGGACAAAACTCTTTACCGACAAATGACTCTTTCGTCGAAATAGCTGTGAACAAAAAAAACCCGTTACCTTGAAACACTTCCAACAGCGCGTCGATCTCCATGTCTGTGTCCAGTCACAGGCAGGAAATAGTCGCGAGTTAGCTGTAGCAGGTGGGAGCAACCCAACGAAGCTGGCGGTGGCCACTGCGCATGTCTGAAATGACGTAGGCGCATTTGCGGAAGTCGCGTTGCCGTCCAACTTGAGACCAACAGAGCTCTCGAATGCGGCCAGCAGCGACGGGGAAAG
>KV751321.1:17672882-17688150 GCA_001698575.1 Mola mola | reverse complement strand
CAGGATTCGGCGGCAGTTGTCAGCGGGCGTCATCGTTTTTTGTTTTTTTTTCTTCTTCTGTTGTCACAGCGCCAACCGGCGAAGTGACCAATGAGTCAGCAGCTGATCGGGTTCAGATTTACCTAACAAACCCATAAAACCCAGCTATATAACAGACTCTGTTGAAGGAGATCGTGCAGTTTTCAGAGGTGACGATGGCAGTGCCCGTAGCCGCGCTCCAGCTGAGCGCGCCGTCCAGTCCGTCTCTGCTGGAGCGCAACATCCACATCACCGACACGGATTTGGGAAGCATTCCAAACACTGACACCGACACTCTGCCTTTACACTCTCCGTGGACTTTCTGGCTTGATAGGTAAGACGCCGTGAAGTTTCTTTTCTTCTTATTACTGTTGTTGTTTATCGTTTCAGCCACTTTACGCAGGCCAGTGTCGCTGGCCTTTATAATGAGAACAAAGAAGAGATTTGCTATGCTATAAATACCATAAAATCATCGTGTGTGTGTGTGTGTTGAGCACAGCGGCGGCTTGTCTCAATAACATAACACCACATTAATGACTTCCTCTTCACTGGCGCAGTTATTCTGGCAACTTGTTTTCTCTTTGACCTACATACAAGTTCTCTGACTCTGACCACCTCTCCAGACAGAGAGACCCCGCTTTACTCCACACAAGGTCAGCTGGAAGGCTGATCTTTTAATTGATTATTATTGTCCTTTAAAACAAAGGTGTTATTCAAAAAAACAAAACAAAAAAAACCCTGAGTCATTGTGCGTGTCTCTGGCAAAGTTTCGCCTGATTTCCAATTATACCCTCTGACACGAGTACCAGAGTTACACAAGCTGATCCTGCATGCTGTGTACAATCACAGGGTGCTGTGTACAAATTGAGGTCAGTGTTGTTGACTGTTTACCGACTGATTTGTTATTTTAACCACCAGCGAGGTGTTTGCTCAGACCTATCGCTCAAATGTATTTCATCACTTTAGACCTCAGATCCTCACGAGCTTGCAATCATTAAACAGGCATATAAAAGAATAAGTGTTTTTCTCTTTGGTTTTTTTTTTCAGATCTCTGCCAGGAACGACAGCAGCCGAATGTGAGTCGAACCTGAAAAAAATCTACACCGTCGAAACCGTCCAGGTACGATGAGGCAGCTGAGTCGGGGAGTTTCATTCCTGTTTGGCTTTCTGTTTCTCCCAATCAAGGCCGCAGTCACACCCGCTGAAGTGAAACGAGAAATGGTGACCCGGATGTTGTAAAAACACCAACATCGAAGCATCTTAAGATACAACCAAATAGAGCTGCAACAATTGATCGATTACGCCGATCGAAAGAAAGTCTATTTTGAGAATCAAATAACTGTTTCAGCCTTCTTTCAGGCAAAATTATTAAACGGGTGGTTGGTTTCGGCTTCTCGAATGTCAGGATTTTCTCAGTATATATTTTTTCATAGAGTAAATGATTAATCGTGGAAATGATTGGCAGATTATTCTATGAGTAAAATCACTTTATGTGGAGCGAGGGAGCCACTGATCGACTGTTGTTGATACTGTCTTGGGATGCGTTTTCCAAATCATCAAAAATGATGTATCGATACGATAACAAACACCATAAATGAGCTCAACTATCCCTGCTGTATTATAAATAAAGATTTAACACAAGGACCCTTTTTTTTTTTTTCCTAATTATATGTTCAGTTAAGAGGAACAAGGAAAAGCTCTTCGCCAGCGTTTTTTTTCTACCCTGTAACAGCTGGGAAATCACAACAAAGTCAGCTGTCCCACTTAATGGTTCCTGCCTCTTCTGTTCTCCTTGAGTAGAACTTTTGGAGGGTGTACAACAACATACCCGGCGTGTCCAGCCTGCCGCTGAGATGCAGCTACCATCTGATGAGAGGAGAAAGAAAACCGCTGTGGTAGGCTCACATGTAAATTGAGTCCAGCACGTGTTCGCAAGCTCAGTGAAGCCGTCCAGAACCGGTTTGTGTAATTTTGCCTGCTGGGTTTGCATGCAGGGAAGAAGAAAGCAACGCCAAAGGTGGTGTCTGGAAAATGAAAGTACCCAAAGAATGCACAGTAAGTGATGTCATCCGTACATGTTGTTTATGGGGGCATTGATTAATCAGGATTTAACCAAGTTGTCTTCGTGTTTCCAGTCGGTTGTGTGGAAGGAGCTGCTTTTGGCCACTATCGGAGAGCAGTTCAGTGATTATTGTGCCTCGGGTGAGTTCAGTGACGGAGTTATGTGAAAATGCGCGGGACTGAAGTGCATCAGTCCCGTCCTTTTGTGGCCTCTCTTGCAGAGGATGAAGTCGTCGGCGTCAGCGTCAGTGTCAGAGACAGGGAAGATGTCTTCCAGGTCTGGAACGGAAACGCTTCCTGCGCTAACGAGTCAAAGATCTTGGGAAGGATCCACGAGCTCCTCCCGCAAATCCCCTTTAAAGCCGTATTCTACAAGCGTGAGTATTTCCCTTGGCTATTTGGCTGTCAGAAAGGACTGACGGTAAACGCCATAAGATGTGAGTAAATGTTCTTTTTGCGTCTGTTTCAGCCCACAAGGAGCACCACGCATTTGAAGGAGGCCGATCAAGACATTAGAGTCCTTGCGATAAACGTTTTTTTTCCCGTTTTCTGTCTCCTTATGATCATGTTTTGGAAAATATTTGTGCACATCTTGAAGTGTTTGCGTTCCCAGTTGCTCAGTGTGTTATCTGAATTACCTCAGAATGTTGCCCATGTGTTCTAACTCTTAGCTGATGGAATTTCCCATCTTCTGAGCACTGCTGTCTTTCCCGACAATATCCCAAATACTTTGATCTCAGTCGAAGGAAGAAAAGAGTGATTTTATAGAAATGTTAGCGTTTGTATGTTGTTCGGTTTTTTTTATACTGCCAGTTATTTTTAAAAAAAAAAAAAAGCACCAAATCACACTGTGTGTATTACAGCATATTTTTTCGGGTTTCCTAAAGCACAGACAATGAAACAATGTGTTTCATTTTAATCAAATTTTTGGCTCTAAGAGGAGGACTAATTTATAAAAAAAACATTCATCATTACAAGATATTATTAGAAAGCTTTTCTAGTCTGCTCTTTTCTCTGTTTTGTATGTTTCAGCCAGAACACTGTTGCCTATACTGGAGAATTTTAATGTTTAGTATGCTGTGATCCTAACATATAAGCAGAAAATTGCACATTCTTTTTTTTTTTTTACTATTATTTTCTACTTGAGGATATGTGTGGTTTGTGAAAGGAATTTGTTGTTGTCACAATAAACCGACCTCGGTACACAAGACGTCGCGAAAAGATGCTGAGAAAAATATGCAATCATTTCTGTTCTGCAGAAATTGCGGCAAATTGGCAGTGTTGGTGTTGCCATAAGCATCTACTCTAAATCAAGCACTTTGTTTCTTATTCTGGGTGTAAAACACCAGAGTCCCTCCAGGATTACTTGTTTATGGTGTTGTAGTAAGTGAGTACAAATCTGGTTTTCTGTCAACTTTTCTGATCAAGTGTTGAGTGTTTTCTGATTGTGTGTTAGTGTTTTTGTTGGGTTTTTTTTTTCCCCCTTTTATGCTTGTGATAGTAACTGAAACACTAAAATGCTGAAGTTGAAATGATATGCTTTTAGTGTGTTTGCTCAGCCCGGCATTGTTGGGGAGAAAAATGAACTATAAACACATCACCTGGAGGGACAAACAAAGAAGATGATGTTGCTCTAAATCTCATTTTCCTCGAGGGACTGCTTAAGGCACTGTATGTGTATGTCTGAGCTAAGTCAGTGACTATTCTAGACTGCATGTGGTATTTTTTGAGGTCAGTTACATGTAGCTATGAACTATGCTTTAAATCCTGTTAAAAGCTGCTGTGATTTCTAACGTCTAACACAGGAAGAAGTAGTTTTGAGAACACCATCCATAGCAAACTTTCTCTACACCCCCCACCCCTTTCCTCTACAAATGTTGTAAGCACATACAGGGTATTAACTGTACAATTGCACATACATAGTTGAACACTCTCCTCGATTCTCAGACCTTGTCACTGATTGTTGATCTTGAATGGTGCCTTGGGTCTACCAGCAGTTTGGAATGTCATCTGTGTCCAGCATGTTAGACAAAATGAATATATGCAAGTTTGTTAGTTTTAATGTGTTTGAGAAATAAAGAAACTTAAAGATTCATGTGTGGTATCAATGTTGCATTGAAGATGAAAGAAAACGTCATATCACATCGGAGAGGCTGTATATTATTCCAAAACGCCGATAATCCTGCAGGTTTATGCTCAGCATATTTCATGAAACTGCGTTTTCATGACGGCGAGGAGGACAATGTCTCCCCCTTGTGGTGTTATCAGGGCATGGGCATACAGTTAAAAGAAGGCTACATTTTGAAATAACTCAAAATACAGTACAAAAACATTATTATGAGTAGTTGTTGTGGTGACCATCGTTACGTCCAGCGCCCTAGCAATGCCCTTCCTTTATATACCTTTTGGATTTTTGGCCAGTGCCAAAAAGAATTTGTAGTTTTCTCTCCGTGATAGGACTGCTCACAGTTCACAGCTCACTTCTCCAATGCATAATTATACATTTATTACATGCACTTAGGGCTAATGCCAATAATGTTAACTAGGGAAACTGTCAAATTCAGTCTCAGGCTGGGTGGGATTTCATCTCCAACAATTAGTTTAATGATATTTAAGACAGATCCCCAGTATTCCATCATACATTTGCATGTCCAGATCAAATGTATTATAGTAGACTTTTCATGTCACATTTAGGACAATATTCTGAGTGTTACAATTCTATGGGGATGCTGAGGTGTCATGTAAATTCAGGTTAAACTGTAACAGTATGTGATGGCTGTTACTGGAAAATAATAATTGAGAGCTATCACAGTAACCTCACATACACTCCCCAAAATGTCCAGTTCTGATTTAACTTTTCATTTAGAAGTTTACCCTCAGTAAGGCCTCTGAGTTTTGTCGAAAATGTAGGATAAAAAGGCCATAGTATGTCTGTTTGTTACATCGTAGTGTCTGTCTGGAGGTCCTGTAAGGGAGTGACTCTCCCACCTTGCTGCACTTTAACACAATTCCTAACTTATAAGTTTTTTGTTTTTTTTTAATGCACTGCAGGGAGCCCCCAAAAAACGGATCTCAGTTGTTCAAAAGATTTCAGATAGCTCTTCTCAAATAATGTCCAAATGTTTCTCTCATTTCATGCTATACCTTACATGTGTGTCTTACATTCTGATTTAAGGTGACACCTTTTATACTTTTGGATTTTTTTTTTCATGGGATTTATTCTATATCCTTTTCTTATCCTTTCCTACCGTGTCTTCCACGGTGCTACTGTGCCCTGTGAATTTCCTTGATGATGGGTTAAGTTTTTTAATGTAACATAAAAGACATTAAAGACATAATTTCTTTGTTTTTGGTCAGTTGTTTTCTAGCTTTAATTTTTACTTTCTAACCTGCAATCAATGTGGTTCACCTTTTATTTTGTGAAGTCTGCTGCTTTTCAGCCAACAGTGCTGCCACGTTTGTTAACCTTTCCTGTAGCCGTGTGACCGTTATGGCTCTCCGGTCCACATTTCTGCAGTTCAGCAAATGATTGCAGCTGCTCTAGTTGAAGCAATAGGCGTCGGCACGCACTTCCGCCGAGCCTCGCAGTTGCGTTAGAAAACGCTTCAAGTCGCTCGAAAAGGTCTCGTGTGTGTGTGGACGTGACGTCACCTTTGTTTACTTTTACCTAAGCCACGCCCTCTGTTAGCAACTTGTGGCTAGCTGGCTGCCAAGGCACTGCTCCGAGGGGTTCATTCTTCGGACACCACCCCGAGTCAAAAGACGGTCTGCCCGCAACAAATTCGGTGAGTAGCCGTTAAGTCGCCGGCGCACTCGCGCCGCCGCGGCGAACACGAAACGCGTCGCTCGGGTTCATCGTGACATTGGCGGCTGGCGACGCCGACGAGGAGGCAGAAACGTTGCCAACAAGCTAGCGACGGGGGCGACTGGTTAGCTTTTGTTGCCGTTCAAATCAGCGCCGCGTCCGCGAAAGTCTTTCCCAGCCCAGCTAACGTGGGCTAACGACGACGTTGGCGTTGCCACGCTCGGTTTTACACACAATTAACGTGCGGGCTGTTAACACCACCACTAACACCACCACCCCTTGTTGCGTGCGCGTGTAACGTTACACGCCTAGTTGGAAGGTTTTTAAGTCCCCAACGCAAAGCTCGGACCGCGGCGGACCAGCGGGTACCGACTCCGGTGTCAGTGCCTTTACAGACCGACAATCTCGTCATTCAATGGAAAATCCCGGTGCCGTAAAGAAGACGGCCGACGTTACACCGCGTAACTTCCATGCAGCGCGTGAAGCGCACCGTTTTGGGGCCGTTGAAAACGCTCGTAAACGTCCCCCGAGCGCATTGTTCTATACGTGGTTATGGTATAAGTTTGTGTGTGGGTGCCAGTCGACCCAGAGAGGCGGACGGGAGCCTTGTGAAGTACTCAACCGTAGCCCAAATCACTGAGCGCACCACAAAGTGAACCCATTAATTATGAACGGACTTTGATTCGGACGAGTTGTTGCTGTAGATGACGTTCTGCCCTGCCCCTGTACGGGTGAAGTAACTGGTGTATGTTGATCTGCTCCACAAAGTTCATTATGAGCATCACTGATTTAAATGCGTGTTATTTTGTTTTCCTATGTCAATTGGATTTGCGGGGTTCAAGCTTCTCTGTTTGAACTGCAGCTGTTTTGATGCTGCAGAATAATGGCCCATGTGTGAAAGCGCTCGTTAAATGATACGAAGTGTAAAGGGAGAGGATGTATGTTGTTTACTCTTAAGGAAAGGCCTCTTTGCAGTATTTCCTTTTAATATCCTTTGAAGAGTGGAAGTCCCGCAGCTGGAGAGCTTTACGCTTTAAATTCAGTAAAAACCAATCACAAACCCCTTACTCGGTCCATCTCGCAAACCATTGCGGGTGTTCGACTAACTTGATCCTGCAGTATCTAGACTTGTTTTTGAAATAATGCATGATTGGCACTGACGCGGAAGCAGTCAGCAAGATCCTTGCTGCCCAAATCAGCCCTGACATCTTCAGAAATGTCTACAGGAAAACACTGCCCTTTGTCTTCAGAACTAATCCTGATCCTGAAAGCAAAAGTAAACAGTGCACAGCCACAGACGGCTGCCTGTTTTTACTAGATAGGTTTTAGCTTCAAAATGAAAGGACTGACTTCAGTTTGAAGTCACGACTTGTATATGAATGACACATTGTTGCACCTAGTACACATACCCAGACTATTCAGTAGTCATCAGCTATTCATTTTCAAACGGAGGAAACACTGCCTGCTTTTCCCCTTCTTTAGTTTTCCTTTTTTTTTTTTTTTTATACTGTAGCTCACCACCGTACAGCTACGTTCATGAGTTAATCTGAGCCCAATGGGATTATCTCTGATGTTGCCTAAAAGTTGTTGTTGGCTCTTAGTGGTGTGTGGCTGATTGATTAAGGGTTGATTTTGATTTGATAGTTGAGTAACCCTGGAAATAATGACATCCTCGTGGCTACGTGGTCTATTCGAAGCTCTCTGTGTAAGTTTCCATCTGCTCGCATTATTTGTTTGCCAACTTTATTTACCACTGTTTATGCTGCTCAGTGTTTAACTCAAATACTCCCAAGCTGTATACATAAAAGCCTACTTGTGCATTGTACTACCTGCCACGGCCGTTTATCACACCACCTGGTTAATGGTAAATTGTTCCAGAAGGAAGATATGTTTGCACATAAACATGGACCCAGGGCCCCTGTGTTTACAGTAGTCATGGCAGCACTCAGTTATTCAACAAATAGACCTAGCATGTTCCTCCACTCAGTTGAAGCAGAGAATGTTTGTCTTGGTGGGTAGAGCTCTAACTTTGTAGCTTTTAACTCTATTGCTGACGCCCAACACAAGGTCTGAATTTTCCATGGACTTATTAAAAAAAAAAAAAGAGGAACAGACACTTTGTGCATACACATTATGATCTTCATGTTCTCAAGTGGAAAAAAAACAAACCCAGTGTCGCTATTTGCTTTTAAACTTGAAGGCAGCCAAATAAACAGAACAAAAAATGTACAATGACCAGTGAACGTATACCAGCAGGTTGATTACATGGCATGAAAGCTATTTATCCATTGTAGTAATACCCTTTTGCTTTGTTTGCATACGGAATACTGCACGTTACATGCTTACCAAATCAGTACTCAGTGCGATCTAGGCCGAGAGTTTGCCTCCCCTCGTCCTGCTGGGTTTATTCTTGTGTCCTGTGGGCTTGGAACGTGCTTCTGCCCATGGAGTGGAACGGCTCGATCCAGGACGTTGTGGTGGAGAGAGGTCACTGCGATGTGGACACAACAGTCTTTTCCGTCTGTCCAGTTCACTGTTCTGCGGCCAGGCATAAGCCAGGATCTTTTGAATGTCTCTCCTCTCCCCCCGGGGCAGTCAAACTGGTCTAGTTGAATGATCGAAAGGTTTCATAGCGTGCTACCCCCCCAAAAAAAAATCTCCTGCTGGTAATCCAAACCCCGCACTTCTGTGCCCAATGTGTGCTTGCATTTCTCTGCTGGGTAATACATGCTTCAGAAATCTTCGGTGACCAATCAAAAGTATGCAAGTGAAGATCAAAATCCAGTTCTATCCATTCGTGTAACATATGTTATCAGTCTTTCTTGCATATTACTAATGACAACTCATCACTTACTTTTATCTCCCCGTTGGCACCACACTCAAGTTTTTGAGTTAAGATATGCATGGAAATCATTATTTCTTTTGTATAGTGAATTATTCAGTACATTACTGGGTCACTTTAGATTCAATATGTCGCAAAGAGTAGACCCCTTTTATCCTTTTTCTATAAAAGCGTTGTCAAACTGATCCAGAAGCAGTAACTTTGCTTGTCTCTCCTTGTATTTTTTTTCTTTTTTTTTATGACAGCGCTCTTCTTTATCCAGTTGCTTTAACTTATCCTTGTGTCCTTTCTCAGGTCAGTGAAGTCCAGATGCATGAGTCTGGGTCAGAACCAACAAGTCACACCATTCCAGCAAATCAGACCGAGAGTGGGAATAATACTGAAAATGAGAGTCGACTGAGGAGCAGCCAGACTCCCCCTGCAGAGGCGCCCAGGGTCAGTCACTGCCAGCTTCCACAGTAATATGACAAAATAGCAACTCTCTGTATGTGTTGAGCTTAAAGACTTTGTCAATCAACTAGTACTTCAACAGAAAATTAGGCCACAGGTATGTTGATAGTTACTGTTTGCCATTTCCAGGGCCCAGTGTATTAAATCATTTCTATGCCGTCTTTGCTTCATGTGACGATGAACCGAGTATCTTTCAACTTTAAGAGGACATTCTTTTTTGTGATGGCCATTTTAGACCAAAGAATCAATAGCAAAAGATGATTGACTGCATCCCTAAAGGCTGATTTATGCCTTCAGGGATAAAAAGGAAAGTTTTACCTTGTTACAACACTACACTGAGGTTTGTGTAAATGTTGGTTCTCACTGCTACAAATATGTGTAAAAATAAGCAGCTGCTTTAACGTCACTAAACAGTGACTTGTGATTATTTATGCTACAGTTACATTTGGGTACAGCTTGTCTGCTAACCAAACATCCGCATCATTTCTTGTCCAGTATTCACACACGCATCAGATGGATGATAAAAGCTGGAACAGGACAGATACGCTGCTATTTTTTCATGCTAATATGCCCCCGAACCTCTCGCTTTGGAAGTTTCTCTCCAAACTGCAGTGTGTTTTATTTGTGCTGAAGGGGAGTGCAGGGATAGGGGGAGGGTGCACTAGGAAGGTTTTGTATGGATGGGGAGGGAGAGCTCGGCTCCTGCTGGGCGGAGGGATCAGTGCTGTATTGTTAGTTTAGGGTATGCTCACATCATTCAGGTTAGTGAGGCTCTGTCAGATTGTCAGGCAGCTTGTTGTTGCAGAGCAGCATTTTTTTTTTCCTCCGTGCCCAAACAGACTTTTCAATGGAGACTATCAGGTTTGCTCAACTCTTTTCATATTGGTCTTATGAAATATTAATCAGGTTTTAATAGTTAACGTTTGTCTCATGTAAAAGGGAAGGCATGTATATATTGTTGTTTATTATATTTTAGACCTCATCTGATTAAAGCTCCATGTTGTATGCAAAGGTCGCCCTCGATCAGTCCACACCCATTTAGGCATCCCAGCAAGTATTGAATTGCATAAAGGAAGGTGTATTGTTTGTTTTTTGACAAGTTTTCAGTGCTTCGATTTGCTGTCAGTCATCTCAGAATCTACAAGACCAGTCTTGCGAGCGCAGAGCTGTGTTTACACTCAGTTGCTCAATGGTATGACTTTCAACAATAACAACAACAGAAGATGTTTGGACTTGCTGGCTGCCATGGCAACAGGGATTAGTCAAAGGCTGTTGTTGTGTTGATGGTGTCCACAGAAAAATAGAGGGGCCAACTGGCCTCTGTTTGAGGGATAGACCTGTTTTCATTGCTCTGGTGGCCACCTCTGCAGCATTGAATTTCATAAGAAAGGACAAGCTAGGAGGCAGTCATCTGTTATTGTTAGCCCAAAGCCTGTGTGAAATTCAATGTCAGTTTGTTTACCCGACTCAAAACAGACTGCCTCGGAAAGAAATGTTTGTTTGTGGTTCCGACCTTAATTAAAATATGAATATCAAATTCTGTTTTCATGAACATGCTCTGTATGCTTTTTATCCTATATTTATATCTCTGTGCAATTTTGATTACTCTGTTTGTGTTTACTGTAAACATCCCTTGAGCTGCGAGGCATGACACCGAGGGGGGTGGTGGTGTAATTGCTGCATGCCTAGCAGAGGATGTTGTTGTTTTGCTGATACTGGTTGTTGTTGTTTTGAAGGAGTTTCAAGTCCCCTAGGCCATCCAGTGTTGTTGTTTTTGTTTTTGTTGCGGGTTAACTTTTAGCTGAAATGGCAGTAGAGCCGAGTTCACCTTGTTAAGTTGACCACTAACATTAATAAATAAGCCCTACTGTGAATAATTGTGAATATTTTTTATTTTTATAGGAGGCACAGAATTAAAGTTGCATTGATTTGTCGATTAATTGATCTTTTGTGTGGCAGAATGGTCGTTCAGGTACTTCAACAACTGAATGATCATTTTCTGAATGGTCATTTTAGTGTAATTTTTAAGGCCACAATGTCAGATGTTGTTGGTTGTCATGCACATAACAGTAAAGTAATTAGATTTGGGAGTTTGAACTCACACAAAACAACAAAACTTTGTGTATATTGGAGGCCCATAAGAAGCCTTTGAGCCTGAAATGGACACCACTGTGCTCTTCCAACATTTACAAAAAACAATTTCAGGGGAAAAAAAGAAACATTTTATGTTTTGATGTGAAGCTGTTCACTACAAATAGTGCTTTAAAAAATTTAAATATTTTGATACTTAATTTTTTCATCAGCTTTTTACAAAATTGAACAGTTGGCTAGCTAAAATGTTTCAAGCATTTTGCCATCTTAATTTTGATAATTATGGCCTGCAGCTCAAAAAAATGAATAAAAAAAATCCCCAACTAATAGTTTCATTGTAACTGTATAAGCCAGTGAAATCAAAAACAGTTAAAATATTCCACTTATATGTGTAAAAAAAAAAAGTGGAATAAAAAATAACTATACAAACGTTTGTGCTCGCTTGTCATCAAATTATCCAGCCAGGTTTTTTGTACACAGTCACTCGAAACCTTTGTGTGTGGACAAGTTAACACTAAAGTAAATCTTTAGTATTAATGAAAACCAATTATAAAAATTTCTAACATAATAAATTAAGGTGCTAAATAAAAAAAAAAAAAAAAAAAAGAATTTCAAATATGAAGCAACCAGTATTTGTAAAACTACATTACAGGCATCTCATTGTTGTGTAAGTGAAGCACACAAATTCTCAAAATGTTGTCTTTTAGACTGTTTTAAAAGCTGCCCTCACATGCGGCCCTCTCCAGGCCTGATAAGAAAACTGATTCATTGGAATCAGCTGCGTTGGACCAGAGAAAGATGTAAAACATGCGGGCTTTGTGCTGGGCGAGTTAGAGACGTCACTGCAGAGTTTACTGATAAGTGTGATCCACACAGTTCTGCTCATGGATCCTTCTGAACTTCTTGTTTGTTTTCACCCGCTTCCTTTTATTATCCTCCTGAAAAATTCCCAGTCCCCACTAAGCATTGTGGTTTAATTACTTTTTATGTTTGGAAAGTGAGTTCAGGCCATTGAGGCCCTACTTCCTACCATAATAACCTAGGCTGGCATATATTAGTTGTGAAATAGTTTATGCAGCGACCAGAAGAGCTTTTTTTAATTTAATATCAGAGCACATAAGTACAGCTGAGTGAGAAAAGCGTCTCTGTAGTGAGAGAGTGCTGTTTCCTGTGTATGTGATTAATTTTTAGAAACAAACAACACACTGTTAGGCTGTGGATATGTATTTAAACCTGCTCAAGCTCTGTTTGAGCTGTACTCATGTGCTCTAAAACCCCTGGTAGAAATTGTTAAATGTAAGATAAAGATAAGTGTATCTTTCTTGTCATTCTTCACGCTGACTAAAGAGATAAGGTTTCTAATGTACATATAAGCTGATTGTCTGCACTAGATTGTGTTCCAGATATATTGAATGTGACTAGTCTACATACACATAGACAAATATGTTCTCTTTTTTGTGCCTTTCCTTGTCCTTTTGAGACGGATTGTAATTCGCCGCTCTGCCGTGTTTGTCGCTGATGCAGGTTCCACTGTTGTTGTCCATGATGACCCCACCGGCAGAGGCCCCACAGCAGCTGCAGCAGACACCACAGCAGCAGATCCCCAGTCCTCAGCAGCTCCAAGCCCTGCTCCAGCAGCAGAAAGCACTCATGTTACACCAGGTGGGGTATTTTTAGCACTGTTATGCGCTCATCACGGACCACATCGAACACAAGTCTTTTGTGCCCCTTTAACTCACATTTCAATAACAATCTCTGCAGCAACAAATTCAAGAGGTATTCAAGAATCAGCAAGAGCAGCTAAGTATGCAGCTCCTGCAACAGAAGAATGCTGGGATTGTTAGTCAAGAGGTAACTTTTCCTTTTTATCAGTTTGTGACTCTTTTATCATTGTAGTAATATTTATTATAAAACAAGGATAATAAAATCATGCGATGGGTCTGATTAAGTTCAGCTCTGAAGCTGAAGCTGTTGCAGTGTCAGATCTGGATTAGGGGGTGTTTCTAACTTAATAGTATTTGTCATTAGATAGTACCGTGCTCTGTAACTATACCTGCATGTGTGGGAAGCACATCAGTTAAGACAATAAGACATTAATAAATATTTAGATAAAGGCAGACACTTCCCAGAGTTGGAACTGCAGAAGCAATTCAAGGTGTTCCATTGGGTGATTCTGCCACCTGTTAAATGTGGCTGCACTTCTATTGGCTAGTTTTACTGCCATGGCCATTTTTTTTGTTTGTCTCCTTTTGTGTACATGTGTGTCATTATTGTGTTGTTAACTGTCCTGCTTAGCCAGTAGACATCCCTGAAGCCCCGCCCCGCTGTCACGATGCAGTGTTATATGAAGCACTTTAAAATAACAAAACAAAATCTGTCACATGTGCAAACAGCTTCACACTTGACACAGCACTTTTCATGAGTCTTTGGCAATAAGTCACCTTCAACCTGGAATCTGTGAGTTTAAATTTCAAGAGCTTTTATGGCGAATCACATGTTGAGGAAGTACATGTTGCTCTTTCCCACAACTCAGGTTTACAGTCTTGACTACAGTATAGTTTACTCATACATCATTTGTTTACATGTATTTATGTGACAGTATATCTTCATTTTTGGGTATGTCAGTGTGTTCTGGTCTCTTCCATTCACTTGCAGTCTTAAAATGTTCTTACTGTTTGTATTTGATGGGAATTAATAACACAAGTACCACAAGTATCCTGGATTTAGTGCACAAGGCACATTTGGTTAGCAAATTTCTTCCATTAGGCCAGTTTGACTCGACTAAAATGAAGTTAATATTTGGTTTTGTTCATAGTTTTTAACAAACGTGTCACAAAACATGTCCAGTATAGCCATAAAATTGTTTTATAGATAAAGATATCTTCGCTAAATCCAACTGTAGAAAAAACACAGTAGACTCCTGACAGATGTTGTTATCTCGCCATCACAGCTGACAGCGCAGCAGATTGCCATCCAGCAGCAGCTCCTTCAGGTGCAGCAGCAACATCTCCTCAACCTGCAGAGACAAGGCCTGCTGTCTTTCCTTCCCACCAGCCCCATTGCAGCTTTAGGTACGGTCGCGAAGGTTGATGTCCGCATAAATGCATCCTGCAAAAGGGTCATTAAGTTAGATAATCACTTCAAAACTGATCATAATAGCCTCGGTGAAAGTTCTATTAGCCTGCATTAGTTGGGAAGTGAGCATATACTTGGTTCTTTTATTATAGCGCTAATTGCAAAGTGAGCCATGCAAATGTAACAGCGCTTCTCTGGACCATGACACAATAACTTGTATGCAATTTCAGGCTGTGAGAATGGTAGCATCCTGTCCCCTGGAGGAGACGCCAGAGAGTCTCCCAGTCAGCAATCCACCGCCAACGGTCATCACCCACTTCTGAGGCGGAAAGAAAGGTTGCTTTGGCAGTTCCTTCCATCTTGCTAGTTCCTTTTATCCGGTTAATTGTGCTTGAGCAGTAGCACCTTGTTGATGGTGTCATTAATGGCAGACCTGTGCGTCTTTTTACAGTGGCTCTCTGGATGAAAACGCACAGAATAGTCATCCTCTGTATGGAAACGGAATGTGTAAATGGCCCGGCTGCGAGACAGTCTTTGGAGACTTTCAAGCATTTCTCAAGTGAGTGCTGAAAGTTTGCAGGCCTCTAAAGCTGGTGTAATGTTCATTCACATCTATCAGGGTGTGCAGTGGCACAGAAATAGGAAATATATACACAAGTATGCGTATGGTATGTATTTTATATATAGCCTCTGGTGTTGTAAGTACCACATTTTATTAGACCTAAAGCACTCCTCTAAAGCCCTATTTTCCTTTATATATCAGAGGTGTGAGTAAGTATTGCAGTAACTTTAGTATCTCTAACCGTGCTTTCAGTCTGTAGCGCATGGTTTTCCCGAAACATCGTGATTCTGAATGTGTTTCTCTGCAGACATTTGAATAGTGAACATACATTGGATGACAAGAGCACAGCACAGTGCAGCGTTCA
>KV751321.1:17645899-17661747 GCA_001698575.1 Mola mola | reverse complement strand
CAAACTCATTGCCATCAAAGTATTGATTAAAGAAAACATAATTTAAAATCAGTCCTTGAAATCAAGGTTCAGGGCTTGAAAAGGCAAACATATGGCGAGAAAAACATGAATGGAAAAGGTTCAGTACACGTAAACAGGGGTCGGGGTGGGGAGAGAAAAAAAGAAGAGAGACAGAAACAGGATAAAGCTGCTTCAGCAGCTGGGAGTGTTTTAACTACTGACAAGAACTTTGCAGCAGGATGGAGGGTTGCAAGAGCAGGTGTCTCCCAGTAGGGGGTGCTAACAGTCCTGCTCGTTCTCATCCATGCTCACGCTGCTCTTGCGACTGCTGTCCTTTGAGGCGTCTGGGGAGACGGACGAAAGCAAAGGGTCCCCGCCTCTCACCGGGGATAAGTTGTCTTCCATGAGGATGTCGTTGAGTTTGGAGCCCGTCTTGCCGTGAACGTAGTGGCCCTCGGCGTAGTTGCCGTGGCCTTCGTTGAGCTCCAGCGTGCCGGGCGTGTCTGGAGTGCAGGCGAGGTGGTGCTGGTGGTGTTGGTGGAGCGTGTACATGTCCTGGTGACAGTCCTCCAGAGCGCTCTCCTGCTTAATGGTCCGGGCCGCCAGTTCGGAGGAGCAGAGCGCTGAAGATGCGATGGCCAGGCCGTGAGCCCGCGCCTGCATCTCTAACTCCTGCAGACAGCAGCGACATGAGTTAGTGATGAGTTTTATCCTCTGCCGTGATGTCACAATCAGAGTCTCTCCTCTTCTACAGTCTCAGTGTGCTCTTGTATTTCACTGGCTTATAAGATAATGCGCACGACGTTGGTCAGCGTAGGCGGCAAGTACAGGTGACTTTTTACATTTTAAATCCTCAGCTGACAAAATTAACTTCTCTTTGTAAAAACTCAGAGGTTCTTCTTTGTTCCCTCTAATCGTGCTGCCTTACAACATTAAAAACCTGCTTTAGGTATTGATGAAACCCTTAAACCTTTGGTTCGTCTAGGTTGTAGTGGTCGATGAATGTGCTAATTCAGTCCCGGTGTACCTCTGCTCACCGGTCCGCCCCATCTTCTGACTGTGAAACTAGTCTACTATATGCTGCTCAGCGCTAAGGTATAAAATTGGAGACGCGGTTTTCCAGTACAAAGAGAAAAGTTGATGCATTAGAATTGTGCTGTTCAGTTAGCATATTTCATTTTTTGTTAAAGCTAAAGGTCATTTTGTAGGAATTCATTTGCTTTTAGTATTTCCCTGCTGTGTTGCCATAGTCAGGAAGTGGTCTACTGCGGCTCAGTGAAAGCGTGTCCTTTTCTCATCTAGGAGTATTTCATGTTCTGTTACCTTCTGAATGTGCGTGTAAATCCGCTAATGCTAATCGTGAGCCTATTTATGGGATTTTCAATTTGAATTAGCATCGAGCTAGCAAATTTACTGTATTTCTATGTATTTTATGTAATGTGAAAGTCATAAAGTACTTATTGTGTTTATTATTTTTGAGTTTATACATAGTACTGACATGTTTCTGTTCATGTTTCTGCATGCTTCAGTTTTACAGAGTTTCTTAATTTAAAGGCTGTAAGCTTCAGCTACATCTTTTTATAGAGAACCTTTTATCTATCTGCTAGGCTAACGAAGCAGAAATCTCACATTAGTGGGAGCAGGAAAAGAATGGTGAGTTTAGTTTCTACAATGTTAAGCCCCACCCCCACGAGTCTTCAGGATTGGTTCTTTTGGTTTTTCGACATGGGAGACCCAGCCTGTCAGAATTTGGTGGACTGCTAAACAAAGGCAGAAATCCTCTGCCGTGACTGCTTATTTCGGCTATGATGTGCGTCGTCGTCGTGCTTAAAATATACCACATGGACACGTTAACAAGGTCAAAAACGTGATATTCACTTCAACGTGAAGTGTCAATCAGTAATTTCATTGGCATCGCACCGACAATTTGTTGTGAAATGACGATCTCGTCACCTCCCTCTTATGGCCTTGTCTGGCTGTGTGAAGTAGCTATTTTTAATTTGTTTTTTTCCCGGGGTTGACATCAGCTGAGAGACCACCTTTCACCTCAAAAACATTTAACCATTTCCAAATCGATCATTGCCAGTCCCTCTCTCTTTGCATTTACAAAGCGTAGCGTCCCTCTTATGAGCACGGTCGTAATGAAATTGTGAAAAAGAAAAAAAAAAAAAACAAAAGCTGTTCACCTGTATCCTCAACATCAGATGTCGGTTAGTGTGCTCCAGCTTCTTCTGCCGATTCTCCAGCTCCTTGGCCCTCTGCTGCTCCCGCTGGAGCTTCCTGATGTAGTCCACAGATGCCTTCAGGATGGTGCCTTTGTTCCAGCGCATGTCCCTGGAAATCACAGAGGGCCTGTTGTTTAAACAGCCTGCAGATCGCAGATTCCCATCAGGCTCGAGATGCTATAATTGATCACTCGCCGCCATTTAGCTCTGTTCGGTTAGAAAAATTCAGGGGAGAATAATGAGGCGGAACAACGAGCGGAGCAGCTCCGGGCGTCACGGAGATGTCCGGCAATTAGACGTTGGAGGAGATTGGACACTGGAGCTGGTCGCTGAGATCACAAGCAGTCATAAGTCTGACCCTAAGCGCCCTGAAGTAATGACGTTTGCGCTGGGCTCAAAGGATCTTTGCTACGCTACATGGGACAATTCCCTGATTGAAGGCGGAGAGAAGCACTTAGTACAGGCTAATAATGAGCTGGTGCTGATGCTGGCTGGGTTTCCTTGGTACGTTTCACCAGGTCTATGTATGGAGGTGTATGTGGGGGCGGAGCAGCCAGCTGGGTGGATAGAAAGACCCAACGAAATCAGGCTGCTGGCGCGAGTTATTTCCAAGATTAATCGATGAATCGTTCGCTCTATAAATGTCAAAAAATAGCCCAAAATGCCGACTTTCAGATTGCAACAGTTAAAAACTAAAAGACTCTTCATTTACTGCCGGAAATGATGATTGTTTAATAACTTCGCTCGATGCAGGACTGAAACAGTTACTCAATTATCTAAGCAGCCGATTCATTTTCTTACGATCAACTGATCGATCAATCGATGCTCATTTGGGGTGAATTCTTAGCCTAGTTGTTTAGCATGAGAACTTCTTCCTGTAACCGCTTTTTGAATATTCTCCTTAATGTAGGCGACATCAACAGCGGTGTGATAAAATATCAATACGCTCGAGTAGTGTGAAGCAACAGTCGTTCAGTTGTTCATAAGCTGAAACAGGAAGACGATGTCTTAAAGCTGTAGTGATTCTTTCCAAGACGCAACTCTACCCAGCAGCATCAATAAATATCGCCGTAACGGGGATGAAATTCACAGACCTTCAGTCTATGTTCATTCGATGCTAATGAGGATTGAAGTTCACAGACATGTTACAGTCTTTGTTTCCTCGTTTTTCTAACCTGCAGTAGGCCAGACAGTCGCACAAAGAGGGGACTTTGTGCCAAAAGACGGCCTCAGATCTGTCTAAGTCAGACTGCGGAAGCCTCACATTAGCTTTAGATGAACATTAGAACACACATTTGCACAGATGTGGGGGACAATTATTCCATTTAAGTCACATTAGGATGGCATCTCTTTGCTGCCCGAGGGAAGAAAGTGACCTCTTCGGCGCTCACTGAAATAAAAAAAGAACGTTTTTCCTCTTTGATTCTCAAACTTAACTCTTATTTTTTTCTAAGTGAGAAGAGTGTGAATGAAACTTACGGGTCATTGGATTTTGGAATTAAAGTACCCAATTCCTTGATCCGATCATTGATGTTGAATCGTCTTCGTCTCTCGACTACAAAACAAAAACAGCAGAGTCCGCGATTAGGTACCATCTGGAAACATTCCAATTTACAGAATAAACTCTGGAATCAGGAGCAACTAAAGCCCAGTTGAGACTTACTCAGGTTATGATTGTCCTTCTTCTGCCTTTCCTTTGCCATGGCTCTGACCTCAGCTTCTGGACAAAATAAATGTTTTAAAATTTGACAGTGCAGCCGAAATGTGTCCCGCTTCCACAGTTTGAGGTGAAGAAACCATACATACCCACGGGGAACCCTTCAGGCCTTTGATAGTTTTCAAATTTGCCACAGGATCCGGACTTATCCAGCATATGCATGATGGCCGGGGATTGTGAAACTATACGTCGTGAAGAAACATTTTCAGTATCAAAATGTGCAGAATGTGGACATGTACGTACATTCAAAGGGCATTTCAGTCATAAACAGTCGACGTCCCCAAACGGAGGTGGATTACTATGGGACTTTAAGTAAAACGCTACATTATGGGATGCACAAAGGCCTGGAGAGTCGAGCTTCAGGTGCCCTGAAGCCTTAAAGCTTTGGCTTAATGTACTATATGATACGTATATATGTGTTGTGCTGGACTGTGCTGCTTACCAGAGTATTCCCTTTTGATGTTGGGCAGGTTGGCAGGGCAGGAGTTGCTGATGGGCAGACCCTGCTGGGACATACCCTGATTCCCATACATGTCCATGAGGTTGGCAGGCACAGGGATCTGGGGACACAGCAGACTTTATGGACACTTTATAGCTTATTTGGGGTCGTTCTGTTCACCCTCTCGCGCTCCCACGTGTTTTGATTATGCAAGTTGGCGACTGTTGAGAGGAACGGTCACATCAATTTTACGTCATGTCCACGTTGCATACCCAACGGGACAACGGGTGGTCTAGCGTGAGTCTTTTTCCCCTAAGATGCGATCTCTGGTACAGCATGTAAAAGTAGGATTTTTGCAGGGTTCTTTCTGGGTTAACTGCTTTCTCCGCCAGTCTGCTCAGATTCAGGTCAGCCTGCCGCCCCCCCCCACCATCACTCACTTTTCCACAAGAAACTTATACAAACAAGCCCTTTACTCCGTGGGAAAAGAGGATATACTCGCTCTCATGTAAAGTTAGCGTCTTAGCTTAGCAAGGCATGAAGACTGAAAATACAGAAAAAGCTAGCTCAGCTAAACCCAAAGGCTAAAAATACCAGCACCACTAACGCTCACTAATTAACACACGGTGTGTCGATTGTGCAGGATTGTCTGGGACAAATTCTGGATTTGGTGCACTGTTTTTTCTTGGCTGTTTGCCGGGCAACCCTACAATACTCGGGGTTAAATATTCCTCCAAATGATTAAAACTATTTCTCCTTAAAAATGAAAAATGACTTTCAGCTAACAGTTTAAATAAACTGCAAAGTTTAGGTTTTCATTTTTGTTTTACGATTTTATTTAGATTTCCAAATATAGTCGTGCATCTCATAAAGTTAAAATAGAGGTTTCATCCTTTATTTAAGAAAATCAACATTTAATATGTTCTAGACTCATTTTGTAAACTAAGATGTTCAAAATTTTCAAAATAAAAAAACACACACAAACCATTATCATCAAAAATAGAACAAAAAAAAAAATACTTCAATACTTCACTTTATGTGGCATGAATACAGAAAGTATGAAAGTTATGAATTAAATTACAAAAAAAACCAAAAACCTTTTCCAAGATATTTTCCAAGATTGAGACGTATTAGTATATTGTATTGTCTTATTGACCTGAATTTTCACATTTAAATTCTTATCCCAAAGCACCCTTATGAAATGAAGTGCTCTGTGTTTCTATTGGCTCAGTTTTGAGGATGAGCTGACATAAATACACACCGTGTTCGCCATCTGAAGTCCCGGGTCCATCAGGCCGAGGATATCGTCGCTGTAACTGGACTCCAGACTGATAATATCGTCAATGACATCGTCCATCTGAAACGAGGCACCGCGATAGACGAAGGACACGCAGGTTGGTCAGACCGAACCGATACAGGATGACGTACGGAGGAAATCTGCGTGTGTCGCTGTGAGACGGAACGGGACCTCACCTCTTTCTCGCAGTTAGCGTTTAAGGTCAGTAAGGCCATAGGGCTGTTGGGGGCGCTGTTGCCCGGCCCTGGCGGCATGCCCCCGTGGTCAGAGGACTGGTTGGGGCAGGGCAAGCTCAGGACCTGCGAGCCAAGCTTTCCCAGGTACCGCTTCACCTGCTGCTGCTGGGAGCGCTGGATGTGGTATTTGGTTGGGTTCTCCAGGTGAGTCTGGACCTGTCGTTCGAAGAAAAAGAGCGTGAGGAGAGTTGCTTGTTTAGAAATAAAAACGTGCAAATAGAACCCTTATAACGCTTCAAACTGCAACTGCATTTTTAGTCACATGTCAAGCTTTTTGCCCCTTGTAGTCTTTTATTAGATTAAAAGACTATAAATAAACCTCAATGTCTCTCCTGTCCCCATTGATATGATATTAAAATCCCACTGGCACAGATTTCAAAGCTTTAAATGCATTAAGCATTTTTTATGAGACACTGTCAAAGTGTCTCTGCCTGAAAATTGTGCTTATTTTTTATCAACTACTATTTTCTGCTTCTTTAAGTTTATAGGGCGTATTAAAATTAGCAAAAACACACACACACACAAATCAATGCTCTCTCTTAAGAATACATTTTATTGCAGTGGATCATTAATCCCCAAACAGCACTAATGATCCGGAAAAGCTACTGCAGGCAAACAAACAAACTTCACAGACGGCGATTTTCAGGCTGCGACATTTTAAATGGGGGAGCGCTGCTGCATTCCAGTACAGTTTATATTTAAACCTTCCTGTCTATTGCCTAAATTGTTTGATGCAATGACAAGTTCCGCGGCTTGTATAATAATGGCAACTCTGACAGTTCATTACTATAGGTGAGCTGTGTTCAACGACTCAGTCCTCTCACATTCCAGCTGTTACATCTCGTACTGTCGTTTTACCTTTTATATATGTTAAATAAAAGATGCCTATTCTACAAGAGATCATTTTGGTTTTAAACATACCTCGAAAGGCTGGTATCCAAGCATCTCAAGCATCATGAACAGTGAAGTGATCCGTCCAAATTAAAAAGGAAAATTAATTTTTAAAAAATCCCTCAGTTTCACAGCGCTGAAGCTGTTCCCCTCTTGGTTGCACCAGGGGGACTAAGCCTTTAAGTATGAGGACAGGGACATCCAGCTCATCTCTTAAAAAGGCCCGAAAAGAAATTAGTTATGCATGTCAGGGACTCTCGGCGAAGCACAATGAGCTTCTTCAGATTTGTGTTGTTTTATGTAAAATCTGAATTTATTCCTTTATGGTGTATCACTTGATGTCAGGATGTGGTGCTCACAGTTAGTTCCTTTGTTTAACTCGGCCACCCCTTTTACTGAAGCTTGCCTGGGGCTGTCACTTTGCCACATCGACTTTTTTCTTCTTTAACCCTGTGGATGCTAGTGTATTCCCAGTCAAACAGAACGCAAACAGTAAACTCTCTCATACCCTTGCTGGCCTGCAGCTTGGAGCTCTTTTCGTCTCTGAAAGAATTTATTTTTTTTTTTTGTAACAACAACAGCAAAAACAGGCATAAAGTGTTGCAAAAATCAATGAATTAGAACCCCCGCTACTTCATTCCCCCCCCGCCCCAAACTGATGTATTTGTTCTGCTTAAGCTCAGAGGATTTGGGTTCATTAACGGAGCTCAGGAGGTCGGAGGCTCTCGACGAACTCTGGGCTACTTCTGTGAAAACTGCTTTTGTCTGCGCTCGGCACTCAACACTTAAAATCACACCGTCGTTGGAGGAATACCAATATACCATAATAAAAATACCAACACAAATGCAATGGGATTAACCATGCATGCAGGTATAATAGGTAAAATAATGTACTGACTTCTTCGGACCCGGTCAGTGTCACTAACCATGGACACGTGCACGTCTGTGCACGGGATTGCCTGATACTTACACTGATTATCAGCACTGAAACGACTGCTAATGGGCAACTTAGAACTGATACATTTGCAGCAAAACCTACAGATAAGGTGCGAGTAATTCAAAATTTTGAATTAGAATTATACAAAAAAATCCAAAAATATGCAAAAACAAAATTAGATACATAAGATGTGCGGACGGGAACCTAAGAACTCATCCAGCCCTCGCCATTTTTCATACATCGTAAATAAAACACAAAAAAGCAGTCAATAATAAAATAGTAAATCAATAATAAGTCAAGGCAAGTTGCACATCCAGTTCCAGGTTATATTATTCCAGTTCGCCGATTCTCTGTCTACTCAACATGTGGCTTTTCAGTACTTATGCTGACGTACTTTAAGTCTTTCTATTCTATTCTTTACTACATTTTGTAGCAAGTACCTAATAATAATTTTTTATCTTATTACATGTACTTAATAGTGCTATCGTTACTCTGGAACTGAGGTTTATTCAATATTGACAAGTTATTACTCGTGATGTGTAAAAACTAGAGCCCGACCGATATGCACGTTTTGGGGTCGATACCGAGATTAGGGAGTTAAAAAACCTCCGATATCTGTATATAGTCTGATATACAGAATTGTTTTGCAGTGATCCCTAAATGAGGTTATCAACTGTTTTTAATTATAATATACAACAGAGACTGAATATTGTACAGGTTAACAACAAACTTTCTTCAATGAACAATGATTTTTTTCTTGCAGCAGTGCACTGACAGAAATTTTCACAGAAAATGTAATAATTATAAATCAGCTGACGCATCTTTTTCTGCATTTTGTTCTTTGAAACCAAAATGTTTTTTTTTTTTTACATTGGCCCAAAGCGATGACATACATGCCAATTCAGACATATATCAGCGATAGGCCAATATCTGCTGATAAGAATCGGCCGGGCTCTAATGAAAACAGATAGCTGTGGAAGGACAGACGGAGAGCGGACGTGTCAGAGCTAAAATATCACATTTTTAAATGAATTTCATCGTTATTCTGTTAAAAATCACTGATCGGTTAACAGTGGTCATGAGAAACATGCTGTGCGTTTAAACCCTTCAGGCCGTGCCAGGATACACAAGCATCTTTTTCTGACTGTAGCCAGGAACTCCTCACGGTCCCTTGTCCACACTCAGATACAGCATCATTGTTCCGCCAGGGATGCTCATGTGAGAGGTCAATTAACATACATCCCCCCCGCAGGTGTGACTGAGATCACCTGAAGCTGTAAATCTTCACTCCACGGCCGTAAAGCCGTCAGCAGTCAGGACGTATTTACAGCAGCACGTCACCCACTCATAAAGAAGAACCATATCGCGCTTCAGGCTCTGTGCTGAAGAATGACATTCATTAGTGTTGGTCACTTATGCAGTCTTTCAGCTCTCATTGGGGTGCTTAACTGCAGTTTGATGCCATAACTGACATTAATTGACGTCATCTTGGGGCCGAGTTCCCCCTGTTAGCACATCCTTGATTCGGCTCCTGTGCTTATCCACAGTCACCGCTTGTATGCCGTTATTTCTTTATCACGGCAAAAAGAAAATGATACGCTTCATACGCCCTCAACCCGAGTGAGGTTGGTGCTGTTAAGAGACTGCGAAGGGCAGCAGACGGTTTAGAAACCTTACTGGACAATAGATAAACTGGCAATTCTAAATATTTGCAATCGCATAATGTGTGAGAGGTTGATAAACACACTGAGAAAAACTGCTTAACTGCAAGTTGGGTTGACTCAACATTTGGCACTCATAATAACTCTTTTGTTGTTTCTGTAATTTCAAGTATGTTTTTTGTATTAATCTCTTTTATTGTTTTGTTTCTAAGTGAGCGGTGTACAAAATATAGTTAAAAAAAAAAAACGAAATCTAGTTTAAAATAAATTAAATAAATTTAAATGAACAATAAAGACACACATTTGTTATTGCTATATATATATATATATATACATATACATAAAGACACAAAGAACCCATTTCTGTCTGTGTCCTCGTGTCCTGTAAATTCACACATGCACCCAACAGACAGCTGTCATTGTCCAGAAATAGAAACAAAGACACTGTGAAAAGGGCAGCAGGAACTCCATACAAGTGTTTAACACTCTCTCTCTCTCTCTCGCACTGAGAACGGTAATTGAGGTCATTAAATGCGTTGTTCACAGAACACAAAGTAAGAGGTGCGGCAATAAAAACAAAGTGATCACATAAACTAAGCGCCAATGAGAAAACCTGGCCAACACTGATAACTCAGTTTTTGCTGCTTTGTGACAATATCGATGTGATCTCGATAAAAATGTGTCTCTGTGCAGCCAATGATGGTGAAGAACACCAGCAGATATTGCCTCCTCCAAATGTAACATACACTTTACGTCTACCCACACGAAACTTGCTTGTTCAAACAGCAAACTAGGGCCATTCTTGGAGGGAAGCAGCTGCTACCTGGCAGGTTTTTACATCTTTAGGCAATGATCCAAAACACAGCCTGAAGTGGACAAAGATGAGATGAAGGAAAACTTGTGCTTATACTTTAGCTTTAGGTTTTCTTTCACTCACTGGATTATAATTTAAAAAAAAAAAAATGTCATTAGGTATGTGGTTATTTTGGGATGTGGACAATTTTTCATAAAACTCACAGAAAACTCACTATAGCGTGATATAAATATATCCTTGTTGAGATATACGAGTCTGCATAGTGTGATCGAGGATTATTAGCATACTGCCCAGCTCTACAACACACTCCCGCCTGCACCTCTTCTTCTTCTGTTTTATTAATGACCTTTTTGTTCCTTATCGCCACCTTCTGAAAGACAGGGTGTATCACATACACACACAAACACAGAAATAATCATTGGTTGGTCACGTCAATCCACCGATATGGCTGATATATCGTGCATTCCTACTATAAACCTCGTGTTACAGTACACAGCAGTTCATTTTGTATTTATCTTTTACCAACGTTTAAAACATGATTCTATTATTTGCCTAGTCTATTGACAGAAATTATTCACATCTCTATTGATGGTCGATTGATCGCTGGTTTCCTTGAGGTTGAGGTTGATTTGCTGCTTTTTTTGGTGCTATGTGATAGTAATCTTCACATCATATCTTTTGACTTTTTATCAGATAAAACAAGCATTTTCAAGAGCACGTGCTTTCAAAGACCCTCCCCGGAGCCAGTCTTTGGTTTGACTGCTGTGGGCTCCACAGACGTGGACCTCCCTCCTCTGTAGATACAAAAGGCTCATTCTAAGGCAAATAAAAAGCACAGCTAACTTAGTTTGAGGTGGTTATACGCTGATGATAATGTAATTAGAAACCTTAAAAATTCAAATAAATCGACCATAACAAGCACTCCTAATACATAAGCTTGGGTTCTTAAAGTGTAGCATTTGGTATCAAACACTTCACTTGTTGGGTGTTGCTAAAATGATGTTAGGTCAATAAATTCCAGCCATGCAGAGCAAATAATCATCAGTCACAGCAAGGCTGTTACAATACCGACTGTAAATCGGAAGTCGATTAAAACTTCATTTCAAAGCTTTTAATTGCTAGCACCTGAATAAAAAATCCGAATCAGCAAACTCGGTGTATTGTTTTGGTGGACGGATGTCATGACGGATGTCGAGTGCTAAACTAAACCTGCTGAAAGCATTTACTGAACTGCGGCAATGCGAAATGAAGAGCCAGAAAAGTCATGAGCTATAATGCAAGTTGACACGCAACAGTGGCTGCACTGTTGGCTCAACTGCAATAGACTTTCTTCTATCAAAGTGAGGAATCTCTGTCCGTCTGTCGGTTATTTGCAAAGCACGAAAACTGTTTGTCAGATTGACTTCAAGCTTGGCAGGTGTGCTGCTGATGATCCGAGAAATGTGAAGAAACGTCTTTCTGATGCAGTCGGATAATAAGAGACACCAGTCACAGTCACTCAGACAGGGTCTCTCTCTTTGGCAACTTTCACACCACTCATAGATCTGTAAGCTACGAAACATCTACTCTCATTAAACACGCTGATCTATAAAAGCTATAAAAGGAGAAATGGATGCCGGAGGGATCTGAGTGCACCGCGGGACTTGAACTTTACTTTACCCAGCTCCAGCTTATAAAATCTTTTCGTGGCGCAAAGTACATGTTTGGGAACGTGACATCAACGGCGAACTCACAGCATCAGCAACCCCGGCAAACAAGACAGCTTGTTGTTTATCGGCTCGCGTTTAAGCGTCAACAGCCCAGGGGGCATTAGCAACACAGTCCCCGAAGAGTCAGAGACACTGTGGACACAAGCACAGTGTCCTGCTGTACTGAGAGAGGACACTGGTTTGTGCTTTTCTTTTTTACTTCCCCTTTTCTTCTTGCGTGCTTTGGACATTCCATGATGGTCCTTCCAGGATACGTTAACGTGAATGCCCCCATTTGCTACGCAGGCTAGAAGAATAGGCCACTTTGTCTCACAGTTAAGCTGCTAACATGCTCTGTGGAACTCACAGACAGCAACTGTGATGCTAATGTGCGCAGCTACTTCAAGAGCAACCTGCGGTCTTCTCCACCTCTGGTGTATTGTCACGCCATTATGCAAGAGCATGGCAAATGAGCATGGCAAATGACCTATAAAACACAAACTATGCATCCTTTATTGCTAAATGTTGTGTTAAAATTAGCATGAAAATTGCTGTGACGGTTCGATTGGCTGTGTCATAATTAATTACTAGATATACTCAGCAAATGAGTGTGCTGCACAATTTACAATAAATGTTATAGCATTTCATTATCACGGTTTTGGACTAAAGATTACAAAAAGGCCGTATGTATCAGAGGTCGTGCTGCGCTTATTCACAAATGAACCAAAATGAGATATCTGCATACGGGTCACGAGCCAAACGGATCGTATAATCCAAGAGAAGTCTACCTTTTGTACAGGGTTGAAGAGTACTTTGTTCTTTTTCGCGGCACCATAAATCCTTTGAAAGAAAATGTCCAGAAATCATTGTTTAACCCTTTTAGGAAGTTATCCTACATAAATTTCAAAGCAGTGTTTTTTTTCCTCTTAAATATGCCGTGGAATGAAAGCGGTGGGGGCTAATTACGAGCATTCTTCGCTGAATTAGCGTTCAGTGTGTGGTAAGGCCGTGCTCGCCTTTGTCTTGATCCCTAAACTGATCCCGTACTTATTCCCCAGAAGGTCAGAGGTCACTTGGTTAATTAAGGGTCCAATCAGTCTTTAGATAAACTCATCTGAGCTTAATGTTTGCACTTTTTGAGGTCCTGCAGCTCTGCCTGGTACCCGTGAGCTTTGTGTGGACTCTGCTAATCTACCCACAGACAGGAGAGCAGGTTAACCCAGCTCAACAGCGCCAAGCTGGAATGGCCTTTTTGTTTTTTTCATTTGAGGACTTCAGTCAATGAAGAATGTCTGTAAGCTCTCACCAAAGCAGAGAAATTACTCTAACTTAATGTATTGTACACAAGGCGAGTGTTTGAGGGTGGGGGCCGCCCTAACCCTCTCAAAGAGCTGCAGATTATGGAGAGTGAGTGATGTGTATGCCATACGAGGAGGGCAGTGTTTTCAATGCTTATTCTGCGTTTCGTTTTTGTCGTTCCCTGCTGCTCCATGCCACACACATCTCGGGTGATGAAAGTGTGGCTGAGCATGGAACCGTGAAATCCCTGAGAGCGTTGTTGAAGTGTTGTGGATGGATTTGGTTAAACAAAGATTACTCAATAGCTACTGCACTACTTCAATACTTTATACTACCTAATGAGAGGTTATTACATGAAAACTTGCCTTTAATCTAAGCCCCTCTTGTTCATTCAGGGGTTTCAAACAGGCTGTGGGGCGGAGAGGAGAACTAGTATCTAGTTTCCGTATTATTTTGGTACGTGTCACATAATTCTGTCAGAAATCTACCTACAAACAGCTTAGTTTGCATCTTTGCAAATCTGAAACACAAAAGTAAATGCACACACGTATAGAGGTATACATGTGTACAGAAGACGGGAATGAAAGGGGGTGCAGTTATTTTTGAAAGGCTGCTCTCTCAAATTTACAAGCTAATTATTAAAGAAAAAGAAAAAAGGCAAAACAAACTTAGTTAACTGACACATTATCACAAGGAAACAAATGCCATCTCCTCTTATCAATTACTGTATGTTTATAAGAGATCTGGAGTGCTGTGCAACCATGCATACATGGCATTTTTACAAATGTAGCAGTTGATTTAAGATGAAAATATCAAGGAAAATGAATTACTGATCAATCCAACAAACCAACCATTATATACACATTTTATGAAACCAGTTAAGCCCCCACCAGTGAGGGCTGGTTCTCCTCTAGTTAAACTGTGCTAACAAGAACTAGCCAGGGTTTAAACATCCTTAGATCCCTGCGAGGATGACGCTCCCATGAAAGATTGCAAACAATGATAAAAAACATGTGCACCTTGCCTCCAAACTCGCCCCGCAGAGTTACGTCTGTGTGTGTCCGCTCTAATCTCTTGAAGTTTTGCTGTGACCGATTATCTTTTTATTGCCACAAATCCATCTTTAGTTTTGTCAAAGTAGAACAGATCGAGTCAACCTGACAAAATAATCACTTCTCAGCTTCCACGCAAATGTCCTGATAAAAAGCTTCACGAATACTTCGCAACTTTTTGGCAATGACACAAAAAGTTTTCCAGAAGAACACAAAGAAAAAAATGGAGATTGGCACTAAAGTGACTCACTTAGTGTTTTGTCAGAAACACAACAACAGCAACAACACAAATGCTGGATGACAGATACACACGTTTGCTGCCACACAACACAAGCCAACAACTTCCTAACGATCAAGATCACGGGCTCTCGTACGAACGCAGAGATGAAACGGATATAAACTTACCGGAGCGCCCCGTTAAAGTGCACCCTCCAGCACGACGGTCTCTACTCGCACAGAAAATCTCAACAGGCTGCTGTCCCTCGGACTGCCAGGGAATCAAAGCTATGAAAAGATGTGAATCTAGCTGAGCAAATAGGATTAAAGATGGCTAAATCCAAATGGCTGGAAGCACAGCGTGCATTCAGGAGGAATTCTCTCAGGAAAGATAATCCCCATATACGCATTTTAACACACTTCACTCACTCCCGTGTTTTCTTACACACTCATAGTAAAACCAGAATTGCCTGACCATCCACACACAGGCACACGAGTCAATAAAACTCTATAAATACAGGCTGCTTTGACCATTCTGACTGCTGCAGTGACACATATATCTTCTAATTCCAGAGGTGGAAACTTTACACGCATAATAACTTGACTCATCCCACTTCCTGCCGTCTTCTCTCTCCTTCCTCACCGCCGCAACCGCAGCCGCTTACCTTGAGCACCTCCATTGGCACCTGGGCGGCAGGGGGCAAGCCGGCCGGGGCGCTGACATTGATGGCGGGGGTCTGGGCCGCGGTGGTTTGTGGGTACTGCGCGGCCTGCTGCCTCTGCTGCTCCCGCCGCTCCTGCTCCTGAAGCTGCTCCCGCATCAGCTGCTGCCGCAGCAGGATGCGTGATGTCATGGCCGAGGAGCCCAGCGGGGGTTTGGAGGAGCTGTGCTGGTCCGTCGGGCTGAGAGAGATGCCAGAGACGGGAGCGCCGAGACGGCGGGGATGGGAGGGGGGAAGAGACATGAAAGTGATAACAGAGAGAGGGGTAGAGGGAGGTCGGACGAGGAAGGAGAGGTGAAGCGAGAGAGAAGGGGAGAAGAAAAGAGTAGCAGGAGCGGGGAGCAGACAGAACGAAAAGGGTTAATACGAGGGCAACTGAAGGACGGATTCTTACACTGGCAAAGGAACATTTTTGGCCTTTTTGGCTTTTAAGTGGGGATAAAAAAAACTTTGCTGAGGCTACAGCAAACACCTGCTTGTATGACTGAGTAGGCAAGTCGTGTTACTCTCTGATGCATGTGAGTGCCTGCTTTGTTTCACTGCACTTCCTTCTCTGCCTTCTCCATCAGCGACGTTCTTTCGTGCGTTTGCAAGGTAGAGTTTCTACAGTTATTCCATTTGTTCCTCTCATGACCTCGAAATCGAACCTTTTGA
>KV751321.1:17613456-17631792 GCA_001698575.1 Mola mola | reverse complement strand
AACCTCCAGCTGCCAACCTTCGTGTACTTTCCGTCAGCTTGAAAACTTGCAGGCAAAAATTGAAATGGACAAACCAATTTTAGTATCTAAAATTCATATCCTCGTGCAATTGAATAAAGATGCAGGTGACTCTGATTGTAGCTGCAACTGAAGGTTTTGCATCGCTTGAAATGACGCCACAAGCTATGAATCGCTCACCTATTGATATTAAGTTGAATCATAAAAAAAAATCCCCATCTAAATATGCTGCATGTCCAGCTATATCTCCACCAAGTGTTTTCTTTTTGCAGAAAAAAATATCATCCGGTTGTTGCATTATTAATTTAATTTTTTTTTTTTTTTTTCTCCGCGGTTCAGTCAGCTAAAGCTGTGAAATCATGCGGGTCCTGCGTCCAAATGAGACAGTAACTAACCTTGCAGAGACTCTGTCGGCCCTCATGACTCCGCTCCCCTCCGTTTCCTGTGCACACTGACCAGATCCTTGACTTGTGCTCGTCCGCTCCTCACTTCCACACTGACCCGCGCTCACCGAGCTCGGCCTGATCCGGAGACCGCTATCCGCCACGCGGGGGCAGTACTGAGCCAGGGAAGCCAGCGGTGGTGGCGGTGGTGATGGGGGGGGGGCACTTTCTCTCTTAAAATGGAAATTCATGTTCAATATTTGCGTTCCCCTTCATCCGGCTGAACTGGTTTAAGCCTGCACTTTACCCATGCAAATTCTGTGCAAATGCGCTCTGCTGGAAAGCAAGAAGGCTTGAAAAATTGGAAAATGAAGTTTTGGAGACGTGATAATCACTGAGAATAGAACAAGGGAAGGAATAGATTTTTTTTTTTTTTTTTTTCCAAGGCATTGCCTTTCATCTGTCAGAGCTCCTAGATGACTGCAAAGCAGACTCAGTTACAGTCGGGACAGGAGACATGATGCAGGACCGAGTCAGACGCACAATAGACTAGACTGATATTATTCTGGGTATTGTTGTGCGGCGGTGATGACCCAGGGCCTCCTGCTATCTGAGCCCCCCCGAATCTGTAGACTACAATGCTCGTTGTAATTCCTCAAGTGGGCATGGTGTATAAATATTTGACACATCAGTTCAAAAAGATGTTATGTGTTTGAATCACAGTTGGGATGAAACCTACAGGAATTGCACAAAACACAGTATGCTGCTGTTTTATGCCACAAGAGAAGCAAGTAGACCTGGAAATGCACAGAGCGGCAATCCAATACTAGATGAACCAGCGTAACTTTCTATATTATTATGTAGTTGCGGTCCTTGACATTTAAGTTAGTAGGCAGGGAAGAGGCGTGCAGGCCATGAGATTCCTGAACATACCAGAAATACCCGATAAAAAATACAAATTTTGCACATAAGCCTGTAAAAGTTTAAAAATTGGAATAAGCTTTAACTGTTCGACTCTACCTTCTACAGGGCGACGTTTCAGCTCTTTAAAATGGTTTGAAAACACTCGGGCACAATTGCAAAGGTTAATGCCTCATTGTTTACACAGTTTCATGCTAATGTAATAAGCAGTTGCAGCTAATAAGACAGAGCAGGAACTGAAATGTAGGACAACAACAACCAGCAGCAGCAGAGGGCTGTTTCTCCTCAGGTGTGCTCAGAGAGCCCCCTTTACCCCTTTGTTCTCCCTCTGAACTGCTTTGCGGCAGCATGTTGTCAGTCTGTCATTGGCGAAATGGCCACTTCATGTACGCAGGAGTCAAAACTAGATCCTGAAATATGAGCCAAACATCTCCGGATCTTTCCGTGACGGAGCTGACTTTTCATTTTGCAGAAGCAAAACCAGCTGGAAACAAAATCGTGACCATAAGAGAAAATGCATTGAAGTAGAGACACTTCCATCTTAATTCTGTTTTGTTTGTTTTTTTTGTGAGTAGTGACATAACACAATCTTTTTCTTGTTTTTTTTTAATACATGATTAAATTAATTGGCATTTAATACACTAAATGCTTTTGTGTATTGTTTTTCTAGGAAACCAGAAATTCTTCCAAATGCCTTTTATAATATGAAAAATGTCCAAAACCAGACACATTTATGAGCTTCTGGTGGGCATCACTGGCCAGACAAGTGGATCTCTTTATTATTAAATAAAGACTTACAAAAACCTCCACATAAACAGCGCAGAATAAAATAAAATATCAAAAATCAATTATCAAGTACAGAGTTCACGGTACAAGACAAAAAAATGATCAGTAACACAGAGTGGAGCACAAATGCAAAGCATATGCAGCTCCCAGTACCTGTTGATCAGCACTCATAATCATAGAAAATCCATTTTAACGGAACAACATGTCAGATGTTGAGTCTCATTCTGAACCATAATGTTGGTATTTGATGATCTCTTTCACATTCCACCTTTAAAACCTGCCTCTGATGAAAATCACATTTTTGACCTTGTTAACACGTCCATGTGCTGATAGTTGAATGGATTACAACATGCGTCATGGCTGAAATAAGCAGTCGCCATGACGGCCGAGGACTTTTAATGCAATCCAGCGATGAACGAATGAACTCTGACAGTCTGGGTCTCCCGTGTAGGAAACCTGACGACTGGCAGGGGCTGTGCTTAACGTTACAGCAACAAACCTTACTGTTCCGATGCATCGACTTGTAGCCACCTTGTACAAGTGCAAATATCCCATCATTACGTCATGTTTGCCAATGGCTCGATTATTTCTCCATCTAGTCCTTTTTTTAAAGCGCCAGCCCATTTTTAGCAGTCGTGTCCAAAGTATTTATATATTAGGCCACAGATAAAGTTATTTCCAGCCTCTCTTATTGTTCCACTCCTTCAGTTTCAGTTGCCAGGCGGTGTGAGCGCTTCTGCATGAAGCATCTGCCAAGCAACATTTGACGGCGCGTGGCTTCATGATGAAAGCTGCTGATTGGGGATTATTTTCTGCCTGTGCGTTCATTATCTCCTGGAACAACACACCACAAACTTAAAGCAAAAAAAACAACCTCACCCATAACGACAGCCTTTGGGAATACAAGACAAGCGGTACCGTGAAATGTTGAATAAGTGTTTAAAATTCAGCATTCGGCGTTCGGAGAGTTTTGCAGCTATTGTCTGTCACAGATGCTTCCCGGTTCCCTGAATGCATCAAAACTACAGCTCTCAACTGATGACAGAATTAAATGTTTTAATGAGGCTGACGAGGGTAATGAGGGAAGCCCACTCTTTTGTTCATGAGAGCATCTTCCTGAGGAGGCTCACTGGACAGATGGTTTTGGGGCATCTTAATGAGATACTTAATCATGTCTCATGTCACCAATCCAAGGGAGGGGGGGGGGACATGCTGAGAGAGTTTGCTGAACGTGGATATCAGCTGTCATAACAGCAGAGTTTCTAGCTCAATATTTATTTGTGTAACAGCCTTAAATGTTGATTTTTAGGGAGGGTTTCACAGTGCTGTTGTGACAGTTTCTTTGGAAAACTACCATCTGAGCAAGACTAAACACAGCAAATGAATATTTCAGGGGCCCTGCACTCCTCAGCTGGAGTCAATATGACATGAGAGACACACGCCGGTAATCTAGTTCAGCTTCTTTTTAATTGCACGTGTCAGGGATGGCGAGTGGTGTGTAAAGCGACATAAACTTCATGGTCGGCTCGGTCTAACATCCACCAAACTGGTATTTGACTTTGCTCGGGATGAACAGCATGGCACAGCACGAGGACGTTTAAAAACAGATGGTTGAATTTCTTTTTTTTTTTGCAACAGAACAATGAAGAGTCTTGTGTAAACAGTGCTGAATGTCCACGCTGACCCACATTTCAATGTAGGTCAGCTTCAGGTGAAGTCCTTTAGGTCTGACATCATGCGGTGAATTAACCTCAGAGCCCAGGACGTGTCAAAATAATCCCACTGTCTCAGTGTCAGCCAACAGCTGTGCAGCTGGAGGTGATGGTAATACAGGTCCCGGTACAATCCACAGATGTGCTTGCCGTGACTTAGTTTCACTCACTGTAAATGCGTCCTCCTCAGCAGTTTTCTGTCGCTTAGATCCTGCAAAGGAGGAAAAAAAGGTCCTTGCAAATACAACGCACACAGACAGGTCAAAACACTTAAAACTGGATCCGTTAGAATCCACTTTATATCATATTTAGTACTTTAAAGAGGTCTACAGACACTTCGAGGTGCTCAATGAATACGGAGAAATACAATATTACTTACAGATAGTGTATTTTTCACTTAATCACAAGGCTTTTGGCCACCTATTCCCTAACATTTGGTGTTATTCGTGCATGCAGCACACACAGGTCTCGCATATGTTTATCAATACTATATATCCAAATTACATCTGAAACTAATGATTGCTTCAATAAGGGATTAATCTGTCGATTACTTTCACCATCATTCACTCTATAAATTGCTCACTGCTCTTAAAAAATGCTCATCATATCGCTTCTTTACTCCAACTAACAGTTAAGAATCAACATATGCTTAATAATTTTTGCATCAATCAAGACTGAAGGGATTATTCCATTTCCAAAATAGCTGTTTAGTTTAGTTCCCTTTGATGTTTTATGATACAAAAAGGCCACAAATTAAATGTGGATTATGTGTGATGTGACCTTAGTGAGTATTATGAGAATTTAAGGCCATTAAAACTTTGCTGTGGTCCGACACAAGGCAGACTAACATGGCACCATAAACCCAGATATAGCATGGACACATTTTCATGAAATTCAACATATTCCTCTGGCTGTTTAAAGGGCTGCAGCGCAGCCTCGAGGCACAATGAGGAGCCGATTCGGTGCGAATCAGGTCGGCCGGCAGCTGCTGGATGAGAGGGAGGGAGAGAAGGAGGAAGGGAGGGAGGGGATGCTCACATAATAGCCGGCGGGTGAAGGCGTGGTGAGTGGGGCTCCGTGCCGGAGGATGATCGCGGACCGCGGCTGCACGGCGGCTCCCCTCCCTGGCGAAACCGGCCGGGGAGAGCAAAGCTGAGCCGGGGCAGAGGCTTTTTCTTTTCTTCCTGATCCGCCGCTGGATTTGAGGATTCGAGGAGCGCAGAGGTAAGGCGGTGCACGGTGATGGAGCAGCCTCCGTGCGCGGCGAGGAGACAAAAGTCGTGGACGCATGTGACCCAGAGACAGGGCGTGAGTGCAAATTACACCGGCACGGGTGTCTGAACGGGGAGGAGTGGGGTTTTAGATCATCCGTGTGGTCATGGGGTGGAGGATCAGGTGGACACCACCCCGGTACAGTCGCGCATTCATTGTTCTCCCGGTACAGAGGAAACTGGCCCTGAGACGGGCTAGTCTGCACACACAGGCTGTGCACAACACTGCCGATTCTAGGTATGAGATGGTGTATTTTAGCTTTGTATTTGAGTTTATAAAAGTAGTTTAGAAGCCATTTGACTGGTGGGATGTAACACGGAGGAGCAGGCTGTACAATGGTTCAGGTGGTGTGACCTCAATGTTAAAAATGCTGGATGAATCATCATTTTTGCAGCAATGGCAGGAGTCTTGTGACTGGACATTTCTCCGCCTTTTTGTGCACGATTGTAATTTTCTATTTGGAAGTGAGTGTAATTTGTTGCTATGGTGACAGCTGGTGGCAGAGACAGAGATTTCCTCCTTTCAGGCGTATTATTCTAGCAGGTTCTGGGTCTCCAACTCCAAAAAAAAGGATGACCCCCCCGCAATCGCTTGAACTGCTGATGGTATCTTACAGTCGAAGGAGGAAGACGTGAGCGTAAACAGGAATTGTTGTTGTGGTGGTTTGTGTGACACACGTGTGCAGCGCGAGGTTCTGTCGCTCTTCCTATTTGTTGGAGAGGATGCCCTGTGTGTCGTTCATCACGTCGCTCAACTTTGTGAGTCGTCAGCAGGCAAAGCGTCACTGAAGTCACTCAGCTCCTTCAGTACGGCACTCGGCACTCGTTTGAATTTAAGTTTTCACGAAACCCCCCTTTTGTTTGGCACTCGGAGAGGCTCCTCTCGCTGCTCAGCAGTCACTTGGCAGCCTTTTAGGAATCGAAGCCTCCAGAGACTTTATGAGAAATGTGCGAAAGACAGAGAGGTCTATTTTTGCCACTGGCAAGTAACCTTGTATTCATACACTTAACGCGGAATAAATCTGATATACTCTCCATGTATGACAGAGTGGAAGCTGAGCTGGAAGTGAAACAGGTTGGCGGATGATGTTTTGGGGTTAGAGGTTTCTCATGTGCAGCCCATGTGTGTGTCCCTGACACATGCTTTCTTTTCTTTCTTTCTGTCTTTTCTTGTTTTTTACCGAGCTGCAGTAGTGCACTTCTCGGTCCAGATCGCGCCGCTTGGTCATGTTCCACACCCGAGCACGTTCGTGCCTCAGTGCCTCGTCCCTGAGCTCTGCAGAAAGTCACTGCAGCTCTGTGTAGCATGTGATGTCAGGGATGCCAGTGTGACAGCTGTGAATCACCGAGAACAAGGGCAACTGGTGGCAAAGCTCCATCTGATTGCACAAACTCGCTGCTGACACAAAAGTCTCTGTTCAAAAATCCGATTCCCTCATTTTGTGAGTTTTTGAGGCATTTCCGTCATGCAGAGATGCTGCATTTGGAGCTTTTAAGATAAATTCCTGTGCTCAGAGTGTCTTGATGTGTGTTAATGTGAAACAAACCTAATTATGTATATATCTTTTTGTCTTGTCATCCATTAAAGGTAATAGTCAGCAGCAGAACACTGTTGTTTTGTAATTACTCTATGATTTGACTCTAGTACCATTACAAGGCATTAAATCCATACTTATTCACTTTACTGCTCTCTATTTATTCATTTGTGCATTGAAAATCATAGGACGTGCTGCATTAAGCGAGCTTGTTCAGATGATGAACCTATTGAACTCATTTTGGCAACTTAATCAGCTTGACGGCACCGAGCTTTGCACACACAGACACACACACACACACACACACACACAAACACGGATTAAAAGGGACTTTTGATTCTGATGAAACTCTGCCATGACCTTCTTTGATGGCATCTTGCTCTTGTGCCTGCAAATTTTTGAAAGCCTCTCCTTCATTCGCCGGATGTCGGGACAAACTTTACAGCACTGGGCCCGCTGCACTTCTGTGGTCTGTCACACTTTACTTCCAGGAAGCAATATAACACATTCAAACTAACTAGGTTACCCTGAAAACTATTGGATGGAGAGGCACAGGGTGGTGACCCCTCAAATTTATCTCTGGCGCCACCTTCTGGTCAAAATGTCTGATCATGCATGTTAAACTAACTCCCACGATCCTCAGCAGCATCTCTATCTTTGATAACGAAGCCACTCTTCATTTTAAATCCATCAGTAAAGTGCAGCCCTTACGACAGCTCTGGAGAAAACGCGGTGATGGAAACTAATTTTAAGTAATAGGAGAATATCACCGGGGCTCACCTGAATGTGTGTACTTGTTGCGCTCCAGCGAAGATATCACGGCTAATAGAAACGGTTTGGACCACCGCTGTCGCCGCTAATGACATTACTGTGTCCATCCCTCTGAAAATATATCACAGCGGCCTTTGCTAGACAGCCATTTCAGGTTGGCAATAGCAACTTGTGCTGCACGTTCTCATCACTCTCATGATTCACTCCTTCCTCTGTGATGCAGACAGAGGTAGCACTGTGTTACAAAGGGCAAAATTGATATTTCTTCCAGGTTTTAACTTTCCCTTAATATCCTGAGCCTCACTGCGCTCACACATTTCCTGGACATGTAGAACATTAGACTGATATCTCTCCATATCTGGCAGCATGAGTCATGATGAGACATCGGAGGGGGTTTGAGACGCTCCTGCGTTGTATCCTTCAGCCCACCTGCTCTCTTACCAGGGCTTCTTGCTGTGTGTTAAGACTGTGTGTAATTTCACCTTTGATGTTTTATTTATTAAATTTGCATTGCCGGCACACATTTTAAGGTCCTGCCAGTGGACTTTTTGCCTTAATGTAAGAATAAATTGATGATGTTTTGCATAAAAAGATTTCATAGCTAAAGCTAAAGAACCATAATAGCATTTGTTATTGTGCATCGTAATAAGAGTTTCCTTTTAACCACCGGTGCATCGTCTTGTTAGGAAGTCGCCAATTGAAATCATAGCAAGATTTTATTTATCTCATTGGCTTATTCCTCACACCTGTAAACAAATAAAAAAAACGGTGGGGAACATTAAAACTACACTTTCCATCCCTGTCCGAGTGCAGTGGGTACCTTCAAAAGAGCGTGTAAGCGCTGGGAGCAGACGCTGACTCGCGTGTGATACCAGCCTTCATCAATAATGCATGAAAATGGGAAACTGAGATAAGATGGGCTCCCGCCTGCACATGACATTTAACCAGAGCGACGTATTAAACCCTGACAGCTAGCTCACTCCGAGAAATCCTCCTGTTACCAAATGTGACGCTCGATATGGTGTTTGGACTGTGACGAGTGCAAAATGAAAAAAAACACAACAACAACACAACAAAAACAGGGTTATTTTTTAATGCCTTAAGGGTTTGTTTTTGTTTTTTTTACTTCATCTTCATCATCTTACCAGTTTCATTGTCATTGTTGGCATGCTTATTCTTTGTTTCTGAGTGATGGAGGCCACATCTGCACCTTATCTAACTCCACTGGGATATTTCATTGTAGCTCATTGTTACAGCCAACCTCAGGCTCCAAACTCGAACCAAACCTTCACCCTGCAGTGCAGTACCGGCCTGCTCATCCTCTGGAGAGACAAACGCAAAGACGGACGGTCCTTCCATCTCATCCCTACGTGAAGGTTCATTGCTCGTTGTCTTAAGACCACATGGTCTGCAGCTGGCATTTAGTTGCAACGCCTAAATCAATCATAAAATCCAATGTATAATCAGATTATTTGATTGATTTAAGTCATCAGTGATCATTTCATTCACATTTCATTCAAAAACAATTTCCAGTTTCAAGATTGACCCCTTTTCACTGACTTTGAAACTGTGTGTGTGTGTGTGTGTAAAGAAGACATAGTTGTGTGTTAGACTGCTGGATTCTGTTTGAGAGCATCAAGTCGGGCTCTAGCATGTAGTGCAGATTAGCGTTTCATGGTGTGTTGTGTTTGACTGAAATGTCTCTGCTGTGTTGCGACAGCGAGACTGCAGGGCTATTTAGTCGGACGAAAATAGCAGCGCTTGTCGTGATTATAGCTCTCAGATGATTAATAGTGTAGATTTAAAAAAAAAAAAATCATAGCTGCTTTTCCCTCTCACTTGATCTGTATTGCATAAATACTAGTCACCCCAGCAGAATTTGACTCTGCTAAGCTAATAATTGCTTATGAAAATTCCTCAGCTGTGGATTTAAGAGGCCATTTTTTCCAACACAGAAAAGTAATCATTCTTGCACCATCTAGTGGCCATCGCCTGTATTGCACATGCCAGCCTGGAGTAATGACATGGTTTTTATTACCAAACTGTATGACCTCATAATGGTGCAGCCATAACTGGATCATGCTCAAATCAGTCTAATGATACTCCCGGTGATTTTCACAAGCAGCCGCACTCCAAATTAATTGGACTTATTGAATGTGCACTTTTAATTTAGATCACGGAAGGGGATTTATGGGTGCGGCGACAGTAAAGGCACATTATTTATAGGCTGTAATTGCCAAAGTGCTCGTTAAAGCAATACATGAGTGACAGGGTGGACCTGTCCACCTTCTCCATTCATGCTGCGGGGCAATTTGTTTTAATCATTTATTAGTGTGACGTGAGAAAGGAGAGAATGAGAAGTGGAGTGTGTCAAAAGTCACTTTAGTGGGAATCTGTGCCTCAGATTACACCACTCAGGGTCTAAAATGTGTCAGTAATATAAACTGGTGGGCGGACGACACAGACATGTTTAACCACCTTTTGTCGCCACTTACGTTACTAAGTCCTGAAATGTGACCAGGAGTCTGACCCCGCCAGCCCCCGCTCAGTCAGCCAGGTCCTCATAACCTGGCTGCACGGCGTAAGACGTCGCTGTTCTAAACTAACGCCTGGCTGCTCATTCTGAAACTGGTCATACCTAACTATTTCCTGGTCTGGATCCCAGAAGGATGATGTCTGCTCAGGGATGCGTTCACGCCTGCACCCTCCCTGGAGAGCTTTACCAGGTACAGCAGCTGCTCGGCTCATTCCGGTCAGCGTTAGAAGTTGCGCTCAGCCTCATTCTGTCAGACGGGCAGGAAGCCTAAACTTTCTGATGTGTGTTTTATTTCTTTCTGTGCGTGAGCAGGTGTCGTTGGTCAACCTCAATCTGTCATCTTACATTTTATTTGATTTATCGTGCCTAAGGTGCTTTCATCGTCTTTTGGTTGCTGTTTTGTCTGTTCTGACGGGATTCTTTGTCGAAATGATCTTGCACAAGCCGTCATGATTTCCTTCCTCTTGAGTGGTACCAGAAAAGCAGATTTAACGGATGCAGTCAGAATATGACACGCAGCCAGTTGCATGCTGAGTGGAAAGGGTGTGCGAATGCTTTAATGAGGCTGTAAAAAGTTTGGAATGATGGAGAACAATGAGCAGTAATTGAGGAAGCACACAGAAGTAGTCAACAGACTCAAAGCAGCAATGCAAGTTTGCATGTGAAAGGTTTAAAATGAGCCAAATCCCTCTTTTGGGCGCTACGGCAACAAATCCTCGAGACAGCGGGTTTATTGTTATCAACGACGTCTGTAAGCTTTGCTTGGTTTGGTTGCTGATAATAAATGAGATCTGCTTCAAAAGACATATTTTTTTGTTAAAGACCTGTCGTGCCTGGTGTGCACTCTGCCGCCATATTGTGTAATCACACACTTCATTGATGTGGCTGTGCCTTGTGAGGGTGAATAGCTTGAGTTATGGGTCACAAGCCATGAACTTCTTCCTCGCTCTCCCCTGCAGATGACGGAGGGCAGAGTGTGCCAGGTGCAGCTGCTGGACGACAGGAAGCTGGAGCTGCTGGTTCAGGTATGGATGTTCCTGACCTAAAGCAGCTATAGATCTGTGGTTCTTTTCAAATCGCAGCAGATCACACTGATGAGGCGTTATGTGAAATGGTGGCTGCTCGTGGGCAAGGCATTATCACACAACCTGGTGTAACTATGAACTCTTATAGCTTATTGTTTCAGTTTTCTGGCTGCATTCTCACAGGTACGTCACGTTCCAAACCCCAAAATTTCACACATTACAATGTTAAGCGAATCTTGTTTCCTCCTACCAAGCCAAAAAAAATGCTATTGCACGTTTTTAAAATGATAAAAATAGCATAGCGAGGATCTGTAACGTAATGTGGCCTTTGCTGAACATGGGAAGAGAAAAACAACAAAGGCCTGGCCGCTAACTAGTGACAGAATCGCTAAGAATCGGACTTGGGCCCAAATGCAGAAACTGGAGGTGGAGTACTGGCAGAAACGTGGAATTTATTGGGTCAGAGTGAAACTCACATTCATAGAGCAGGCAGGAGTAAAACCAGGAATTGTGCCAACACACAGACATACCGAAAAGGCTCAGGCCAAACCAGAAATGTAAGAGAAAAATGCCAGAGATTCCTGGAAAGAGAGTGCAAAAGATATGACAGAGCGAGCCCTTGGATCTAAATACACAAGGGTGGGGATAATTGGACACATTAGGGCGCGGCAGATGACAGGTCTCAGGTGAAATGCATGAACGTAATGAAAGAATGAGGATGAGAAACACGGAGGCAAGAATCACGTTTGGACACTCGCGTCGGTAATGACGTCATCACTGTTGCACAATAGAAACGTGATCAACATCAGCTGGACTGTGGAGCCTCAGCAACAAATGCCAGCATGAAAGAACAAGAATAGATCTTATACTTGACCTGAAATGAATGACTAACTGTGCTGTATGGTCATCCACTCTGCTCTGCTGACATTAACCATTATTTGCGCCTTGTGCCTGTCGTCAGAAGATAAAATAAACGACCGTATTGACGACTCCCTCATTAGCCCTCCTGCTCTCTGCGTTCTGTTAGTGAAAATGCCACCTAATATACACCAATAGACACTTTCTATCTTTATCATGACAGTAATTTCAGTCATTTTTAGAAAGGATGAGGATCAATAGGGAGAGACGTGTCATAAAAATTGTAATTAAAAGATGAAAATGATGCATTGACGCTTGTAATGACAAGATAGACACACATTACTTTTAAACAAGGTCCTGATGACTTTCTCAAGACCTCGCAGTGTATCACATTTATGAATATGTAACCTCACAAGTAAAATAATAATATTTAGTAGTTTGCCAATCTCTCTCTCTGTCTTTCTTGCATATCTGCTGTTTTTTTTTTCTTCCACACAATGTATGATGGTCTACATGCGCTGGGTTAATGACCGTCGTTGGTCACTACTTTTCACGATGCATCATAGGATACTTTGAGTGCGCTATGTAGGGGTTTCATATTTTACCCTATACGTTCGGGGGCAAACACCCCATATAGTGCACAACAGAGGGAGTAGGGAGTGATTTGGACAGAGCGAAGGTCTTAAAGTGAATCAGAAACTAATCGAGACACGAAAAACCCCAAATCATGACAAACCTTTAACACAAAAAGTAAAAAGAGCTTTATTAGTTTTCACAGTGTATGCTTTCGCCCTCCCGTCCCCACAAAATGAGCCTGGGCAGAGATTGAGCAGGAAGACCCCCCTTCAGCAGCGTGAACGAGGTGAAGTTCTGGGGCCGAGCTGCTGGAGTGTCCGTGAGAACATTAAATCCTCGCTCCAGCCCTGCTGCCTGTGCTCCAGTTGACCCTTGCCGTCTGACTTTTCTCTGATGGGAAGGAAGCGACAAAAAAAAAAAAAAAATCATTTCCTCAAGTATCTGTGACACATTTAGCAAGGAAATTGCCTGAACTGTTCTACCGGGGATGTTCACCTTATGTTTAGAATCACAGATAAATCCATGTATATTGCAATCCCCTCTCCAGCCCAAGCTGCTGTCGTACGAACTCCTTGACCTGGTCTCCTCCCACTTCAACCTTAAAGAGAAGGAGTTTTTCGGGCTGGCATTTTTTGATGACAAGTATGTAAATGCTTATTTATATACAGTCTGTGTCTATGTTTATGCACTACAGCTTTCTGAGTCTCTTTGTGCTTTTGCAGTGGTCAGCGTAAGTGGTTGCAGATGGACCGCAGAGTTCTGGACCACGACTTTTCGAAGAAGTCTGGGCCCATTGCCCTCAGCTTCCTGGTCAGGTAATAATGGATTTTCTCATATAAACCACAGGCTGTCCGGCAGGGGGCACCATTTCTTTGAGGAAAGTGGTCTGTGATAAAGCCTGTATTATACGGTCTTTTACACATGTCATAAGCTCATCTCACAACCGCACACTAATCACAGCTCTATTCAGCCTTTAAAATCATTGTTTCACATGCCTTTTCTCCATAGGTTTTATGTAGAAAACATAACACAGCTGAAGGACATCATTACGGTTGAGTTGTTCTTCCTGAATGCAAAGTCGGCTGTCTACAATGTGAGTTCCTTTCTCCTGAATGTCTGAGGTTTAAAGTGATGATACGTGATTGATTTTATTAAAGGGGTTTTTGTTTTGTTTTTTCCACACTTGGTGATTCACTGTCTCTGGACCCTCGCAGCACCTCAGCTCAGCAGACAGTGGCTGCAGGGCACGTTCTTTTTTTCTCTCTCTCTGCCGGCTTGGATATCAGAGAAACAGCCTCAGAAAGTAGAGAAAAACACGGGTCCGTTTCGAGAACAAGTAGAGGCTACTGTAGGGGGACACGTTGAGGTGCTATATTTGGACTTAGAAAGCTGCCTCCTCTTTATGTGTTTGTTTTTCCCGTTTATCTCTCCCTCAGGAGATTATAGAAGTGGAAAGTGAGAACGTCTTCAAATTAGCTGCGAATGCACTGCAGGTCAGTGTTTTTACATTCACCGCAGTTACCCATGTTAATCGTTGTGCCTAAAATCCTTTTAAAGTAATCCGGCCAAATGTTTTCTCCCTCCCTAGGAGGCAAATGGAGACTACACAAGGTAAGAACGTATTAGCAGCTGGGTAAGAAGTATTTAACAGCAGCAGGACGAGTTAATCGTGAGCTTTTAGCGAAGACATTCAATAGGTCACTTGTTTCTCTGGAGCGCAGACAACAGAAATCAATAGCACTGTTATGTGAGGTGAGCCACAGACTGCTGAGGAGCTTGCAGCAGGCGGCTAATGAGTCTCAGAGTGCTGAGTGTTTCAGAACAGAGACATGCACAGACCTACTGGCCTTTGGTGTGATACAAGCAGTGTTCAGAGGGAAAACGGCAGGTTTTGGTGCAGATGGCCGCCTGGCTTTGAGCAGCTGATTAAGATGGTGTAAGAGAGGAGACATATTTTCCTTTGAATAAATTCATTCAGGACACTGTCAGGGCTGTAACTGGAGACTCAGAGGTCACTGCTACTGATTTTCCTCTGGGAATTTTGAGGGATTTAAGCGATTTGATCTAATTAAAATCCCTACATATTCAAAGGCTGATTTTATTTGCTTTATTTTCTTGAATCGAATTGGACTGCTTGTAGGCTATACAGGCTTCAGTGTTGCCTGATATTTTATTCCCGGCACTGTGAAGAAGGCTTTTTGGTACGAGTCAAAAATATACTTCAGACCGCCTCAGTAAATATAGGAGGTAATATTCCGCTATTATTATTTAACCCCAAAAAATAAACAAGAAATGTAGGCTATTATTGTTTAAATAGGAGGTTATTGGACTCATAACTTTCATTTAAGAATGACTAAATTCTGACTTAAGTGGCCCCTTCTTGCCAAATTCCAGACACGATGTTTACGTCCAAAGAAAAGAGCCCTAATAAAAATGGAAAAACAACATCTATTTCCAGATCTCTGAGCTTTCATCACAACAATTTTATTTTATTTTTGTTTCAGTGATGAAAACACGAGAGGTGACTTGAAGAAACTACCAACTCTTCCCACCAAAGTACTCAAGGAGCACCCGTCCCTTGCATACTGGTACGCTTACAGGAAAACACATATGAAACCTTGCCTACAGTAGTTAAGTAATGCGGGCCTGTAAAGCTGAGCTTGTCTGAAAACTGCAGTTCAAAACATTCTTGATTTTTTTCTAATTTTTCGAGATGAGTTGAGAATAGAGCTCCCAAAACCACCACTTAAAACATGTTCTAAAAAAAAAAAAATGAAATGTGACTAAAATATAGCAATCTAAATACTGTTAGTCAAATGTTTTTGAGGTTGAAATTTTAAGGTTGAGAATTTCTGACTTGATTGTGTGTCTGCGTGCAAGACTAAATATCAGAAAAACGAAGGAGCGGAAAAAATAAGATGGAAACTAAATAGAAGAGTATAATAAATAAATTCAAGTCTATTCGATTTTTTTTTTTTAACTGATCAAAACAAAATGTAAATAGAAAACTTTTTGTGACGAAATGACTGGAGGTTAAAATAAATACCTGAAGCTTTTATTTTTAAAACACTTATTTATTTAATGATGTAGCTATTCAGTTATATTCATGACAGCCTTTGGGATTTTGTCATATTTTGGAGCAACAGAATGGCTGATCTGGGAATATGTATCTTCTCCCTGTGACATTGCAGTGAGGACCGAGTAATTGGATATTATAAACAGCTGAAAGGAGTCTCCCGAGGACAGGCCATCGTGCAGTAAGTACTGAAAAAAACACGTGTTTGAGTTTGATTATTTAGTAGTTCACCTTCAGTATCCGTCCCTCCTCCCCGCCTCTCTCTGGCACTGCTGTTCTCATCATCTGATAGAGATCAATGGCTCCGCAAAATCAAATTCCCAGCTCTATCTTTTCACATTCCTAAGTCAAACAGCATGAACACGTCCAATAAAACTGTTTCCGCTCCAGGTATTTGACGTTGGTGGAATCTTTGCCCACTTATGGCGTGCACTATTACGAAGTGAAGGTAGGCACTCTGCCATCATGGATGGAAAATGACAGCTGTTGCACCTGAAAACGAGTCAACCGTTAAACGCTGCTCTCCTCTCTCGCAGGACAAGCAAGGGATCCCGTGGTGGCTCGGAATCAGCTATAAGGGCATCGGGCAGTACGACCTGCAGGATAAATTAAAGCCTCGAAAGGTGAACATTTCCAGTCTCTAAAGTGGCTCCTGATGCCTCTCTGCTTCGCTGATCTAACTGTGGAAGTGGTAGCTCAGGGCAAGTGTGAGGATCGCTGCTTTTGCGTGATTCACACGCATCATCTGCTGCACTCCGACAGCTGCCGCAGACGAGCCGTTGAAAACTGATGAAAATCTCAGTCCAGATAATTATTTCGCTAAGTTTTATATAAAAGTTGTACATGCTGTGCTGCTTTAGCTTGTGAGGGAATAGCAGAAACACCCACGTGAGTGATGTGTTAGCTATGTCGTCCGGTCAGTGACCCCTGCATCTGCCTGCGTGTTTCCAAAGTTGTGCAAGAAATGGGCCGTGTGAGGGCAGCGTTCTGTTTCAGGCGGGAGGGAGCGAGCCGCTGATGTCAAAAGCAAAGGGGCTGGACCGGGGTGTTGTGGTGCATGTTCTGAGAATACCTGAGGAGGCAAGTCAGGAGCTGACAGGAGAAGGAGCAAAGTATGCGTTTTGTGTTGACAGCAAAGCCAGGGAGGATTTAATGACTAAGGAGCTATGGACTCGTGAACGTCTATTGTACCGGTAAGGCTAAATACCACACAACACTTCCTTGTCTGGTCAGCTTTGGGCACGGAAAGTTTAACTTCTGGTCTTTTAGTGACATTTACCAACTTTTGAGTCGTTTAAGTGATCAATCAATCCCTAAAATTAGACTTTTTATCTAACGTTTGTCTCCCCGTGTTTGTAACTGAATGTTCCACATGTGATATCACTCTCTGTGTGCTATCCGGGTAAGAACTGTGACTCATTAAACTCTTGTCCAGACATGCAGTGAGTCACTGACCCAAACAGTTTGCTCATAACTTGCTGTGAGTGTCAGTGAGCACCTGGATGATGTGTGGATGAGCCATGGAAAGTGCTGTATACAGCGATGAGTCTGTGTTTGTTGTCCAACACCTGCGTTATTGCAGCCTTGCCATGGCCAGAATGTAATGACAGTTCATTCAACTGTCTGACTGTGCTGCAGATTTCTTTTTCCACATAGTTTCTGTGATGTCATTATGACGATCTTGGCCATCGCATGAATATTCACCAGCGCCGAAGGCAGAAGTCGCCCGATTTCAACACGATTATTCCCGACTGTGCACTGTTGCTCATCTCTGCGTGCCATCTCGTGAGATACAGACCAGATCAGAAATACCTAATTTTTACCCCCCTCCCCCAGCTCTACCAGTGGAAACAGCTGGAAAACTTGTACTTTCGTGAGAAGAAATTCGCCGTCGAAGTCAACGATCCACACAGGTGAGCCCCGCAGGAGGGATCCTCCTTTGTAAAATCTTCCACGATTGAGCTGTTTATTTGCTTGCGCTAGCGGGTGGTTAGCCACACTCCTTTGCATTCAGATGACTAATGTTTGTACTGTAGCTGTGGTTAAAAACCTCAGCCTCAACCTCTGATTTCTGTGCGGGTTCATTTTTCGTGGCCCCAGGAGAGCAGTAACCAAGCGCACCTTCGGTCAGACGGGCCTTCTGATCCACACGTGGTATGCCAGCCATTCTTTGATCAAAACCATTTGGGCCATGGCCATCAGCCAGCACCAGTTCTACCTGGACAGAAAGCAAAGCAGAGTACGTGCACATTATCAACCACCACCGCATTTTGATATGAAGGAATGCTAATTTAGTTTTTGCACATGTTCTTTCAGGTTAAATTAGGGACGACAAGAAGTTTGGAGGAAATTGCCATGGATCTCACGGAGCACGCAGGGGCAAAACTAAAGCGTCTCGGGGAGGCTTGCCCGAAAAATAACCTAATAACAGCCAGCAATGGGAGCCTGGTGTCCACAGGTGCGGCTGTTTTTGAAATGACAACAGAAGTAGCACACTGGCAAGTGTATCATTAGAGGTGAGGGTGTTTTGCACCGTGTGAGCAAGAACTGGTGTCTTCACAGGCTCTGCAGACTCAGAAATGAGTGAAGAGCAGAAGAAAGAGAAACTCTCCGAGCTGAGGAAGAAAGGGCAGGAGATCCAAGACATTTTGGCCAAGAAAACAAAAGAACTGAAGAAGATCTGCCTGAGAGAGGCGGTGAGAGGCCATGTCGTCTTCTGCACTGTTGCTGTTTACCGTTGAGTTCATTCCATCTCGGAGCTGATGGACCTCGCTGTTATTGTGCTTTCAGGAGCTCACCGGCAAGCTGCCGAAGGAGTATCCCCTCTCCTCTGGTGAAAGGCCGCCGCAGGTCCGACGGCGAGTTGGC
>KV751321.1:17535828-17591465 GCA_001698575.1 Mola mola | reverse complement strand
ACCAATGCTGTTATTGCTGGTAAGAAATAGTTCTCATTGCGGCTGCTGCTATTCAGAGATATTTCAAAATAAATATTACCTGTTTGGAGCATGTGAGTTATTAAAATAAACAGACCTTTAGGTAACACATGCAAACAAAGAATAATTTAAATTTGTACTCAATCGCTGACAATCACTAATGTCTGCTAAATTTTGATTGGATATCTGCTGTGTGGAGCAGGGAAATAAGAATAAGCTTCGCCTTTGTCTCCACAGCTGCCTGTGCCACAGAAGTTTTTAAAATTGCTACAAGGTGAGGGAGAAAAAAAAAAAAAAGCCATTACAATTTTCTGCTGCTTTGTCAAATGAACAGAACTAAACATCTGATTTTATCTCGCAGTGCATATATTCCTTTAAATAATTACCTGGTCTTTAATGACGTGGATGGACTGTACACCTACACCTTTGAAGCTGAGAGAAAGGTTTGTTGTGTCAGTAACTCTAGACTGGTAATTTATGGGTCACTGTACCGAGATTAACCGGGTTTATCATCCTTGATCTGCAGGAAAATTGTTCAGCGTGCAGCCAGGTGCCTCAGGACCTCCAGTTTCCCTCTTCAGCCAAATTACAGGAAGTTTTAGAGTACCTCACTGAGAACGCCTCTCTGTGAGTCGGCTTAAAAACACATCTGTAACGCTTCCTCTGTGAAAAATGAGTGATGAGGTTATAACTGTGTGACTATTTTTACAGACAAATGAAATCCCCAGCAATCACCACAACTCTGGAGGGGAAGAATAAGACGCTGTATTTGCAGGTAATACACATTATTTAGTCCATGTTGTTCTGGCATCTGTATTTTCTGCAATCCGTTCTTGTCAAGTCTCACCTAGACCCGCAAGGTACCTTTTGGCATCCGTAGCTGATTTACTAATTGTCCATTTAAAGAAAATAGTAAAATCTTGTTGCGTTTTGGCTGTTCTTTTATATTAGAAAGAACCCTTTGGGGGCCTGAAAACCAAAACTTTTGAAACCGCATTCCAGAGTGAAATCTTTTGAAAACACAGCCATTCTGTGTCAGTGTAAACTGACAATATGCACATCCTGTGGTGAAGAACTCTGACTATTCACGCTGGGACTCAGCCAGACACACAGAAAGCGAGATTTTTCTTGGGATAAGCAGCAGACTGCAAGGCAGCTGTTGGACAGCAGCAGGCGTCTATGGTGGAGTCCTGCATGTGTTCGGTTTTGATAACCTGCACCCACCCAGACCCAATAAAGTTCAGCACCAGAACCGACCCGTTACCCACAGTTATCTCTTAATCAAACAAACAGCTGCCCGGACCCATTTATTTCAGTCCTGCGACCAGATCCTGAGCCACTGCTGAGTTTCTGCAACTTTCTAATTGTTTCTTCAGAGATGACATGATGCGTCTATCTTATGTTAGTCTCACATTCTGTTATACCAATCATATCCCTCGTGTCTGACTTGGCATTCAATCATGTGTTAACCGCCATGTGCTATTCTTCACTGTCTGTTTTTGCGTTTATAGTCTCCATTTCCATGCAGCTTTGCAGCAAGCTGTCATCGCAACAGTGACGTTTTACCTGCATGTCACAGGGTTAAAGGTTCTGTCGTTGTCTTTCACAATAAAGTAACTGCTGCTGATTGGACCCGATAACATTCAATTTCTATATGCAATTTCTATATTTATCTTTTACAGAGAGTTTTTTATTTCAGACTAATAAAATCCAGAATTAGCCATGTTTACGGCTTTTTTTAGGATGTAATTTTCATAACACTGCCAAGTGAGCACAAATGTATTTTTTATAAAACGTAAAAAGACAGTTTACGTATTTAATAGGGTCATTGTTGTCATAAAGTGGCCCAGCCATTGCAGATTTTGTGCCAGAGCCCCCCGGGCATCTTATCCTGATGAAGAATATCAGCGTTAATTTGGTAAAGTTTATGTAAAGTTTGGTTTGGTTGTGTGTGTGACTCCCGAATCAACCCCAACCTCCCCCCTCTCAGTGCTTTCTTGCTTTGTTAAAAGTTCTTGGAAACTTACATCACCTGATACCAAAGGGTGAACCTTCCCCCTCTGGATGAGATGCGAGCGGCCCTGACAAAAAGTTGATAGCGACAGGAACTGGGGATGTTTTATTAATAAACTCCTATTAAATTGAGCCCGACTGATGCATCTGTTTGCCCAATATTGGCTGATATTGGCCTATCACAGATATATCGGTATCGGACAATATCAAAAAATATGGTTTTAAAGAACACATTGCAGAAACATATATGTGAATGTTACTGATTCATTGCATTGCTGTCATTTAGTCAGTAAATGTTCATTGTTAATCTGTAACATATTCTGCCTCCGCTGCATTTTTTTGCATAAACTCATTTGAGGGATCATTGGGGAAAATTTTTTTTTGTATCGGCCAATAATGGATATCGGTGTCTGTATTGGCTCCATAATCGTTCGGGCTCCACTGTTAAACTCTTATTACAATTTCATTCCAGTCGGTCAAATCGATCGAGGAGCGGACCAGGCCAAACCTCTGCAAGACTTTAAAAGGTATTAAGCTGGACTTTCACCTGTAGCTGCTGACATTCATGAGATCCTCTAATGGGTTTCCTTCTCGTTTGCCAGAGCTGGGCTTGTCCGATGGACAGGAACTAGCTGTTGCCGACGTCACCACTCCCCAGACGGTTCTCTTCAAGCTCAACTTCACCACCTGAACATGCATCCCAACACACAGCACTGATGTTAAAGGCTGCGTCCGTATGCAGACTTGGTCTGTTGTCACAAAGTTACTGTGATGGTGCTCTGTCACATTTCATATGATGTAAAGAAGACAAGCAAAATCTCGCTTGTGGGACAGAATGGGGTGTTTCAAATATGCGGACATTTGTTTTTTCTATTAGTAACACTGTTTACTTGCGTGTACATTGTCTTCAGTTGACCTCTATTGTAGCAATTTCCCTGTCAATTACGTGTGACTGTTGATGTGCACTGTGCTCTAATAAATTTTTATTATCCTTGCTGTAGTAGAAGCCTTTTTCACCTGATTTAGTTTTGTCATCTTTCAACACATCACAATACCCAAAGGTTGGAAACGTACATGTAGAATTAGCAATGCCACCATTTTGAAATACACTGTTAGAATTAAAAGTAATGCATTTAAATTTATTCCTAAAGTGAATCGAGCGTGTTTGTGTTAAAGTACTTGTCAGTATGAATATGTCAGACTAATGTGTGGTGGATTATATTTACTGAGGCATGAATGCGTTCATCACTTGAATGCTGAAGTGAAGGTGGTTTTACTACCTCAGTATCGTCTCACAAAATGTGAAATATGACTTGTGGATCAATGATGTTTAATCTTAATTATAAATTATTTGTATTATTAAAATAAATCCTCAAATGCGAGTTCAACTTCAAAAATTTGAATATTGTGATTTTTCATAACTTTAAGAAAATGACTATAATATATTCTGGTTTCATTACGCACAAACCAAAACGTCTCCAGCTTTTTTACTTTTCATTCCAAATAAGAACCAGAGATATAAATAAATTATTCTTTAACGTCAAAATACTGGAATATTTCAGTATACGTTTATGAACCATAATCATCAAAATTAAAAGAGAAAGGCCCAAAACACTTCATGAGCGATGAAAATAGAATACACAAAAGTTTAACTTTATGAATGAAATTGGAAAAAGTGATTATATATACAACTTTTCCATGATATTCTCATTTTTGGAGATCCAGGATAGTAAATAAAGTGAGTAAAATGTAAATATAGTGGAACTAGAAAGAATATGAGACTGGGGAGAAAGACTTTTTTATTTAATTATATTCAGTAGCAGAGTGCTAACTAAGGGTAAAACCTGTTTGAGCAGCCTAGTAGGTATGGGGTCTAGTATACAAGTTGACAATTTAGATGAAGATAATGTTGTAGTGAGTTCATGAAGGTCAATTGGACGGAAGCTTTTCAAAGACATATCTGGACTAGTAACGGCCTCTATAGTTCCAGTTGTTGAACAGGAATCTGTGAGGTGTAGGACATTTTCTCTTTATAGTCAGTTAATTAGTTTAATTTTATTATTGAAGAAGTTAATAAAATCACTACAGGTGAGGGCTCTAGGAATGCATGGTTCAATAGAATGATGGCTCTCAGTCAGCCTGGCTACAGTGCTGAAAAGGATCCTGTGCTTATTCTTGTTTTCTTCTATCAACGCTGACTAGTAATCTTTTCTTGCACAGTGAAGGGCCTTCCTGTATACTTTAAGGCTATCAATGCAGGCCAGGCGTGACTCTTCCAGATTAGTGGAACGCCACTTCCTTCCAAGTTTGTGAGTTTTCTGTTTTAACTTGCGAGTACTAAGATTATACCATGGAGCTAGTCTTTTGAGTGGTTTTTGTTTTCTTTTTAACTGGGGCAACAGAATCGAGTGACGCACGTTGAGATCCGGCAGTGAAATCGGCAAAGTTATCTATCTACAAGTGAACCAGTTGGCTTTGGGAAGCCACTGTACTAGCTGTCTGGCGGGACAGGCTCAGATGTGACAGTGGTCAATGAAGAACAGATGAGCCATCCCATCAAGGTCTTCGCAGTTGTTTGTTTGGCAGATGCTTCTGGGTTTGCCCAACCAAGCCCTCAGCCTTGCCCCTCGGTCTGGTCTTTGGTGAAGAGAGTAAGGTGTGTTTTGCGTTGGAGAGTGAATGAGTTGGATTTTTGTGAGCGGTTCGTGACACTGACAGCTAAATGACCATCTATCGTTGTTTCCTTCATCATTTTATTCACAATGTAAATCTTTTTGTCGCATTCTTAAAATATTCAATATGTAGTTAATGACGTTAAATCGAAACTCCAGTTCCAACAAAAGGTTATGTTTTCTCCCATGTCTGTTGGTTGGTTAACAGGTTTGTTTGCCAGCAAGATTACACAAAAGCTACTGAATAAATGTTGATAACTTTTTCATCAAAGGTATGTCTTGGCTAAACCTACAACCATACATTTTCGCCAGAACTCTAAAAAGAATTAAATAGAGGTCTAACTGGTGTCATTTGGCGCCGGCTACAAATGATTAACTTTGGGACTTACTTGGTCAAAGATCACCATGACACCGAAAAGTCAAAGACATTTTTTGGACATATCATCGGAATGAATTTACAATAGAGGTCAAACCCGTGTCATTTGGCAGTGGCTACAGATGATTGTTTTTCTTTTTCCATCAAAAGGTCAAACACATATTTACACATATTTTGGGCTTGAGGAAGGAATTGACATAACTGGTGTTATTTTATAGTCAATCCCAGAGTCAATCACACAGTGCCAGCATGTGCTGTTTTTCGCACCAAATGACTTTGATCTAAAAATCACAGATACGAATGCTTGAAACACTAATGCCACATTTCAGTATAAAGCTGAAACATTATTTAACCTGAAATACGGGAAAAAAAATTAACCTTGAATGGTAAGCATTTATTACTGGGGAGCGTATGCTTTAGGGAATTTGGTTGCATTAGCAGAGGTTTGCACTCTGAGTGCATTCCCTCTAGTTCACACTGGTGCTTGCTTGCTGTGTTCTACTTTTCAAGTTGTGTCACTTCACCACAGCACCTCTGTTCCAAATTCTTGCACAATTTTGTCGACCACACACAGAATCGTTAGTGTATGTGTTGTATCTGAAGGTGTCTCTGGAGGAGCTCCGTAAGAAGGCAGTAGAGCAGAGCCTGGCATCAGGCCGGGTGTCCCAGCTGTTGCTGAACAGGGCCACAGTGCTGACTTCCTCCTGTGAAACAGCGCGGAAGAAAGTAGACCCTCTAAGAAGGTTAGAGGCGAAGCTAGAGGCTGCCAAGGCCAGCCTGCAAAGGAGTCAGCTGCACATTGCCATATTTCAGGTGCAAACATTCATATCACTAAAAATACTTGCAGTTTGGAAAAGTAGTTTCTACTGATTGGATTATAATGATGACATAGTCATGTCCTGGGCAACAAAGAGTAGTTGAACAGTATGTAAAATTCTCATCTTTGATTCATAAGTCTAGCTTGAAGGCTAATGGTTTGAAAGAAACTCTACAAACTGAGTAAAGAAGAAGCATCCATAGTTGTTGTTCAGGTCAGTAAGCGTTACATCCTGTCTTTAAGTCATCAGTCAAATGTCTTCAACCACAATGCTATTTTTGATCATTTGCGTCATTGAGACACTTTGTTGTTTTAGTAGTTACACTGGTGAACTACAGATAATATGCCAGGTGTTTTTGCTATTTAACCAGCAGCACTGAGGAACAGATGTGTGGTACAATGTTCTGTAACTGAAAACAGAGTTTTAACTGCTGCTAGTCTGTGTGTTGAAACAGTTAATTGTCCACAGATTGGACTGGATGGATCACAATTATTATTACTAACATAAGCAATTATAAAATTCCAAGTTATATTACAGCAAGTACCCTACTGACAGAAACAAGTAAGAAAACACTCAGTAGAGTGCATGTCTTGACCACCAACCTGAAAACGGCCCTACAAAAAAATGACTCAAATGTCACTGCTCAATGCAACAGCAGGTTCCATTAACAGTGACAAAAATGGTACAAAAATGTTAACATTTGTCCCTTGATGTAGGACCAATATTCACAGTGTTTCTCATGGAAATCTCTCAGGTAATTGAGTTGTTTTTGAAAGTGGATCCAGAATCTGGATTATAACATTATAACAACATTATAATGAGTTTATCATTATTGACTTCACTGTGTTTGGTGTTTCTTTTTTTAACGTTGTGGCAAATTGGTGTGTAGTTAATTAATTATACAGGACATCCTTTCGAGTAATCTTCACTCCACTATTGGCAGTCTATTTGTGAAACAACCGCTCACCCTCTAACGTCTCTCCGTCTTGTTTCACAAATTCTCGCTGTTTTATATGTTTTATATGAATTAAGCAACAAGATTAAGCATCTACTGCTGTTTCCACACAGCCAGTGATGAAAGTACACCAAGGGCTCTAGAAGAGCAGTTGAACCAGTTTTTTTGCCTTGCTAAGATGAATAGACCAGCAAATTGTGAAATTAATATTTAGCCAGCAAACTTTATTTTAACAGATGCTACCTGAATGTTTAGTACAGTACAGTTTACTTTTAATTAGCGTTGATATATTAACATTAAGTTGCCTAGTGGCTGACCCTAAATTTAATGAATTTATGCAGCAGAAAGTGTGTGTGCTGCTAAGACAGTTCCCAGGTTCTTAAATAAGCTCACGTGCCCCACCTTGTGGTCGTTAAATCAAACCTTTTTCCATGACCGGGGGCTGAGGTGAGCGTATCACAGGCCAAACATTTTTTGAACTTTTGCCCTGTTTTGTCACAGGTGGACTTTGTAATCAAGGAGGCCACAAATATGGACAACCTGGCTCAGCTATATGAGGGCTGGAATGCTTGGGTGGGAACACTGTGCTGCTTCGTGTCTGTTGTCCAGCAAAGTCTTGGAGAGTCCAACTTGTCAGGGATCTCAGAAAACCAGCACCCAGCCACTCCGCGTGGAGGAAATGGGAAGCAGACGCTAAGTCTGCCCTCTCACACTTTTTGGGAACCCAAAGTGGGGCAGTGGCCCCGTAGCACCGCTGCAAACCACACTCCCCCAACCATAAGTGATTGGGGATAACGCAATGCTTCGTGGGCTTCTGGTCCCACTTTCTATTCTGAAGGTTTGACCAGGCAGAGCAGTAGCAAAACGGGGCAGGGGGAAATGTGAGCAAGGCCTTGTCAAACTTGACTTTGAAATACACAATCCCCACTCACCTGCATTGTTCCCCGTGTATTACCCATGAGCATCTCCTCAAACTCATAGGAAGTCAGATGGTTTTTCTCATCTCATATCAATCTTTGTTGGGCATGAATGAAGGTTCAACAGGATCCTCAAGGGCACGGGACCCCCACCTGAAACTTCGAATGAACAAAAGCTATGTCAAGTCCCAGAATAAAAGATGATGAAGAGAAGGTTCTTTGTGCTCTTGTGGATAAAACTGAAATGTCCTGTCATGAACTTTTTGCTACATTTGAGCTTTGATTAGACTAGTAGAAGGGAAAGCATTTAGGCGAAAGGACCAGTGTGTCGGTTTTTTTCTTCCATGTATCTCCTTAGGCTGTGTATGATCTTTGACAATGATCTTTGGTCCTTCTTTTGATAGATATGTCGGGTTTTGGCCTTTTTCACTTGCCTGTCAGACGATTTTGCTTCCCTCATGCGTATTTACTCCCCATCCCTAATGTTTGCATTTTAAATCTCAACCTTCTATTTTACATTTTTTAGTGGGAGAAATTCTGTTTTCGTTGATGGTGCAAGATGTTAATTTTTAAAGCTTTATTGGATGAATTTTGTTGGATTGAAAATCAACAGGAAACTGAAAAGGGGTGTGTGGTTTGTTTGTTTTTTTCTTGAAACCATGGAAATGTTTGCAGGCATTCATAATCTTGCAGTAACTTCTATTTAAAAGAGAATACCAGCATTTTTCAGCCTAAGACAAACACCCCCAGTCTTTGAGGCAGTGGCATTGAGCAAGTCAAAACATGAAAATGAATCTTTACAGATCTGAAATTTGAAGAAGCATCAAGGCTGAAACAAAAAAGGCACATTTTTTATTTGTAATTATTAAATGTTCATGAAAAATGAAAAGATTTTAAACTTATCACCTGCAGGAGTGCCTCAGTCTTCTTTAAAATTTCAGAGCTACTGTAATTACCAAGCAGAAGAACACCAGAGGGACACGTTTTCCACACCAAATCCTAATAGTTTCTGAGTCATGAACACACAGGTGTTTCACTGTAGGTATCTGGCCAATGTTACCCAACACTTGCAATACATTTTGAGCTTTGTTAGTGGGGGAAACAATGTATTTCCACTGTTTTGCCTTGTCCAGGTCTGTTGCATTGTATAGCCTTGTCAAGCTAAATGGTTGTATTTTAGCCAACTCCACGCTGGAGGAGTGCATTTTGTGAAATTTCCTAGCCTTAAAGACTGGGAAATTGGGCATAGTTTGAAAAGTAGCGTAAGTCTCCTTCAAGCAGCCTGATAATTGACACACATTAACCTGAGGATTCAAAGGTCACAGGCAACACTCGCATAACCTAGTAACTCTAAACACACACACACGGGATTAAAAATCCACGTGGTTCAAGAGTCAACCACATTGCCCACAGTCCTCCACGTGTGTTCTGGCTTCTAACATCTTTTATCTCATTTGCTGTGTAGTGTTGACGATGTCAGTAGGTTAATGATTACCACAGTGCTCTGTATCACTGCCTTCCCTGCACGATGTTTTCAGAGTACCAGTGAGTCTTCGCTCTGTCGTGGCGTGATGTCAGTGCAGCGTGTGTGTGTATCTGATTTTGAGGAGGAAGCCAGGAAAGTTCTTCCTAAAGCTGTTTATGACTACTATCATTCAGGAGCTGATGAACAGAGGACGCTGGCTGACAATATTGCTGCTTTTACCAGGTACATTGTCATACACATACAAATGACAGAAATCAGGTTATGGTGACATTATTCCTAAATAGGATGAAATCTCTGTTTTAAAACAACTCAACACATGCCAAGTTTACTTCTTCCCAAAATTATTCTTGTCACATGACAAATTTCCATATTTAATAAGGTATTCTAACAAAAGGTTTTATGGAATCCGTTCTCTACAACTTATGCTACGAATTGTATCTTAATTGAAGACTGCCAAGCAGGAGTTGGTCATCATTGTAGTGACAGATACTAATGATACTGTGGGTGCAAAATTTTCTAAACAAAAAAACCCTTAATAATAATTACACATGATCTCAGTCTCTGTATTAAACGTTAACAACGCAATATAACTCCCCAGAGGATAGAGGGAGAGCAAATGTTTGATTTAATAAAGGTTTTCTCGGCTTTTTCCATGGTTTGGCTAAAATTAACACTAATTCAGTGATCCACATGTTTGAAACTCCTGCCAACTCCTGTAACAGCCCCCAAATGTACAAACCCCACCTCCAAAATGAGTCGAGACATTGTGTAAAATGTGAATTAAAAACAGAACACATGGATTTGCAAATCCATCCAATTGAATACAGCAGACAAGATATGTTATGTTCAAACTGAAAATCTTTGTGTTTTTTGGAACCAAAGACACATTTTGAATTTGCTGCCTTCAAAAAAAAGCTGGGACAGGAACATGTTTACCGCTGTGTGGTATCACCTTTACCTCTAACAACTTTCAGTAAATGGACACTCATTTTTGAAGTATTGAAAGAGCAAATCTTTCAAATTGTGCTTGATGTACAGCCTAAAATGCTCAGCAGTCCAGGGTTTCCATTTTTGTATATTGTGCTTCATAATGCACTACACATTTTCAATGGGAGGAAGGTCTGGACTGCATGCAGGCCGGTGTAGTACCAGCACTCTTTTACTGTGACGCTATCCTGTTGAAACTTATGCAGAATGTCAGTTGGCATTATGTTGTTAAAATGAGGGTCAGGGATGATCCTGAACAAGACATCTCCTGGATGGAAGAATATGTTGCTCCAAAACATGTATGTACCTCTCAGAAGTAATGGTGACTTCACAAATGTGCAAGTTAATTCGCTCCCATACCATTACAGACGCTGGCTTTTGAACTTTGTGCTGAGTCTGGATGGTCCTTTTCCTCTTAAACCCAGAGGACTCAACGGCCATTATTTCCATTAACAATCTTTAATGTGGATTCATCAGATGACAGCCCACTTTTCCACTTTAGGTCAGTCCATCTTAGAAAACTCAGGCTCTGAGAAGCCCAGCTTTGGCTTTGGTAGAGTCTTACACTTTGAAGATGCAGTGACAGGCAATGATAACTGACAAACAATTTTCACAAGTGTTCCTGAGCCCTTGATTTAATAGCCAAAATAGATCCCTTTATTTTCTTTTAATTTCAGTTCATTTTTTTTGGTTTGTTTGTTTTTGTTGTTGATAAATTTTAAAGCAAATGTTTTGAAAAGTTGCAAGCTGGGGTATAAGTCTAAGTTTGAAAAGTTATTATTATTATTATTATCATTTTAATTCCTTTTTTGTACTGTAAGCAGAATATCTCAGGTTAAACATCATAAAAATAGTTCTGTTTTTTGCGTCTCAAGATATGAAAGAAAAATAGAGGTATTCTCACACCTATTTTGATTACTCAACAGAAAAAAACCAGCTGATTCCCTGTCTTGTAGTCTTACCAAAAGACAAATTTATTTACCTTTTAGCTCATCATAAAGCACACTTCATTCATGTGAGATATAAAAAAAATAAAACTCCTCAAAATAGTCTTTGGTTAACTTTCTACAATCACTGCGGCTTTGGTTGAAGTAAATTGTAAATTCAGTGACAATTTAATCATAAGACTGCTTGACTGTTTCCTGTCCCCATCTGCTCTTATAATCCTCACCGGGGTAAATCATCTCCATATTCTATCCTGTCTTAAACTGGCCTTGCTGATCTCGATGGCAGCGACACTGTCCCCCCAGGATTTGAATTTTTGAGCTTAGCTGAGCTCCTTCATCTACATTGACTAACCCTTGATCTTCGCTTTTGGGATCTCTGGCTCCTAAATTGGTAAATGCTGCCACCTGTTGGCCAAATGTCAGACTTGTTGCAAAAATTCTTTATTTTGTTTTCACTCCTGTCCTCCTGTCTGTGTGTGTGATATCATATATATATATCATCGGAATGAATTTACAATAGAGGTCAAACCCGTGTCATTTGGCAGTGGCTACAGATGATTGTTTTTCTTTTTCCATCAAAAGGTCAAACACATATTTACACATATTTTGGGCATAAGGAAGGAATTGACATAACTGGTGTTATTTTATAGCCAATCCCAGAGTCAATCACATAGTGCCAGCATGTGCTCTTTTTCGCACCAAATGACTTTGATCTAAAAATCACAGTTACCAATGCTTGAAACGCTACATCTACAACCACATTTCAGTATAAACCTGAAATATGCAAAAAAAATTAACCTTGAATGGTAAGCATTTATTACTGGGGAGCATATGGTTTAGGGAATTTGGTTGCATTGGCAGAGGCTGCACTCTGAGTGCATTCCCTCTAGTTCACACTGGAGCTCGCTTGCTATGTTCTCCTTTTCAAGTTGTTTCACTTCACCACAGCACCTCTGTTCCAAATTGTTGCACAATTTTGTTGACCATACACAGAATTGTTAGTTTTTGCTGTATGTGTTGTATCTGAAGGTGTCTCTGGAGGAGCTCTGTAAGAAGGCGGTAGAGCAGAAAACAGCTGCTTTGTAATGTCAGACAGGGTCATGCGTGTGAAGGGTGAAGGCTTCAGTTGCTGGTCCATCCATGTTTCAGTTCAAAACAGAACAAAGGAGAGCTGATATTTGATTATGAGAAACCTAGCCTGCACAAAAACAAAATAAAAAAAACCTTGGATACTCTTAGCTGCGGATTACTTGGCTTGGGTGTCGATGAGAAACACAGTTATCTGTGAGAACTAATTCGAATTGCCAGACAAATTGATCATCAAAGCTGTTCTGTGAAGAGAGCGACACCTGACACAGCTCATGTCTGTGTGGTTTGTAGCATCTTCCTGTACGTTTTTCTGCAAGTTTTTATTTTTTTTGTGTTTTCATGTCAAAATTTGAGGGCAACAGTGTTATATCTGGAGTAACTTGCCACAATCATTAAGTCTGATCTGGACTATTTTCAAACCAGCGTCTTCTGTTTCCAGAAACTTAGCTTTCTGAGGATGCAGACTTCCATCTTCCATCTGGATGGCTTTAACATCATTCACTTTCGTTCACTTTCACACACGTCGTTGTGAGGGAGACAGAGTGCTGTAAACACTACAAAGTAACGACTGTGTCCTTTAGACCACATTATCTTGGCGGACAGTTCTCTCAGGTAAGTGTGATTTTAATGTTTGCACTAGGGCCGGATTTTAATCTGGCCACTGAGCACGTTGCTGACTGTTATACAAGAGCTGTCAGTCAGACTGGAGAGCAGCTAGTGTTACTACTGAGTTAACTCGAAAAACGGAAGAACGTGGTCATCCAATATGTGGCAGGTCTATCGGAAAAATTCAGAAGAATCTCCAAAAACACAAAATTTGAGTTAACTTTAAACCGGGTCAGACCTTAAGACAGCGACTGGTCCACCTCAAGGATAAAACACCCAGGCATAAGCTCAGTAATGTTATGTGTGCTGTTCAATGCACAGAGGAGTGCTCTGACCTTCATATAGGGGAAACCACACAGCCCCTCCACAGACGCATGGCACAACACAGGAGAGCCACCTCATCGGGACAGGACTCAGCTGCACATCTGCATCTTAAAGAGAAAGGTCACTCCTTTGAAGACTCCAATGTCCACGTTCTGGACAGAGAAGACAGATGGTCTGAAAGAGGAGTAAAAGAGGCCATCTATGTCCACTTGGAGAAACCTTCTTTAAACAGAGGTGGTGGACTAAGACACCATTTGTCTGCTACCTACAATGCTGTCTTGGGAGCCCTCCCCAGGCGGTTTAACCCTCATACCCACCTGGGGCCATGTGATCCCAAGGTGTCACATGAAACCAGGGGTGAGGGGCAAACACTCTCAGGTGATTCACACCTGGGCTCTTGTGACCTTAACGACTCACATGATGCCCAGCTTTCGGATGAAAGGCGAAATGTCTTAAAACAAGATAAGAAGTCCAGTTGGATCCTATTAAACACTCCAAGACTAAGATGACCTGGATGACTGAGAACCTTCACGGACAATATTCTGGTGTCAGATCTCAAGTGCTTCCCCTATGTCTACTGCTTTGTACAAAGAAAACAGATCCCTTTTTTTTTTTTTTTTTAAACTGATACATGTAAAAACAAGGATGGGCAGTGTGTTAAACAAAAAGCTGTTTGTGATTGCCAATATATTGTCAATAAAAATAACCCTCGGTATCAAGGTCAACTTATCAGTAACAACATTTCGTATCTGTAGGTGCTGGAAACCAATCTTTCCATTTATTCTTCTCTTGTTAATATTCCTCGCCAGGGGTTTTGTGATCATTGTGTACATAATCCTCCAGACACACTCACGAATATCCATCCCACCTTTAAGAGCCAGTGCAGTTACCTGAAATCATATGATCACATCTTCAGTATTATTTCTTTTTCAGAGGAATAGTTTGATACTGAGAAAGTTTTAAGAAGGCTTCTGGAAGATAGTGTTAGGAAAAAATGTTCAAATGAAGCACAGAGTCATCCGGAGTCAAGAGTTTTAATGAACTTGCAGCAAGGACACAAGTCAGCACGGCGGCTCTGAGTTGTCTGAGGTCTTAAGCTAAAACAAGGGTTTATGGTTGTCATGATAAAGGAAAATTAGTCAGTTAACCCTCGTCTGCAAGGTGTCACGCTCCGTCAGCTGAGCTGGCCTTGAGGCCTGGACAGTACAATGTCTGCACGCTATGTTCTAGTACACTGAGCTCTTTTCTGTTAAGCATAAGATAAGTACACATTTTTTTGACAGATACCCCCGGTCAGTTTGGTGAGATGTGGTCACTATGTATGATATGCCAACATATCAACTGTTTCTGGAGGTCAGGGCTACTCTGCAGTTGTTCCTCCAGACTTTTTGGAAAATTAAATTTTATAGCAAAACAGTGCAGCCCATCATTTTATTTGCCGTATTTTAGCGGAAACGCAGCCTAGGCTGAAGCTATTAGCAATGTTAGCGTTATCCTGAACATAAAATGAATGCATTTTACCCACCACCTCTCTGCTGGATGCCTACCGGAGTGTGCATGGGCAGCTGTCGGCAACCACGGGCGGGATTGTTGTTCCGGTGACGTCAGTTGGCCATTACCTGGTTTCTCCTGGCTATGCGTAGTTTTCATGTTTTTATATACAGTATGTAACATTTCCACAAAGCAGCCTCCGTAGTCCGTTTGACGTAGAGCTACGGAAATTGCTCAACTAGAATGTGCACCATTAGAAGATGCACAAAAAAATCCTCTGGAGCCAGGACCTAAAGTCAACAGGAAGTTCGCCATTTTCAGTCAACTTCAAAAAATGTCTTTTATGTTGCCATTTTCTGGAATTATACTTTAACAATCTCCTCCTAGGGGGTTTGTCCACTTGGCTCCAATCTTGGTAATGTTAAAGACAGGACCTTGGAGATGAAAAGCTACTAAAAACTTTATTGCTTGAACGATGTTGCCATAGCAACACATCAAATATAAATGTTGTGGCAGTCTTAACTATGAAAGAGAAAAGTACATGTAAATTAGCTTTTTCAAGACTATTAAGGTTACTATATTAAAGAACTAAAGATGCAAAACAGCAGTAAAAGCCATTATGCCACTTTTTTTTTTTTTTACACAACTTCAAAAACATGATCAATCTTCACCAAAATTCATTTTTGATAAGGGTTCCCCACTGAACGAGTCTGTATAACAATATTCTGTAAGAGCATAGTTTCCAACAAGTGGCAACTGGAAATGTCAAGTTTTTAACTTTAATGTACTACTGTCTGTAAAAGTCCCTTCAGCAATATCACACAGCGCATTAAGTGCGCTTACTTTAATGATACAACCTATCATTAAACTCCATCAGTCTCTCCATCGGTGGCTGACTCAACGGATGACAGACACGGGGGGCCGAGGGCCCATTCAACGCTACTTGCAGCTTTAATTATTATTCTTTCTCTTAACCACAGTGAATTCTATTTTTGAAGGTTTTCCCATGCTTGAAAACTCATTAAACTTGCACATGCATCCGTCTGCAAAATGGCTGTGTAGCACCCAGTAGAAAACGTCGATGGAGCAGCTCTAGCAGCAAGTATGATTTAAACAAATGAAATTTGGTAAAAATTGTGTATCATATAGCGATCTACAAAAAAGCCTCTTAAACCCAACAGGAAGTCAGCCATTTTGAATTTTCTGGCCAGTTTTTCATTTTTTCGTACATTTACTTGTGTTGTACATGGGACACACTGTAGGTCAATAGTAGCATGGCAAATTTGAGGTCTCACTGTGAAGCAAGAATCATGTTTTGGGGGCCATAAAAGCTTTTTCTTAACTTTACTTCACCTAAACATTGTGAAGCAGCTTTAATTCTTTTTAATGTATTTAAAATTGTAATGTTTTGGGGGAGTTCATGTTCACTGACTACAACAGGGGTCAATCCTAGGTTCATTACTTTCCACATTATACATAAACAATATAATTCTTAAGATCAGATCATCCAAATTTCTTTGAAAAAAGAGGCAGCTGCATCTGAAAACGTCTACATTAAAAAGGAGGGATATCGACGGCCTAGAAGAATTTTAGATTGTACTCCTGAACATTTGTGCACGCAGCCCCCTGCTTTTGTGGTTTGATTTACACACCCCCGTGTCTTGATAACATTAGAAAGCAAAACAGTAGATCCACATAATCTCCAGGATATGATTTTTTTCCAACTGTGGTGTATATATGAAATAATGTTTTTTTTTTAACACGTAAGGTTGTCTTACAGCACTTTATTATATTTCCATGGAAAGGAGCCGATGCTCGAGAAAGCTATGAACGGTCAGATGGAGTTTGACTGAGCACACAAGCTTTCATAGATAAGAGTAAAGAAGATAAGGTCATAGAGGCAAATGAAAAGGAATGGTCTTGCCATTCCTGGAAATGAATGGAATGGAATTGCCCTCTACTTCAAGTTAAAATGAGACATACAATTGAAAAAGGTCCATATTGTCCGTGCTAACGGTTATTAAAAAACGAAAACTTGTGGATGTGATTAATGCCCGTCTGCTACTGCCTGCATCTCATGATATGGATAGGAGGGTGAAAGAGAGGTAAAAATCTGCAGAGAAAAATACCTGTATTACACAACATTTCTAACAAAAAATCTCAGTTGTGTTTTGGCCCTATTATTTCTCACACCAACATGGAGATTAGCTTAAGCACAATGTTATTTTTTATTGTCCACCAATATTCAATAATAGGCTACTTATGATAGGTGAGAGACCTATTTCAGTTCTCCAATGGAAACAAATGGGTAGTTGATCATTTAATGGACACTTCACAATTGCGCACTATTCTCATTCTCCGATATCATGCATGAAAAGTTTCTGGAGATGAGATTGCCCAGATTTATCCCAAGATTATCATTAGAAGGCAAGTGAGGGGAAAATGGAGCGGGAGATTGACAGACGGATTGGAGCAGCGTCGGCAGTGATGCGGACGCTGAAGCGGTCCGTTGTGGTGAAGAGAGAGCTGAGCCAGAAGGCAAAGCTTTCAATTTACAGGTCAATCTACGTCCCAACTCTCACCTGAGCTCTGGGTAGGGACCGAAAGAATGAGATTGTGAATACAAGCAGCCGAAATGAGCTTCCTTCGCAGGGTGGCTGGGCTCAGCCTTAGAGATAGGGTGAGGAGACCCGGATAAGTGGCAGAAAACGAAACGAAACTAAACAATTTTATATGCTCTTGGCTCCATCTGCTTTCAATAACTTCTAGTTTATGGAATCAGATCTGGGTCAAAAATGACAGAATAAAACTTTTTTAACATTAAACAAGTTTTGCAATCTTGCTCCTACCTCTTCTCATTTGCAAGCCCTTAAGTTTCTACTGGCAGCACTGAAAATCCCACCCACACAAGAGGTTTGTGCCAAAACAACAAACAGAATTTAACGGATTGCAAATGAGAGAAATGGGAGTGAGACTGCAAAACTGCGAGCAAAAGCAAAGTCTGATCACCAAGAACGAGGCAGAGAGAGCTGCAAACACAAGGATACATTCTCAAAAAGGCAAAAGAACAATGGCTGTATGATGACTAGTGAATTATTTGTTTGCAAATTACAAGTTTTTCCTTTTTTAAGATTACTTTCTGTTTGTGAGAGAGAGTTTTATTTTTGTTTGATGTTTAAAAAGTTTTATTTGATCTTCTACCAATATTACACTTGCTAAGTCATATACCTTGGAGTTTGACTTGTCAGTAAACTTTAATTAAAATTTCATATTCAATATCTGTCTCAGAAACTAATTGTCAAACTTGGTGCCTTTTACATAATTAAAACATACTGTGTCAGTCTTCTTCCGACTCTAAAACTATTGCAAAGTCAACCTTTATGCCAGTTCGCAATTGTAGAAATATTCTTTATTGTTGCTGGCATAGCAACACTCCAAAAGTTAAACCCTAAATGTCATACATATTTGAATTGTTCCCTGTATCAAACAGTTGGATGGACTTTCAAGAAAAAACAGCAATCTCATTCCATTCTTTAAAAAAAAAAAGCTCAGCTGTTGAACCTATTAAAAAAACCTTCACTCTTTTGTGTCAATAAAATCCAAAATATACAAACTGTGCTGGAGTAATTACTAAACTTTAGATAGTCACCTTGCGTTCACCAACACCGGCAGAGCAGGTTTCAGATACTGTGCACCTTTAAAATGTGAGGACTTGCAGACTGCTGTAAAACTCCAGACCTTCGTTCCTCTTAAGGCTTTTACTACCTGATGTTTATCAGGGTCCCTTTAATTGTTTTTAATTAATTTTGTTGTGTTGTATATTCTGTCTGCTGATTGTTAGTGATTGTTTCTTGTGTACAGGTTAGTCTTGTAAAAAAGAGTTCAATCCCAGTGAGACTGCCTTATTGAATTAAAATGAAAATAAAAAAGTTGGTTCAAAAGAGATGAAAATCAAAGGTCAGAATTGTGATTATAGGTTGTTTATACAAACTGGACAAATTTTAGTTGGTGTGCTCTGATCTCTGGGTCACAAGGAGCCCATATTAACGGTTTAACACAGCCACACAGGAAGAACATCCACATTAAATCATTATTATATCATTATTATCATTGCCAACATATGTGGTCTGTTTCCAAGAGTGAATGTTTGGGATGGTGATGAAGGTTATTTAGATTCTGTTTCTGTAACTTATGTATAATAATTTCTTCGTCCTCTCCTGTTGCAGACCGGAGGCCACAACGTCTCGCGAGACACATATTTCAAGAAAAGATGGTCCTCCGTTGGTTTTTTTAGCATGCTTATTTCAGTCGCAGTCTCTTAAATACAATACATAAACATTATGGGCATAGCATCACAATGGATCCTTCTTTCTCTCTTCTATCTCATGTTGATAAGCTTTGTTCATTTTAAATGTATTTTAAAATACATTTATCCTTTTCCACTGAAATATTGTCTGAAATTTAAAAATGGCTGTCATACCAGTAAGATTATGTTTCTATCCAGCATGTCAAGCAATGGGAATAGGGATGATGCTGAGTTCCTGGGCCACCTCTACAATAGAGGAAGTGATGTCAGCAATGACCGCCAAAAGTGGAACAGGGGGTGTCCTGTGGCTGCAACTTTACATCTATAAAAACAGAGAGCTCACACTATCGTTGGTCCAGCGGGCAGAGGAGGCTGGTTATAAGGCTATCTTTGTTACTGTGGATACGCCGTACCTGGGGCGAAGATGGGACGACATGCGCAATCGATTTAAACTGCCCCCACATCTAAGGTGAGTGTAGGACACAAAAATACGAGCACAGAAAAATGTAACCCTTCTTAAATTCCTCACTGTTTGTGTGTATGGTGTGTGTCCACAGCATGTCCAACTTCTCGACAGCATCTCTCGCTTTCTCTGAGGAAAATTATGGCAATGACAGTGGTTTAGCTGTTTATGTTGCGAAAGCAATCGACCCCACTCTCTGTTGGGATGACATCACTTGGTTGAAAAACCATACACATCTGCCTTTGATTGTGAAAGGGATATTAAATGGTATATATAAACATATCACACACACACACACACACACACACACACATATACATACATAACCCAGTGCTCAGTGCTTAAACGTTCTATGAAACCTAGAAATCTAAGTTAATCATGGTTGAATAAGATTTGAGAAAATCTTTTATCAACACACCCTGAGATAATGCAGCCGATGTTGGCTAGTTCACGGTGCACAAGTTCAGCATTGTTTGTTTGTGCGGTCAGGTGAGGATGCTGTCCAGGCTGTGAACTATGGCGTTGATGGCATTGTGGTGTCCAACCATGGAGCTCGACAACTGGATGGAGTTCCTGCAACGGTCTGTGGTTGTATCTGTTTCTTTTTATTAATTTGTTTATTTGCGGAAATGTCAGGTATCTGTGTCCTCCATCTATGTCATACGAACTAACAACAGCTGTAGCTAAGTTGCTAGAGCGGTCATCCCGTGAGTGCGAGGTCCCTGGTCTGATTCCAGATGCTGCAGCTTACATGTCATAGTGTGAGGTGAAGTGGCATAGCAACACACTGAACCCCAGAGTTTATGAGTGGATGTGAATGGTTAGTGCTCCTGATGAACAGGTGGGACCCTGCAAGGTTGTCACTTCCACTAGTGTATAATTGTGTCCCTCCGCCACTTGGCTGTGCCTAGAAAGTCTGTCGATAAAAATTTTGAACAGAACCTGTGACTAAAGGGCAGACCTGGCGGAGACCAACCCTGACTGGCAATGAGTCTGACTTACTGCCGACATGCGAATCAAACTCTGGCTAAGTGGACTGCTGAGTCCTGGCCGGAGGAGCTGTCTCTCCGGTGTTGAGCCATGTGTTTGTGGAGAGGTTGTTTGGTCTCCCTGATATAAAAATCTGCGCACTCCTCCAGGCACTGGACTGCATAAACAACATTGTTAAGTTTGTGTCTGGGAATTTTGTCCTTAGGGTGAACCAGTTTCTGTCTCCGAGTGTTGCAGGGTCTGAAGTGAACTGGGATGTCATGCTTAGAGAAAATTCTTCTGAAATTCTCTGACACCCCTGACACGTACGGAATGACAACGTTGTGGCGTTTGTTCCTCTCCTCTTCCTGTGTTGTCGGGGTGTTGTTCCTGGAGCGCTTAGTGGATTTGACATAGGCCCAGTTAGGGTATCCACAGGTTTTTAATGCTGTCTTGATGTGTTTATGTTCCTTAAACTTCCCCTCTGTCCTTGTGGGAACATTTTCAGCCCGGTGATGTAGGGTTCTGATAACTCCCAGCTTGTGTTCCAAATGGTGGTGAGAGTTGAAGAGCAGGTACTGGTCTGTGTGAGTAGGTTTCCGGTAGACTTCAATCTTGTTATATTTTGTCAGATAAATATTGACATTCTGAAATTAAAGTAAATATGTGTTTTCACAGGAGAATGTAGATGTCCTGTATTTATATAGCTCATTAGTCATTTTTGACCACTCAAAGCTCTTTTACACTACCGGTTTTTGCGTTCACCTCACAGGGTGCCACCTGCATACCATATCATTCACACACACTCATGGCAGCACTTCCACATGTTAACTGTAGTGTCTGGGTCTGGGAACCAGAAACCTTCTGCTCACTGGTCGAACGCTCTACCATCTGAGCCACAGCCACCCGCGATGTGAGTTTGTGCGTTAAATGCAACAACAGATCTGCTTTAGATTTGTTCAACAGACACTATCTCACCCTCTTTTTCAATACAGAACACTACAGACTCCAAAGCTTACATCAGGTAAAAAGGTAGAAACAAAGGCAAGATCCTCAGATATAGGTACAAAACTATACAAATAAAGGGGAAAAACTAAGAATTAATCCTGCGTGAAATGATAGTTAAAGAAAAAATCAACTGAATACTAAACATTTACATGAGTATTAAAAAGACATTGGTAAGTTAAAGTAAATAGATAAATAATACAGAATTGTTGTAATCATCTGAATGTTTTGCAGCTAGATGTGTTGGAGGAGGTTGTACAGGCAGTACAAGGTCGCTGTGATGTCTTCATGGATGGAGGAGTGAGGAAAGGGTCAGACATCCTGAAGGCCTTAGCTCTGGGAGCGAAGGCTGTGTTCATCGGCCGGCCAGTGTTGTGGGGTCTTGCATGTCAGGTGATGCATTACACAGCCACACTTTCATTACACTTGATTACGAGTGGTGCTCATGGTCCGAACTGGAATCATTCTGATGCTGTATCAACTATGTATTGCTATAATCTGTCAACCAATCATAAATGGGTTTAATTTTTTCCTATATTTGTGCTGCTGCTGGAGTGGAACTGAATATATCTAATTTAGTCATGTGAAATTCATAAGTGGCTGGACGCATGATGTCTTCTGCCCATCCCATTCTTGTAAATGCAATATATCAGGAACACCTTGAAGATCTTATAGAGGATCTCTCCTCAAAAAGGGTGTATGTGTCAGTAATGTTGCCATGGTGTGCATGCTCAGATCTTACCTCTAGCTTACCGCTTGGGGGCCAAGCAATGTTGTCCATAAACACAGCTCTTCTTTCGCATTATGTGTGATTCACACACAGAGAAAAAGGGTGCAGTAAAAATGGTTGCATTCTAATCTATCTTATTTCAACCACAACAATTTCTACAAAATTCAGAACCTCAGATTAAAACGCAAAAGGGTTTCACATCAAAGAAGGCAAAAAATGCAAAACAGTAACATACAATTTAATGTAAAATTAGAAGAATTAGAAAAAGATCAATGATTATTAGAGTTAGAGCTAAATTTAACAAGATATCTAACACGGATCTCTCCTGTAAGAAGTCAGCACAAAAAGCTCTTTGCTTTCTAAATTCTTGGGTTTTTGTATTATTGTAGCACTTAAAGGGAAGTTCCTCCAGCCACCTGTTAGGTTATGTAGTTTTCATCAAAATATGATTACTTTCCATCAAAGAATACACAGGAAACACCTGTTGCCCCCTGTGCTCCCTGTGAGAGTGCAGACTTGTCTTTTAAGAGGCACCAATAAATTCAGTATTAATTATATGTGGTTAAGGACAACAGATGAACATAAAACAATAATGTAAATAATGTAAAAACAATAATATAAAAGCACATCAATCCATATTTCAATTGTACTCTCACATGCTATATCTGTTGAGAGTACACATATCCAAACTTGTTTATTCCCCAGTGGCTTTGAGTCGCAACAGGCACCTGATTTTGGTGGTCAGAGGTCAAAGGGCAAGGTCATGTCAAGGTCAAGGATGTAAAATCAGTCCCACAATGGTGAATGTAATGGAGGGATTTTCATCAAATGACACATGGCAAAAATAGTCATCAGTGCCTGTTCGAAAAATTTTAAGAAGCAAATCCCCACAATTGTTTTAAAGTTAAAATTGGTTGGCGTGTGCAACATAATCATGTACAACAAAATTAGGCAACACCGGCTGTGTGATGGCCTGTTAAATGTTGCTCGCAGCTTTGATTTCATTTGTTATTTGAAAAAAAAAGCCGTCTGCAAAGTGCCTTGCGCACATTTAAGATAATCTACTTCAAACTAAACAAGTATGTGTCTGTATTCAGGGGGAACAGGGGGTTACAGAAGTCCTGAAACTTCTAAAAGAGGAGCTGCGACTTGCTATGGCCTTGTCAGGTAATTCACTCCCAAACACACCAACACACATACAGCAAAAATGACACATGTATGTATATATATACATATAATCAAATGTGTGTGTTGTTTATGTGTGTAGGTTGTTGTTCTGTATCTGAGGTGAGCAGGTCCCTGGTCAGGAGAGTCAACTGTATCTCCAGGATATAAGAGAAGAACCTGTTGCATTCTTAATGTATCAATTAACAAATTTCATAATCAGTTGTCAAATTAAGTAGTTTCTGTACATATTCAGACTTGTAATCCTGCAGATGGTTCAACTGAAAATAGTTTAATGCATACAATATCCAAATCATATTATATTATTAAATCATATGCAATGTACCAGTCAAAGTCTTGTAAGTAAGTAAGACTTAAGAAAGTAAAGTAAGTAAGTAAATAAATAAAGTGGCAACAGTTGTTTAATGTTTTCTTGATTGTGGACCAGTGTTGTCAAGTATCATAAAATGATTGAGGGAACTTAAGTGTAACTGCTACCTGGATATTGTGTTTAAAATGTAAAACGGCACAAGTGGGAAAAGGGCCAATGAAACATGGATTGAGTTATTCTATGGGGAATGAAGGTTCTATCTCAGCCAGGCTTCACCCTTGACTGGACTATATGGGTAAAACTCTCCTCCAATCCCAACTACATGTTCACCCATTAAAATATAGATAAACATAGACAGCAAATCAGAATAAGCAAGTGGGAGCCCAAGAAAAATGGGGCTGTGTCTTTATTGTCATTGCACACAGTTATACGAAAGCATTTACTGTACAGCTCCACACACAGACACACACACACACACACACACACACACAGACACACAGACACACCTAACCACAGTAAATATTTTAAAAATGCAAGTATAAAAGAGAAAAGAAGCAAAACATTGTGAAGCACTATATATAAAAACATTATTGCACATTCTTACAGTTGTAAGATACATATTGCACATGAAAATCAGCATTACTGCATATTACTGCTTAAGAAGAAAACCGGTCAATATTATTGCAAAACACAAAAGGAAAACATATGTATTTTTGCATGTGTCCCATGAGTTATTGCATTTTGCAAAGTAGTTCTGTGGTATAGAGTGTTGCTGAGGGGGTGGCTATTGGGGTAAAAAAATGTTTTAGCTGTATTCCAATTCAGGGGCTGCAGCGTCCGAAGGGCTGTATTTGAAGGTCATTTACATCACATCGCATAACAACAAAAGCCGTCCCAATTTGGAGGCACTTCCAAATGTAGCCCACAAATCTGTTTCCCATTGTTTGAGGGAACAATTGGGTGTATCCCTCATGGCACACCTTCTTCTTCCTCTTTTGGCTTTGCCTAGCTTTTTCTAGGAGTTGCCACAGCGAATCATCCTAATCCATCTCTCCCTGTCCTCTGCATTTTCTCTCACATCAGCCATCTCCTCTTTGGTCTTTCTCTTACCTCCTGCCTGGTAGCTCCATCTTGAGCGTCTGTCTACCAATATATCCACTATTTCTCCTCTGCACATGTCCAAACTATCTCATCCTGATGTGCTCATTCTTTATTCTGTCCATCCTCCTCACTCCCAAAGAGAATCTCTACATCTTTAACTCTGCCACCTCCAGCTCAACCTCCTCTGTTTTGATCAGTGCTACTTACTTCAAGCCATACAATATTGCTTGTGTCACTACCCGACTACCTACTTTTCATTTTTCTTTTGCTGCTAGACTTTGTCACAGATGACTCCTGACACTTTTCTCCACTCACTCCACCCTGCCTGCACTCACTTCTTCACATCTTCACCACACTCCCCATTGCTCTGAAGTTGACCCCAGGTACTTAAACTCATGGACCTTTCTCTCCTCTGCTCCCTGTAACCTCACTGTTCCATTTGCCTCCCTTTCATTTAGTTTTCCGTCTTGCTACAACTGACTTTCATTCCTCTTCTTTCCAGCGCATACCTCCACCTTTCCAGGTTTTTTTCTTCTACCTGCTCCCTGCTCTCAATACAGATCACAATGACATCTGCAATCCACGGAGATTCTGGCCTGGCCTCATCTGTCTGTCCATCACCACAGCAAACAAGAAGGGGTTCAGGGCCAATCCTTCAGACAATCTCACTTCCACCTTGAAGCTGCCCGTCACTCCTACAGCGCACCTCACCACTGTCTTACTGCTCTCATACATATTTTACACCAGTCTAACATACCTCTCTGCCACTCCAGACTTCCTCCCTTGGCATCCTGTCATGGGCTTTCTTTAGATCAGGCATCACCAAACCGGCCCGGACTGTGGTCCGGATCCGGGCTGGGTGACAGTTCTATCCAGACCTATGACCAATACCTGATAAATTCTACAAAACATGTAATAACCACACGAGCCTTGTTTTCTTCCACGCCCGGCTACAGACTGCCTGCGCAGTGTGATTGTTCATATGGCAATTGCTTGCCATGATCATAGTGTCGCTCAGATGAGCCAATCAAATCGTTTGTTTACCTGAAGAGAATGAGCAGACATGGCTTGCTCGAAAATAAGGACCGTTGATGCATATAACTGGACGTTTAAATGTGAGTGGATGGACCAATATACACTACTCACGAAAAGTAAGAGATATGCTGTTTTCAGATTAAATTTCATACACCTAAAATGCGCTATAACCTTTTACAGGTCAACTTAATTTGACCTTCTCTAAACTTTTGAATGCACATGTCCGATTGTTCAATGTTTAGGTACTTATCGCATAACATACTGTTCTCTAACAAGGCGATTAAACACAAAAATCCCAAGTGTTTGATCTATGAATCGACCACTAAATTTTCTAGTTCAATGACAATTTGTAATTTTAAACAGTCCTTTTCATCACACTGTTCATGTTTTGACATCATGAGATCAAGACGACGTCTAAGAATCACTCAACAGTACCTGGTCATTGTGAAGCTTCAGACAGGTTGTTGCCAAGAGTTGTTAGAGTGTCACAGAGCGTCATCAGCAGGTTGCAACAGAGAGACTGAAAGAGTCACAGAAAGGCATAGAAGTGGACGTCCATTGGCCACATCCAATCCCGCGTTTCCCTTTGGACCTCGCCCGGCTGGGGGTGGGGGTTACTTGGGGGGCTCCAGCCTCTCTGGTGCATGGTGGGCTCCCCATCAGGGGGCCTGGACAGGTTCCAGTTCGGCGGGACTCCCCTGCCTGGGGGCTGCTGCTTCTGCGTTCTCCTGTTGGTTCTTGCTTGGGTCGGGCCTGCGGCTGGCTCTGGGGTTGGTGTCCCGCGGCCCTTTGTGTTTTGGGGGGCTGTTGGGTGCTCTGGTGGCCTCGGTCATGAAAACAACCCAAAAAAACAGCATAGCAATAATTGAGTGGCCACACAGCGTATTTACAACTCAAGTAAATTTATTTACAATAATAGTGCTAGCATCCCAAACTCCCTTTCCCCAGAGTCATTAACTTAGTCTGTGCAGACAGTGTTTTCACAGTTTTCCGATGTGACTCTTAACAAATGCTCTGACGAATTGCGTCCCCAAATTCAGTCAGAATGAGACATCTCATAAAGTTGTTGTGAGTATCTGGAAACTCTGGTGTTACATCCCCAACTCCGTCAAATCAGCTCCAAGGTCCTGGAGTTGGACGTCCAGGGTGTGACAGTAGTTAACTAGAGAAGAGATGAGGTGTTGGAGTGATTCCAGAAGGTGTAAAGTGAGACAAAGGCAGACTTGCAACCCTCTGCCAGAGATTGGCAAACTACCAAAGACATAGACAGACTGACCTTTCCTGCTGCTCCAGGATTCATTGATGTAGAGAGGTGTGTGGATGACATATAGTGGTGTGCCCTTAAAGGCGCAGATCGCTACAATATAGCAATGTGGTTGTAATTATTTAGTTAATTAGTAATATATTTCCAAATTCACAGTTTGGTAGATTTTATGAGACTGATTAATTGAATTTGCTATCTTTCATTGAGGGTGGTGTCCTGAGGTGATCTACTGCAAATTAAATTATATAACTCAATATAATATTAATAACTATTACTAACTATTTATTCATATTTGGACAGTTGGATACTAAAGAAGGAGAAAAGGATCTGTATCACATGGCAAGGCAGAAAGATCGAGCTGGGAAGGATGCGCAGCAGATCAGGCTGACTAAGGACAGGGATAGAAATGTCCTAACAAGTAAGGAATGCTTGCTAAGAAGATGTGAAGGAGTACTTTAAGAAAGATTAGCAAAGATGAAGTGAGAAAAGCATTGAAGAAGATGAAAAATAGAAAGTTCAGTTCAGTTCATCCTGATATCGACCGGTAGAGGTATGGAAGTGCCTGGGAGAGAGGGCAGTGAAGTTTTTGACAAAACCCTTCAACATGATCTTGGACAAAGAGAGGATGCCTGAGGAATGGAGGAATAGAGTGTACTGGGGCTGATAATTAAGAACAAGGGTGATGTGCAGAGCTGTAGCAACTACATCTCTGCACATTGTGTGGTTGATGAGCCACACAATACAGATTTGGGAAAGAATAGTGGAAGCGAGGCTAAGAAGAAGCCATCATTTGTGAGCAGCCAAGAAAGAGCACCACACTCACCATGTTTGTTTGCATGTTTAGAGTTAGAGATGGTTTGGACATGTGCAGAAGAGGGACAGTGAGTATATTGGTAGAATGATGCTCAATATAGAGCTACCAGGTAGGAGGCAAAGAGGAGGAGAAAAGAGGAGTTTCATGGATGTGGTGAGAGAGGATATGCAGATAGTTCATGTGAGAAAAGAAGATGCAGATGACGGGGAAAGAGGATGATGATTTGCTGTGGCAACTCCTAGGAAAAGTTTGGTAAAGCCAAAGGAGGAAGAATAATAATTAATATTTAGACAGCAATAAAACAACATTGGGAAATATGCATTGTTCAGGGAGTGAACAGTTTTTTCCATAATAAATCTAATAATCTATGAAAACAAAATCAGGCCTAAGGGGCATTCCATATCTAATCAATTTTTCGCAGTGCGAAGTAAAGTGCTCCAATTCACGATTTACAAATGCTGCTAACTTTTCCATAGTGTAAATGTCCACTGTAGTGTTCACCCAGCCATTCAATGTCAGGCTGCTATTTGATTTCCTGGTTAAAGCCTTTTTAGCTCCAGCCAGCAAAACGTTCAATAAATATTTGTCCTTTTTCAGCCTTTTTCTGAGGCATATTTCCAAAGTACATCGGCTTGATGTCTAGAGGCATAAGGACTTTGAAAATGTTCTGTACTGCATGGTGTATCTCTTTCAAATAGTCTTTGATATCACAACAGTCCCAAAAAATATGGTACTAGTTTGCACTTTGATTACCACAATTCCTCCAACATAGCGGGGCTTTTCCATCAAAGTGGGATTTCTGAGAGGCTACTATAGTATATCTTATTTATCTTATCAAGCTTGTCTTGCTGTATTCCCTCCATTTCTGCAAACTGGTACATTTCCAATGATGTCTCCACATCATTGTCCATTCCTTCTCAGTCATAATCCTCCTTCCTGCTCCAACTTTTTAATGTATGCAGTTGAGAGTGTTTTAAGATTTAACAAACCTTTATTTGGCAATATGAAGGTGTTTATGTAAACAATTGGTATAACCTAATTAATTTTAAGTAAGCCAGACAACACAACCTTGGGAATTTCACCCAAGGAATATTAAACCTAAAATAATACTTATCAGGATGGCAGTCAGGTTCTTTTTGCAAATGAAAGCAGGAGACCTGGTTCAAGATTAAAACAAATGTAATTTCTATTTATTCCAAAATTTGGCAGAAAATTGTAAAAAAAAAAAAAAAAAGTAAAACTGCAATAGTTAAAAAGTTAAGCCCTTCCTAGTGGCTAAGGCTTACCGGTGGTGAGAAGGGTCAATCAGGATGGAGGGAATGCAAAAGAAAATGAAAAGTCACCCCATTTGCAGTGGTACACACAAATGCAAAACATACAAAGAGAAACCATCACCCGGGGCACCCACAACAGCAACGTTGGCACCCAGCAACTAGAAGGGGAAGACACAGTAAGTGGCGTCAAATTAGCAAAAACAAACACAACCCATACTTCTAGTACGACAATCCATTAGATAAAGGAAAATCTTTGACTGGGGACGGACGCAAAATAACCTCAAGTATGTTGCCGGACAGATGTCAGGTTGAAAGACTGAGAGGAGAGGAACACCAGCCTAGTGAGACAAACGAATCAGAGAGCTCTTTGCCTTGATCAGACAGTTGGGAACTCTAACCTTCTTCTGTATATTTTCTGCAGCAGAAATGCATTGTTCTGGATTGATTGAAGCAAAAAAAATCTCAGCAGGGTGAGAAAGTACATTTTGAAGACCTTGACTGGTCCACAAAGTGTGATATCTTGTAAAGCAATTCCGTAATTACAACGCACATGTGAGAAACGTGTTTGGGCCTTATACAGAGATTTAATCCCGTCTCTTGCACACCCCCTTGGGAAAGTTGTTGACTGGTTTTACAGACAGGAGTTTCAGCACAGAGGAAGCCCACACATACACTGCTTGTTATGGGTAGAAGGAGCTCCTGTTTTTGAGAAAGATAATGATCAGACTGTGAGTGTGTGTGTGTGCCCAAAGGCGCCACAATTCAGCTACCTGACCCACATACACAACTTGAACTGTACCAGAGGGCTACAGATTTGCCAATAAACAGCAAAAAACATTCAAGGACATGATTCAAGAGTGCCAGCTCTGGTTGTCACTCTGGAGTTGCCAAACCACCCTCCAGAAAGACAATGATTACAAAACCTGCAGACAGCGATGATCTAGCGAGACTGCAAGCAGCAAAAGAAAAACTCAGACTGCTGATCCAGCTGCTGAATGAACCCAAGTTTAGACCAGCTCCTGGCTCGATATGATGAGTATGAACAGTTTGCACACGATGAACCAATCCAACACAGTGATACTAAAGCAAGAGCCAAAGGACTGCTGGGTAAATGGATTACAACCCTTATCTTCTTGACGCCTGGAACGCATCGACGAGCAGTACATTGTCATCCACTACAGTTTAATATATTACATTCACAAATATATGTATACATGCAAAAGTAAAAACTCTGTGAGTATCTCAAAACACTGATTCAGAACTCCAACAGAAATCATCTCAATGAATTTAATGAAATGAGAGAGATCATGCAGGCCTATTCCAAAAAGAGAGGTCAGTGCTCAGGAGTGTGTGACTTGAGCATGGGGCATTGAACATGAAGAAATGTTCACCTGGCATTCATACCCACAGATGGCAATCCAGTGAAAAAGAGTCCCGTTATTTCACATCTGGAGAGTCGAGGCAACAAACATCAGAGTTTGAGGAAATTCACATTTTTTTCAAACTCTGATGTTTGTGCTTGTGGTTGATTTTGCATCTACTTGCAGATTTGTCTATGGCAAACAGGCAAAAGATAAAAATGTTTTTCCCCTGCTGAATGACATGGAATTTGTTCAAAGAAGAGCAACTGATGAGCTGATAAGCCTGCTATCAAATTTCATCGCACGTCACAGGAAAAGCATCCTGAGCAGTTTTATGGGACTTTGTACCAATCAGACCAGGAACTAAAAACACAGTTTATACAGACATATGAAGCATGTTTGTGTTGCACCCTTAAAAATGGGGAATAATGGTGAGAGAATGAGGAGAGACAACACAACACAGCTCTTGTGCTCACTAATGAATGAGGAAGCAGAGCGCTGTTCCCTCTACCCAAGTACCGGGGCATTACTAGTAGATAACAGAGCAATCACACAATTTACAGAGCTCTGCATCATCTATGTTTGTCTTACCGGCCGCTACATACCTCGACAACAACTAATGATATGAACACATCTGTACTAGACTGTAATAAAGAATGAAATGAACCTTGTGTAAATTAAATGTTTTAACTGGAAATGAATTACCCCTTCCTGTCATAACAACTTGTCACGTTTGCATATGTGGATGCCAGACTGAAACAGATTAAAAGCAGCCAGAAACCCTTTGGAGGACTGTAAGTGATGGTTGTTGGAGATTTATATCAGCTTCCACTAGTGAGACGGGCTATACCTGTCTGCGCGGCCGAACCATTAGAGATTACTGGCAGGAAAGATGATCAAGATGATCGCTCTGCCAGAGTATGCTTCAGAAAGACAATGTTGCTTTTGTAGAAATGTTGAACAGAATCTGTGTGAAAGAAAAGTCAGCTGAGTTGTCTGAAGCAGACAGATCCATTCTCTAACAGACCATTACAGAACCAGAACTTTGTCCAACTAATGGTCTACACATGTTTGCAACTACAGGTTAATGCACACAACTCTGCAGCATTAGCTCTGCTTCATTCTCATGTCACTGAGATTCATGCAGATGACTATAAAAAGCAATTCCACACTGGCATAATGGCACGGCAAGCCACACCATTTAAAAGAGGCAAAAATGATCTACCTCATACACTCAATGTTGCTGAGGGTGCCTGTGTCATGCTCACAAGAAACACAGTTGTGTCTCAAGGTTTGGTGAATGGAGCGTTCTGGGTACTGGTCAGGATAGTAAGCTCTGAACAGCAGGGTTTTACACATGTAACACCCTGTTGTTCACCCACTAATTGGGAACGTGAGCTGGGATTAGACCATCGTGAGACAGGTTAGTTTTATCCTACTGATGATGTGTTGTTGCAATAGGAATCCTGCTCAGTACGAGAGGTACCGCAGGTTCAGACATTTGGTGCGTGCGCTTGGCTGAGGAGCCAATGGTGCGAAGCTACCATCTGTGGGATTATGACTGATCGCCTCTAAGTCACAGGGATTCAGTCATAACGCCTGACTCGAGATGTATGATGAAACAGCTGGAAGGAGCTACTAAAGTGTATATGAGTGAGTAAAATATATGCCAACTTAGAAGTTACAGCAGCTTTAAAGACCATGAGACAAATCCACTTGGATCACATGATGCCACTTGTTCACCTCAAACAAGCTCTGAGCACACATGACACTTACTCATTACGTTCATTACGAGGGATCTCACATCAGCGACATCAAGAGCCAAAATGAACTGTGTCTGCTATATATTCTGTGTCTCACCACAACTCATCTCCAAGGCTCCTTTGCTGCAGACTGTCTTTAATTAGAGGGTTACCGTATATTTAAATGCAACAGACACATCTCCTAAATGATAAATGTCCAGTATTTATATAGCATTTTTCTAGTCATTGTTGACCTCACTGACTCATACACTTGTGGCAGTGACTACCTCACGGGGCGCCACCTGCTCATCAGGAGCATTAACCATTCCCACGCTCATACACTGATGGCGCAGCATCAGGAGCAATTTGGGGTTCAGTGTCTTGCTCAAGGACACTTGCGGGGTCTGGGATCTAACCAGGAACCTGCCGATCACTGACTGACCGCTCTACCATCTGAGCCACAGCTCTGAAGATCGAGGCTTCTGTGACTGCACTCATTGCTGCTGTGTACAGACCTCCAGACTACAGTGTCACATCATTCCTGTCCACATTGAACTTGATAAGCCTTTTGGAGTCACCGGAGATGATGGATTGTCACCCCATCTTTGCTTGTGGCGATTTCAATGAGAATCTTTTATCCAACACAAGTAGGCCAGTACTAGAGCTGTTTGAGTCTTGGGGGATTCACAATTCATCAGTACTGCAATCACAGAAAAGAACGCACCGCTGGACCTCATGTTCATATCTCAACCATAGCACTGTCTCCTTTGGTGTCATGAGAACATATTGCAATTATCATAACCCTGTATACTGTGTAATGTCCTCCAAGACTTCATAAAGTCATCTTAAAGAAAAAGAAGAATGCCAATAACCTGGGAGCCCCTAAATTGGGAGCAAAATTGAGCAGAAAATGTCTTGTGTATGAAACAGAATAAATGTGCAATAATACAATCAATTAAAATATCACACTGACTGAAGTATTTTACAAGAAATTAGAATTATGCAAAGAAAATTAAAGATTAATTTGATTAATATTGTTTCAGTACATTTTGTCTGGTAAACTGAGATGAATGGATCAGCTCTGTATAACACTGTACAGAGCTGCTAACATTTACTGCACTTTAAGTACATCAGAACGTATGTACATATACTTTCTGTGGTACTTGCATCAACCAACTCAAACCTGACATTCTCACCCAAGTTTCAAGATCACCTTCCCTCTAACAGGGTTGGCGACCTTGTAACATAGTAACTTGTTTAACTTTATTTTCCCTGGATGGCATACCACCTGCCTGCTTTAATGTCCTCTCCCTCAGCACATTGAGGGTGAACTCATAACAAGACAGCATGCTGTTAGAGACCAAAAGCTGGCGTCTACGGTCTACAGCAGACCATCACCGTGGGACCATATTCTCCAGAGCAAAGGATGAGATAACACTACAGGACCTTGCAGCACCTTCCCTCTGACTCAGAGGCACTGGACCAGCTCCTATGTTAGATCACACCCATCAGTAATGGACCACACAGCGGTGTGTGTTCCCTCCGCCAGTGCAGAGGTGCTTTCGCAACACAAAGCAGCAAAAAGGTGTTGTTAATTTAATTTCATGTTTTGTAGTAAGCGTGTGGTTATTAAAGCTTTTTAATTTATAATAATACAACTATTTGCTGTTACAATGAGGGATAATGTTTTTCACATCATGTTCTTTCCCCAGGTGCCTCCTCCAACAATTTAGTGTTACTCTTCAAATCTACTTGTTACATTTCTGTATTAACGTACGAGGCTTGTTTCTGTCTGAAATGACTAATAATTTATTGCTGCTGATTATACAATTTCACCTTAAACATGTGCGGTATTGACTTGTGTGTTAATTACTGCGATATTGTTCACGTTCGTCACAAAATAATGCCGTAATTGTCCATTTACATTGCAATTAATTGACCTGTCCGCTTCAAACTCTATGTGTTCGACACTCCAGAGAGCTTGTCCACACTGACAGAAGCCAAATGAATCTAACAGTGTGAGAAATGCAGTACCAAGGCTGTCGTTTTCAACGTCCACATGGATATTAAAGTCACCTACAACAATAACTTTATCTGTTTTAAGGGCCAGGGCTAAGAGAAAATCTATATGAACACTATAACAAACATTGTTGGTTGCAGAGTTTTCATGGTTGGATCGGAAATGCTAAGAATGAGATTTTCAAATGAGGTCAAATTTAATTTGGGTTTAGGATTTATTAACAGGGCAGAAGTGAAAATGGCTGCACTCTGCCACTGTCTCTGGGAATGTGTGTGTTAATGTGACTGCGAGGAGTGGATTCATTAACACTTACATATTCATCTTGGCACGGCCGAGTTTCAGTAAGGCAGAATAAATCAATATTATTATCTGATATCATCTCATTTATTAATACACCTTTAGATGATAGGGATCTGATATTCAAGTCCACATTTAATTCTCTTTATTTGGTTCACTGAATGTAGGTGGACGCGGGACAGACACAGACTGTTGTAGGTGGGTGACTCTAAATTAACATTCATACGGATATGATGTCTCACATGCATAAATAGAATAGATTTTTAAAGTATGGTCATGAAGCAAACACACAAAAAAAGAAAAAAAAAACAAAGCCTTCAGATGTAGTTTATACCCCGTCCGCCGTGCGCGCCCATGTCCACGCGCGCTTTAAGCCTCTTAGGGCGCTAATGAAAGTGGCCGCGTATTGTCCGCGGGACAGATGGTTTCTGACTTGATTAAGTTTTAATTTGCTCGACAGGAAAAGCTGGCAGGGCTTTGCTCGTCGGAGTGATCCCACCGTGTTCTCAGGCGTCCCTCCCGAGAGGCAGGAAACAGTCGGGAGAGGTGCTGATGTGTGAAACCGCAGCTTTTCTCTCTGAGCTCTTATCTCAGCTGGAGGGGCGGGGGTGTTATTTAGCATCAGACTTTTTGTTGTTGTTTCTGTTGTTTTCGCTCATTTTACGAATCGAGGCAAAAAAAAAAAAAAAGCAACTAAAAACAACAAAAAAAAAAAACAAAAAACCAAAACTTGAGAAACTGGAGGATCACATTTGCTGCAAACTTTTGCAGCCTTTGCTGAGACGCATGATGTCAAATCACTGATGAGGCTTCAGACTCGGCTTATCAAGCAGGCATATAGGCTATCAATAACCTCAGAGGAGGTAAGTAGTTCAATGTTTCATTTCTGTCACTGTTAAAAGTTTCCTTTGAAAGCTATTGAGCTGTTTTTGAAAATAAATATATTCCGTAATTACATTTGAAAATGTGTAAAACAAACAGACACCTACATTGATGATGATAATGTTCAATGGGAAAGAAGAAACGTGCAATGCAAATTAACATTTATTATTGTCAAGAGTCATCACACATCTTTCATTCTGCTAATTTGATTCGGATAATTATGGAATATGGCTAAAAATAAATGTCAAAATATTAGAATATTTTTGCTGTATAAGCCATAATAGGCAAAAGTGAAACAAAAAAAAAAAACGTGAAATATTTCACTTTGCTTTGAAAAGCAATAGTAGCAACCTAAATGTGTAAGTACCTGACGTTGTCTGGCATATGCAACTTTATTTGAAAATTCAGTTAATTGATCAGCAGGGAAAAGGACCTGGTTACAGGTTAGTTTCAGGTTAGTCTCCTAATTATTTGCTGCTTTCCCTCTTACATCTTCAAATTTTGGACTCAAATCAACAATTTGAAGCCATGAATGACATTTTTGGGCTGATTTGACCAACTGAGTAAACAGTCAGCACGTTAATTGCTAACTTTACCTGCTAACTCTACCGGGTTAATCCATCTCACGCATCAAAAGGTCATGTTTTACCACGTGCTGTGTGTCTCCTGCGTTTGCTGCAGTCTGAAAGAAGTCGGCGTCCCGGTTTTTCCGTGACTCATGAGGGAGAGAACTTGTTGAACCTGAAACGTTTACAGCTGAGAGGAGGCTGTGAGTCAGAGGTAAGGTCAGGTCAGGGCCCAGTCATCTGCCTCAAAAGTTGCCTCTGAACGGGCTGTGATTGACATTTCTTTGATTTGCTCGGCTTTGTGATGCCAGATTCACTGTTATCAAATGGATGTAATAACCTTATGAACCACATACAAGGAGCCAGGCCACATCAGAATCGTTTAATAAAGCATATTGCTCGGCTTTATTTTCACACGTATTATTGGAAAAAAAGCCAAAGTGTGTGCGCGCATCTTTTTCTGTGTAGGAGAGATGAAGCCCAACGCTCTGGGCCGACCATTACACCGGGGCCTCCTGCTTCTTTGTGTTGTAGGCCTCTGCAGCCAGCTAGTGTCCACTGGCAACCAAAGCTCCCGAGGACAGACAGGTACGGGTGTCAGACTTAACCAGACCAGTCACAGTCTCTAAGGGACTCATTAAGGCCCCTGGTCACCAGCCTGGTCGCCTGTAAGAGGGTTACATTCAAGCAACGAGACGACACAAACAGATGAAAATGAAGGATGTAGGATGACAGATAATCCACAGATAAAGGTTGACTGTTGCTGCTCAGTTAACGTAATGTATTTGTATCCATCATGATGATATATGTTGCAGATGGTGGCTGAACCAAATGTTAAAGGAACAGTTGACCAGTTAATTAGAATTTTGTCAGTATCTACTAGTTACAATGGCAATGGAAGGTAAAGGGAAGTACAGCCCACCGAACATATAAGGAGCTTCACAGCAAAACAGCATTTAAATGAAGAAAGCAAAAAAAACAGAATACACACATTTGAAAAACTTATATATTTTTTAAAAAAATATTCACTTTCTCTGCTAATCTTAAAATGTTAGCGCTCATCCTATCTGACCTTGGTTCACTGAGCTGTGCAGAATCCTTGTTATTCTTGCACACGTGTGTGCGTCAAGCTTGCTTTATGCTCAGTAGCTAATTTAAAAGGTGCAATCAATTTGGGATCTTTATTTATGCCGCAACAGGGTTTTGCTTTGAAACTCCAGAAACATTTTGTGGACTCGGGAACTTCATGGTTAGTCAGTTCCTTTAAGAGCATAAAATTACCAAAAAGACAATTTGTCCATGATTTCCTGCTTCATTCAGAAGATCTGAGTGAATTGTTGATACTGAAAAAATGATGTGCCTATCCAGTATTTTTTCTGAAAATAAAAAAGTAAATAAATAATCGTGGTGGAGGAAAAAATACAGTATTTCTAGCCAGAAAAATAGCATCTCTAAGTTGTAGTCATGGTTGCCCATCTCAGGAAACCTGACATTTGTTTTTATTTTAAATAATTACATGTTTATCTGTTTTTTTCAGGCTGGTTTCAACCCCTACTTTATTAAGGAAATATTGGCAAGTGCAAAAACACAGTGACGTTCGTATCTTTTACATTTGAAATGTTTCCCTAAGTGTATGCGCGTGAATGATCAGTTACGTGACAGCAACATGTAGTCCTTTTGATAATTTCATTTGTGCTGTGACATGATCCAGAAGTAGATGTGGGCCTGATATTTCTGCTCACAATGTTTAATCTGCACTTGAAGGATTTTTATCCTCTTGGTGGTGCTGTAGATTTAGAAATAACTACTGGTAAATTAGGGCTGAGGTACTTGCTCTCTTTGCTTGGTCTTCTGAATGAGTAAAGGAAAAGACTTTACTTTAATGTTAAATGCAACATCTGATAATGCCAAACAAGTACTGCAGTTTGACTATTCTAAAACTTGAAAGTCTCTCAAACTTACTCTACTTATATGAAAAGCACAGCATGAAAAAAAACTCACATTTTTTGCTAAATTCTCTTCCTCAGGGTCAAAGCAGGAGAGGACTGGGACTTGTGAAGTCGTTGCTGCTCATCGTTGCTGCAATAAGAACAAGATTGAAGAACGCTCTCAAACTGTCATGTGCTCCTGCTTTCCAGGACAGGTGGCGGGAACGACGAGGGCTCTGCCCTCTTGTGTTGAAGGTAATAGCACAGAGGCCCTCTTATTTTCCCCTCTAAATTGTATATTTTGACTCTAGATTCATCAGTTTACAGTCAGTCCACTCTTTATACGAAGTCCCGCTGTCTAAAAAGTGACCTTCTGCTGTGGTGTATTTTTCCCCAGCCTCTATTGTGCGACAGAAGTGGTGGTGCAGAATGAAGCCGTGTGTTGAAGGGGAGGAGTGCCGCGTTCTCCCCGACCTCACTGGCTGGTCTTGTATCTCGGGGAACAAAGTAAAGACCACAAAGGTGAGGAGAGAGCCTGCTTTAGTCACGAGTCACGGCGGGACTACCCACTGTACAAAAGACATAAAAAAAAAATGGCTTCAGTGTAAGACAAGGTATTTATAGGCGCTTAAATGCTGTCATATGGCAAATCTCATCCTTTTATATTGCGTATTATATTGTTACTGTTGCAAAACATGGGCTGACAGACTGAATAGTTATCACAAAGCTTTACTTTAGTAAGCTCGCCTTTGATTCTGAAAGATTCTCCAGTTCGGCATAATCACATCTCCCATTGGCCACATCAACCCTTGCTTTCCACCGGGCAGAGTGGGCTCAGAAAACCTAATTCTATAATCTGCTGAATGATGGGGCCAAGAGGACTGGAAGCTGGAAAGTAATACCGAACCCCCGTGTAATTAAATCTGACGGCCACTGCGTTTAGAAATGCGCTTTCATAAATAGCTTCTTTGTTGAGCTGTTTGATATGTATGATTCCTCGGCGGGAACATTTTACAGTGAAACAGGGATAAGTTGGCGCTGGCGTCACGCAGCCAGTGATCAAATGATATCATGTCAACAAGTGGTCAGTCGGGTTATTTATTGACTGAACAGTGGTAGAGGCGGTAGGCAGATCGACACCAGCGTTTCTGTGTTTCGCTCGGAGTCATCCACACTTTATAAATTCTAAGCACGCGGGAAACAGCAATGTGGGTAACTTTCACCAAGTGATATTGGTTGTCATGGTCACATGAACATAGTTTGGGAGCACTTTGTAAGATGTTGAGGATTTTTACTGACCGCACTTGGAGTTGGTAGTTCAGAATGGCTACCAACCCAGCATCCTCCAGTATTGACTTTCAAACTCTTTATACGACACCGTCTGACATCCAAATATGGACGCCAATAAAAGACACGTCGAAAGCGCCAAATATGCTTTGACAGCATGCAAAATGACTTAAGACACTGGCAAGTTTTTTAAACCCCTTTGTGTGAGACCAGGTTGTTTAGTTGTCTCAATAGTGGCAAGGAGACTTGTGTTAACCTGCACTCTCCAAACTTTTGAGACAAGGAGTATCTCTTTGCTTACGGTAATGTAGATAAAGTTACAATTAGTGTCATATCCTTCACCTTTATCTTGTCAAATTTTTTCAGAGTTGTGAAATTTTGCAACTTTACATTTTTCTTCTTTTCAGGTGGCACGGTAGCGACTCCATCTAATAAGCACCAGCCTTTCCTGGCCTGCCGCACTCACCTTAACTAACATTGTACTCTGAGGACAGCGAACGTCTCGTCAGACGGAGCGGAGAACAATATAGATTTAATTAGATATCTCCTGGCTGAGCTTTAAACTGCAGGAACTCATTAATTTAATTTCTCTTGGCTTGAGCACAGTTTTGGTCGGGGTTAATCCCATGGAGGGAGCAATCTTTTAGCAATCGACTTAAGATAAAATAAGGCAGCACCCTTTCCCCAGTCCAAACAGGCGGCTGCTGAAAAACTCTGTATCATTGTTTCAGTACTTGTTATGCTGAGCACACTGAGATGCACACAGTCAAAGTTTGGATGGCCCTGCTGGCAGAATCTAGCAAAAAAAAAAAAAAAAGGAGATTTTGTGGATTTTCATGAGGCAGGATGTGAATCCAGTCATTGGCTCGCGACTCTGACTGTCGCTCAAACTAGACAACCACAAATATTGAGAGATTTATGATTATGAAGCGCTTGTAGACAATGCTGTCCCGTAGACTTACCCTGAGCTTTGTAAAGAGGTCAGATCCCTCAGGACCACTCCTTACAGAGAAGAGACACTCTCGCAAACATGTCTGCACACACACGTGCACATGAATAAACCCTTTCACGCACACGCGCGAAGGCTGCTTTTCGACTGGTTGGACAGGCCACCACCTGCTAGGCTGTGATGGCGTGCACACACGGCATGGAGCTCCGATGCAAAACAAGGACTGTTTGAAATGCTAATCAAGGAGCGAGAGGGAGGGGAAGAGAGAAGAGGAGCTTCTTCACTGTTGAGAGTATTTACATCATGCTTTTGTTTATCTCCCTAAACTGAATCCTCCCGTGGAGGGGAACTCGGCTCAAAGTAATGATGGGAAACGTTGGAGATTCTCTCCCTTCGAGCAAATGGTAGCCACTGACAGAACAAGATGTTTACAGTTATTACCACTTCATCGGCTGTCCTCTTTATATGAATGATATTCTTTCTGGATCCGCCCTGATTGCCTCCTTTTCATCTCTTGAGTTCGGTCAGACACTTTGTGTTTTGTGTTTAGAATGACAAGACATTTAATAGCAACACACGAACACGGTGACTGTGAGTCATCAGACAGTATGAATGCAACACATTGTGCTGGTTGAAGGCAGCTGATTTCCAAGTGGCCTGCTCAACATTTTACTAAATGCACTTGTGCAGTGTAATTGTTTTGGTGGTGGCAAGATTGTACGTTGAGCTATAATGACATCCAAGGCATGGTAAGCATTGCTTTGATAATGTTTAATTTCTAAATATGATTGAATGTTAGCAGTGCTGTGAATGTTGTCATTGTGTTGGATATTGTAGAAACCTCCTTTTGTAAATCAGTGATGTCTTCTACTTGTAGAGGATTCATAAATATGACTTTAGAGCTGAATGAAACTGCTTTTGTAGATTCACTGAAAGCACCTTCATTATATCTACACCCTTCGGCAGAAACATTAATACCACTGACAAGAATAACATAAAGAGCATTTCATTACAATGCAGTGTTGGCAAACTATCCGTTTGGGTGTTTTTTTAACACCTGAATATTATTGCAGACCAACTGCGCGCCCACATTGCAATATGGACCACAAGTACCATTCAGGAATGGCTTGAGGAACACGACAAAGCAACTCCTCAGATCAAAATCCAATCGAGCATTAATGGGACGGGACAAGACCTTGGACGGACCCACTCTCCAAGACAGGTGGTTTTAATGTTGCGGCTGACCGGTGTATGATCAATATTGTAGAAGCCCACCTGGAGCTTCTGATGCAGCCGCCATCAGTATTATAAAATGGACCTGACAAGGAGCTCAGATTAACACCTCATGTCCACATTGTGTTCGGAGGCGAGTCAAGCTGAAGTCCATTCATTCCTCTGTGATATCCAATGTTCCTGCGAAACTCCTCCTCGACTGGAATTTGCTTTGTGTCTTGGCGGATTTTGGAGAGACCACATGACACTGGCTGCTAACTTTCCTTCACTTCAGTTGCCTAGGTGGATTATCAAAAAGAGCTTGTTTACCTAGATTTGATACTGTCAATCTGAGTTATGCTCTGCTAAAATATTGTTATACATTGTATACAGACATATCGTGCTTATCAGTTCAATATGAAATACAGTCTTTAACCTTAAATGCTCCAAGCACATATTTCAGGAAAACGGTAAAGATTAGCCCCACCCATGGCTACAGGTAGCTTTATTCATCTGTAAAGGAATTAATTTTCTTGCCTTGGTCACTGGGAGGCGTTATCAATACATTTGTAACTATACAGGCACCAATTACACAGAAGTATGTGGAAACAAGGGGAAATTTTGATAGTACTTATTACTGAAATCACAGCTGAATTATTCAACATATAGCTCTATCTGCACTGATATTACGTTTTTGACCTGTGTCTCCATTCCACTGAGCACAGAATCTTAGGGACACCTTGAGGGAGTTTCTTCAAATTTGCCACAACTGTTGACTAGGACTCAAGCGTGAGCTGATTAGATTTGGAGGTCAATTTTTAGGATTGACATTTTCTATTTAGAATGTCGAAGGTCAAGTTAACTAATAATATTCTGCTTCAGCATCGCCCTGGCTAATACTTAACTCAGGAAACGAAGGAGAAACGTGACTGTATTTCACATTAGTTCAGATACTGAATTGGTGAATAATCCCTGGATCCTACCTTGAAGCTCTGCCGACTCTATCGATCTTCTGCGCTGCCGAGTTGAAAACGTGTGTGAAGCATCCACGCTGAAGAATTTTACTGCACGGTAGCAATTCTCCGATAGTTTTAACCAATTTGAAATATTTTTCTGGTTCCATCACCTCAGTTGTGATTTGCAGTTTCTCTTAAACTCTTGCAAATGTTGTTTTCTGTGTTCGGGCTTTTATTTAACTGTAATTATTGACAGTGAGGATATAAATTAGCTGCAGTCATTAAAGTTTTAATAATTTGTCACATTATTGCTCACTGTATACCAACTCTGGGACTAAACCAACAAATATTCCACTGAGATTTAACATATTCTTTCAAGATAAACTCAACAACAGTCTTATCACCTATAATGTTGCTCCTTGAACCATTCTACATTCTCTTGCATTTATGTATTCATACTATACAGCTATACAAAGCTCATTAAAGTTGAAGGTCCCAAGATTCCCTCGCTGCTCCTGAAATCGGAGCAGCCCTAGAAAAGCAAGCTTTGGAAAGATCAGGAACTCTGCTGCATTTTCTCACAGACTCTAAAGGAGCAGCAAAAATAAATCCACTGGGAATTGAGCTGAATAAGTGATGTATGACTTCCATCTCATTACCACCCTGACACGCACATCTCTGCTGACTTTTTAAGATATTAAGATTTTTTTAAAAAAAAAACATCCTGCGTACTATACACAACATTCATTGTACTGTGCCACTTTATTTGTCTGTAATACAATGTGCTGCCACCGCATCGCAATGGTTATTCAAATGTGAGAATATTTTTTATTTTTTCAATTTCTTAACAAAACCTTTTTAAGGGCAAAAGTTTTTGAAAAAAAAATCTTTCACGTCCCAGTGGAATTTATTTCAACACTGAGGACACACACGGTGAAATGTGTGCTTCTATTTCTTAAAGCAGCATTCACAAATTTCTTTCATTTTCAAAGGCGCTTGTGTGACATATATTAAGTGACTTTCAGATGTGTCTCGGATAAACTCTGTGATACATACGCTCCCGTGCAGTTTCTCACAGAAATGGAGAAATGTGTGCAGCGTTGCTCCTTGATCTGTAAAATAAACCGGAAGCCAGTCAAAACGAGCTTCATCTCTATTCCTCAACATAGCATGTAGCTTTAAAAAGTCATATCCTAAATTCAAAATAAATGCAGCCAAAGGAAGCAAATTAAGGCAGCAAATAGAGGATCTCCACTGCGTAACGCATGACGAGGAAAAATGGAATCACAATTTAGAGATATTTTTTTCAAAGGTTCTGAAGAATTCTTTAGACAGGATTCGACCAGTTCAAAGCAGAGTCGCAAAAAATAATATGTTTCTAGCAGCACATTTGCTACCAGTTTGCTGGTGATATGTGGCAGGAAACTTCCCCCCTGTTTCGACTGTCTAGTGTAGACAGAAGTTCATGTTCACTAATAGAAAATAAACTGTCCTGGGGCACATGAAAAACCAAATGAAATCACTGCTCTATTCCCCTCTTTTCCTCATCTGGAATTGACACTTGTAATAAAAAAGTAAACACAATTCTCCTTGTCTCTTGCTCTGTTTCATTGTGTGTGTGTGTGTGTGTGTGTGTGCGTGTGTGTGTGTGGGCATGCATATGTTCGTCCGCACTATATTAGCCTTCTTTTACTGCAGGCAACTATGTAGGCGACTCAGAGCAATAGACTGAAAGTAGTGTGGTTATGGCTGAAAGGTTCCGTCTATTTGCACTGCCATTATGCATACATACTATCTGAGGGGAGATGGGTTTTTTTTTTAAATTAAAACAGAGAGTTGAACAATTACACTTTATTGAACAATAGTAAGGTTATCAGCTCTGTGTGTTGTATTCATATGCATTCATGACTCATGGTTGTGTTTTATGTTAATCAAAAACTGTGTTATGTTAACAGAGAGTGTTAGCCGTGCGGCGCCAATACTGCATCGAGAATCAATTTGCAGAGAGTGAAAGTCTATATGTGTGTTCTTTATCTGTTCTCTTTTTGCTTCTTCAGACAAGGCTGGCAGGTCTAATGGAATCTTCTTGCCATTATTTTGCTCACCTAGGTGATAGTAAGGTTTCATTTCCCTGGTTTCTATGTAAACCATCACAGCAATTTGTGATTTACCGGAGGTTAAGTGCCGGGCTATTTCTATTTCGTCAGCAGTGATTCCATTAAGTCACTGCATCACACACACACACACGCTGTAGCATATACGCAAATAAACCTATTATAAATTATTTTAATATAATATATAAATAGCTTTGGATATACAGAGAAAGACTAGATGTGCTCCCATTTTCTGTCTTAATGCTACGCTAACGATCTCTCGCCTTAACTTTCAACTCACAGCCATCAAATGATTATGATTAAATGATATCAAGGATGCATTCGTAAAATGGTTTTTATTAATTAATTTTCAGAAGAAATAGTTAAGATTCTATGTTGTTTGGAGGTGGTTAGGCGGTGAGGATGAGGAATAGAGCAAAGGGTGAGCAGAGGATCGAATGGTGGAAGCTGAAAAGGACGACCGCTGACTTCAGGGAGAGGTTGAGACAGGCTCTGGGTGGTGGTGATGAACTGCCAGGTGACTGGGTAACTACAGCAACAGTGATCAGGGAGACCGGTAGGGAGGTGTTTGGTGTGTCATCTGGACAGAGTAAGGATGATGAGGAGACTTGGTGGTGGAATGAGGAAGTACAGGACAGTATTAGTATTAGTAGAGGAAGAGGTTGAAGAACTGGGATAGTGAGAGAACGGAAGAGAGTAGACGGGAATACAAGGAGATGCAACATCAAGTCAAGAGGGACGTGGCAAAGGCTGAACAGAAGGCATAGGATGAGCTGTATGAGTGGGTGGACACTAAGGAAGGAGAAAAGGATGTGTATCGCCTGGCGAGGCAGAGGGAACGAGGTGGGAAGGATGTACAGCAGGTTCGCATGATTAAGGATAAAGTTAGGGAGGCCAGACTGAGATGGTTTGGACGTGTGCGGAGGAGGGACAGTGAATATATTGGTAGAAGGATGCTCAGGACGGAGTTACCAGGAGGTAGAGAGGAGGACCAAAGAGGAGATTCGTGGATGTGATGAGATAGAACATGCTGTGGCGACTCCTAGACAAACTACTTTGGCTTAAATAAGCTGCTTTCATGTACAAATTAAGTCAAAGGTGTGATCACTTTCCTCGGATTTCCTCAGCTCTCATATGACATGCTCTTAAAGAACTGCGTTAAACACAGGGCCATGTGTTGATGTGTTCAAACTTGAGAAGAGGTTGAAGCCCAATTTCTTAAACAATTTTTAAAGGGTTGTGTAGGGGTAATTGTGATCTGTTACTGTCACTCTCCATTAAAGTCAAGTGTAACGGTGAGGCCGAAGTGGGGAGAAGGAAAATAACCCACAGCAAGACACCAGAGTGAGGGAGAAGGATTGGACATGAGTCGGTCGCTGCTCATTTCACGTCCGTCGCCTCAACAGATGATTGTGTTCCACGGGACAAACAAACAAATCTCAGATAGTCGTTTTTCCCCCTTTTTTTTGGTGAAACACATTAGTATGCCTATAGGAAAAAGGTTTAGGATCTTACTTCTTAAGGCAGAATCCTTTTGATTTTCAAGAAACATTTACTACCAAAATAGCAGTTGCAGCAGGTAAAATTAGCAGAGCAACTTCGCTTCCAGATATTTTGGGGAAAAAAAATGAGGGATCCAGTTGCAAAATATAAATAACAGGAACCTCGACTCTCTAACTTCATGCTGTTTGGCTTTGATATGAAGCGGATCTATTATACCAAACCTATTTTTGCATGCCAGTAGTTATTGTGTACTATACAGTATGCTGTGCTGTTCACAATGGCCTGACAAAAGGCAGGGGGAGCTCATCCTTTATTCAAGGCTGGCTTTCTTACACAGAAAGAAATCCTCTTCCCATTCATAAGAAGAAAAAAAAAGTATATATACAGTATATATATTAAACAGTTATTCGGCTACCTGTATCATCTGCGATTTAAGAGAACGCCTCAATTTTATGTTCCCGTCAGGCATGTCGGTGATGCTTTTACCCAGAGCGACGCAGAGTTGCATAAACTGATCCTCACACAATGACGCCAGACAGTGTTCCATCCCATAACATATGGCCAACACTCACTTGTCACGTTCGTTTCCAAACATTGCCATCATACTCGCGGCGGGTCACGCCCCATTCAAATGACCACACCTGGAAACTTAACATTGTGCTGCATTTGGACTCCATGATGCAGGGTGATTCCATTAGAAAACCATTTTTTTGCACTCTGATTTAATTTACCCTCTCGCATTTTTTCAGCGTGAATATCTGTAAAAATGTGCGTGCATAAAACGCAAAATGTCCGCCCGGTGCCTCGGCATCGGTCTGACATAATTTGATATAAGCCGGTGCAACAGACACTCTGCTGGTGTCATTGTAAATCTGTCTGTGTTCGCTTTGTATGATCAAGTTGTTTTTCCTTTGTGAGGACCTAACGGCATGAAAGGCCTGGTGTTCTCTACATGAATCATTTAGATGAAAGCCTGAGGAGGAGGGGGAAAGAAACATGAGGCACCTGATGTCAACTTTAATTAGAATCCAGTTTAGTCCGTGTTACCTTGACTCTGAAATCCCAGAATCCTGCAGGGTAGTGGAGACGTTTCTTGGTTACAGAATGTGACTAAACTTGAATCTTGACGATTGCTTAATGCCACAGAAAACAACTGGGAAGAGGCCTTAATAACTTTTACGTAGGTAAATGCTTTGTCATCACTATATATGTGAAAACATGATTTGTTGCACACGAATCCAGTGCAGATCTACTGTTTGCAGCAGCCATGGAAAATTTCGTAGACAAAATAGGATCTCCAGCATTGCTCTTTTCTTAAGCTGATAATTATTGGTGTGTGGGGATTTTATCTCGATAAGGGTTATTTCACACATACCACACCTACCACCATCATATCACCCTATCCCATTGCTTTAAATTAGACCTTGATATTCATGAAAACAGAGCTGCGGCTTCCAAGTGCAGAGAACGGAGCATGACTAGACTGACTGAGTGTGGTGAGTGAAGTGTGTCTTAAGACCAAACCCAGGGGAGCCTGAATTCCCAGGACGTCCCTGGTGCATCATAAACAGAAGTCAGGGTGCATCATCATCACTGGCGACTTGTTTCTCACTGTTTTGCAACTTAATGTGAAACATCAGAACCTACAGCAGCAGCCCAGAGAGCCACATAGAAAACGGGATACTGCGTGCTGCCATCTTGCACACATTATGCCCATTTAGTGATTCCACGTTTGACCGGAAAGACTTCAACGTTCTAGCAAACGCTTGGTTCCAATTGTGAGCCAATAAAAAGGAGCCTCAACCGTATTTTCATGTATCCGTACAGCCATGCGCGTAAGCGGCGGCTGCTTCGGCAGATAGTGTAATTGTAGCACAATGGATTGACGGACGGTGTGCCTTGATTTGGCAGCTGTGTTTATTCAGCACCATCCACAGTGCAAATGGAGCCAATTGACAACATGTGCAAGGTCAGAAACATGGCAAGGATACCCTGAATGCTTGCCATTCAGAAGCCTATCCACTATTGAATGCTTACGCCACCAAACCTGGATGTACAGTACGGTGTCCTTCTCTTTGCAACTAAACCATTGTTGTCTCTGCTCATTAAAATAATTGAGTCAAAATTACACTTCCTATGTTAATGAAGGGGGTGAACTGCTTGTGAGCCCAACCACAACAAAGTATAATGGTTGCCTTGGGCTGCTATGCAAAGAAGCTTAGCATGTGTCTCACTGAGATCAGACTTGGTATTAGCATGCATCCTTAGAGAGCCAATCTCAAGTGGACAAACAATGTTAATCGGTTGGATGTTCTTGTAAGAAAAACTTCTTTCTTTGTATAAATAAAGAATATATATGGCTTCCGTCCCTCAAAACTGAAGTTAATATGGAAGTGCCATAAAACTGCATGCCAGCAGGAGGCACTTCCACTGGTTGCAAAAATAATAAATGAGTAAAAACTTTCGAATGAATAGACCTTTATGCAAAAACGCCCCCCATCTACTTGCTTTTCTGCCTCCCGCGGCCGTTTCAAAATGTGTTTGGTGTCTGAATCTCTAGTGTAAAATCTTGGAGGATAGCAAAAAAGTTGTCATTTTGAAAATTTTGGCCTTGTTAATCATAAAAAGGAAGTTAAAATGGGGTCGTCTTTAGGGAACTTTTTGTGGTGATTTTTGGCATTTTGCATGTCTTTACTTGACTTGACTTGACCCGTAAATCAAGCGAGGGGCAGACTCTAAACCTGTTAAATATGCAGTCACAGAGCTGTAAATCAGTTCATAGATAAATATCACTGTGTACATAGAGCTAGCAATTTTATACTTGTTTTTTTTTACGTTTTCTTTCTTTTTGTCTAGTTCTGAAGAAGAATAGAGTTGAGAATAATAGAGTGGAGCTACATGGTTTGTGAGAATCTTGTTTTTGCCACAGGAAACCTTTTTGTCTCTCGGGCAAAAAGCAGACATCTGTGAGATCACAAAAACGCATTTGAAGACACGGCTTTCTTGTTGATAAAATGTGATGAGACAGAATCATGAAGAAATGTATGGAGATGTAAAAAAAAAAAAAAAAAAGAAATGGGATGAGGGTTTTTAAGATACTCGCGGGTGCTTGTCATTCTTAAAAGCTACCAAAAATGATAGTTTTATTTTAGTGAAAATGACATATTGCTCAATATTATCCTGCAGGTACAGTGGCAGATATTCAGCAGTATCACATCATATCAGAGAAACCAATAAGAGGAAACTCTTCAGTGCATAAATAATCCATCTAAGGGGTTAGTGAAACAGAAACTTGCTAGTATTTATGCTTTTATCTCATGAATAGAAGAATTATTTGAATGCAGACAAGCAGTCCTTTTAAACAAACCTGAATATAGAAGGGGAAAGTAGAAAATAATGAAAGAAGTCGAAGGTCTGGGAAGGCTTTAATTTTTCCAGAAGATGGATGACACACCAGCAGTAGCCCAGAGGGGCAAAGGCGGCAAATGTATCCCACTGTGATAGTGCATCAAAGTGCTGGGAACACAGGAGCGAGCCTTGCTAACTATTCATCTTTGTGTGCAATGGTTCTTGCACTTATATACCTGCTTGTAGAGAGAGCAAGAGTAACTCCACTCAATAACCTGGGTGTCTGGCTTAAAGATCCATGCTTGAAGGGGGTGAATAAGATATCTTGGGTTGGGATTAAGGTTACATCAACAGTTTGGGAAAAAAAATTTACAGTATTTATTTCTTAGAGACACACATTAGAGCAGACCTGGGCATTTTACGGCCCGCGGGCCATATCCGGTACTTTGGGCGTCCCTGTCAGGCCTGTGGTATGTCAGTCATAAACATAAATGAACAAGAATTTATGCTGTGCACGCAATACAACAGTGTTGCTTTTATTTTGAAAAGCCTGACGTTTTTATTATTTACGTATACACGCACGTGCATCCGTGTCCGAACAGCGACAGGTGATGCTGGCCAGCTAACCCTGGTGCCCTAAAAATGTCCATTCGGAAAAGTTGATTTTGAATGCCGCGTTTTCAACAAGACATGGACTGCTGAATATTTCTTTACAGAGGTCAAAGGTGAAGCAGTGTGTTTAGTTTGTGGAACACAGGTCGTTGTGTTCAAGGATTACAATCTGAAGCGCCACAAGGTGACCAAACACGAGGAGAAATACAAGAACTTGTCTGATTTGGAGAGCACAAAGGAGTCAGAGGCTTTGCTAGCCAAGCTGCAAACCCAACAAGGACGTTTTACAAAACTCTGCACACTCAGAGATGCAGCTGTCTTGTCTTGACAAGTTATTATTAAAAGTAAACCGTTTTCTTTTCTGGGGAATGTTTGGTGGACTCTGCTGCGTTAATATGCCCAGAATAAAAGGAAGCATTTGAGAACGCTTCCCTCTCCCGAAGCACTGTAACGTGCAACATAACGGACTGGATTTGTCTCACTGAACGATTAATTAAATTTACATAAATATTTGCAGAATATCCTTATACTTATGATAACCTGTAGCAGCTAATTTACGGCTCTTTACGCCTGGAGAAAATTAATATTGAGCAGAATTAAGTTCAAGTTATCGTTGGTTCGGCCCTCCAACACTGTTCAGATTTTGGATTAGAGGAGTGATTAGAGGATTGATAGATTTACTACACTCTGTTTACTCTATTTACTATCTCTATTAAACATTAATCTGCAAAAGATTTGATGTTGTGTCAGACAAACCATAAACCCATTGGTATTTGCTGACATAGGAATGAAACATAACTATCTTAGCCTTTGCACCTGCATTGACTGGAAACTTGGGGAGGTTAGTCACATTGACTTATGTCAAGTGCACCCTCTCGATTCACTGAGCAGTTCACGCTACATTTCTGGCTGTCTTGTGATCAATTGTCTTGCAGTGATTTTCAGATCATAAATTCAACGAGGAGATCACCCATACAGGATCCTTCACCAGGACATAGATCAGACAAGCCTGGTGTCCAAACTTTGTTTGGTCCTGTAAGTGAACAAGAAGCGAAAAGGGAGCTGATGGGAAATGATTCCATGTACAAATTTGAAAATAAGACGTTCAGCTTTAATTCATAAGGTTTCACAAGAATATGGCATTTACTGTTGAGGAACTGCAGCCATTTTCTGCAGAGCACCACCGCTCAAAAGTATTTTGACAGCTGACTGACAAACTGCGGTCTGCTCCCTTGTTACTTCAAGACTAATTAAGCAGATGAAATGTCTGAAGTTGATTCAGGTGTTGCATTGGCTTTTGGCAGCTGTTTGACTGGAGCTATCAATATGAGGTCCGAGGAGATATCAATGCATGTGAAGGAGGCAATGATTAGGCTGTAAAAAGAAAACAAATCTGCCAGAGACATAGTAAGAGCTTTAGGAGGGGCCAAATCAACAATTTTGTACATTTAAAAAAAATAAGAATGCACTGTTGAGCTCAACAACATCAAGAGTTTTGGAAGACCACAGAGGCCAGCCAAAGTGGATGATCATAGAATCTTTTTGATGGGGAAAAAAAAAAACAACCTTCACAACATGGAGACAGATCAAAAATATTCTGGAGAAGGTAGGCATATCACTGTCAAAGTCTACAATTGAGAGACACCTTCATGAATGTAAATACAGAGAGTTTACAACAAGGTCCAAATCACTGCTAACATTCAAAACCAGGAAGGCCAGATTCTTTGAACAGATGAAACCAAGATAAACTTGTATCAGAATGAGGGGAGAAGGAAAAGAACAGCTCATGATCCAAAGCAACCACATCATGTGTCAAACATGGTGGAGGCAGTGTTATGGAATAGGGATGTATGGCTGCTAATGGAACGTGCTCACTGCTGTTTACTGATGATGTGTTCTGCTGACAGAAGTAGCATGATGAATTCTGAGGTGTATAGGCCTATACTCTTTGCTCACATTAAGCCAACTGGTACAAAACTAATAGGACTGCGCTTTGCAGTGCAGATGGTTAATGAATCTAAACATACTGCGAAAGCATCTAAATATTCTTCAATTGTATAGTCAGTTACTTGATCTAAAACCAATACAGCAGGTTTTCAGTTACTGAAGAATAAACTGAAGGCACAAAGACCCACAAACAAGCAGCGACTGACGGTGGCTGCGGTGAAAGCCTGGCCAAACTCAGAATTTAGTGATGGGCTGCAGACTTCAGGCAGTCATTGACTTAAAAAGATTTCCATGAAAGAATTTTCACCTACGGTTAAATTTAGAATTATGTAAGTTTGTCCAGATATTTTGTCCAGAGCCCCTGAAAATGGAGGCACTCTGTATGAAATGGCTGTAATTCCCAAACAATAAATGCCATATTTTTGTAAAAGCTCTTAAATTAAAATCTGCACTTCGATCTAATCATGATAGTTTTATTTCAAATCCATCGTAGTGTTGTATAGAGGCAAAATGCTAAAAACTCTGTCATTTTCCAAATACTTATGGACCTAGCTGTAGCGATGGCTGACTGCCAATCAAATGCGGATCTAGCTCTGTTCTGAGGATTTTGTTGGGGAGCTCCAAAATTTGTCAGCGACTGGAAGATTGTGTAACGATGCGTAGCGTGAACTAGGATTTACCAACATCTCTATATCAACATGTCACATTTCATCGGTTCAATCCATACAAAGGCAAAATGTCGTTTACGTTACAATGGGCTTAGGTTAGGCTTAGCAAGACCACAGGAGCAAGAAAAACATCGAAATCAAAACATTAGGTAAACTCCATCCAGAGTATTTTGTTACAGATTTTTGTCATTACTTGACTTAGAAGTTTCTTTTACTTTCAGTGCCAAAAGAAACAATGCAACCTCCGCATAAAAGTACATTTTTCCTTGCAAAGAGCTGCCTTTAGGGTGACTGACTATGCCATGTAACCTCTTCTTGAGGTTTGGGGCAGCTCTTCTTCATTTCTTCCAATCATTGCACAGTAAAGGCAACACTGACTCACTATCACCTCGAGGCCCACGTCTTATTCCCAGAACAGAGGGACCACGGTTTGTTGATTAGCATGCCATTATCAGTAGCTATCTCTATAATATATTAGACAGACATTTGGGAATAGCATCACACTAATTACTTCTTTCTAATATGTTGTTAAGGTCAGTTAATTTTTTTGAAGGTTTTACAAATTCTAATTTCTGGTTCATTCATGTGCCAGCGTTCAAATAATTCTGTTTCAGGTGGATTCTTCTCTTTTGTGATTTTTATTAAGGTTCTGAAAAATCCTGAAGTTATAGACCATACATTTTGCAAAGTCAAATATGACCTTACTCGCTATCAACCTAATTCGTTCGTACTCTGCATAAAATATCTAGAATAGATATTAATAGAAATGTTTATATGGGTTTACATCTTATAACCGTGTATATTAACTATACATTTTCAATTCATATATATATACATATATAGACACACAAAAAACATGTATTTACTTCATTTCTACACAGAATTCATATATATACAACATATGTACATACTGTATAACTGTATATTAAATTTGCATATGGATACCACATGTGACTAGATGAGATGAATTAATACCTTTGTAAGTTAAAATACCTGATGATAGACATTAGTTGTCAGATGGACAGTCTTGCTCTTTATACTTCATCCTTATTTGCTCCCCTGATTCGTTCTAAGCTGCTTCCACGTGACCTTTTCCCATATTTTCCCCTTTTTTTCAGTTTTTGCGCTAAGGTAAATGAAATGTTTCCTGGCTCCAACTCCATTACTGTAACTATGAAAACACCTGTATGGGTGCAAAGATACTCTCACATCAGGTACTGGAACAATGACTTTAATGACATTTCAGCACATATCAATAGGTGGCTTCATGTACAGCATCATCTTTTGATTTACTTGACACAAATAAGGCATTTCAAGTATCGCAAACAACAGTATCACATTTTTGGTGAATCTGTCAGTTTCAGGGTAGCTGACACGTTACCAAGTTCATCTGGTAAAGCCATTTAGGAGGTGATCGAAGGCAAACAAGTACACAAAAAATGCTTAAATGTACAGCATCGAGACAAACAAGCTGTATTTGTAGAACAGCTCCCTAAAAATGCATCTGTTGCGTCTTAGCATCAACGTCCTTGTACTTGGGCTGTGCTGGGCCTTGTGGGTAACAAGAGGGAAGATAAAGACTGCATTCAGGGACATGAATGATCGTTTCACCACAACCATAAATAAAGTTCATGTACACAAGAACCAAACGAGTTTATGTACAATTTTATTATACAACATTAAAAAAAGAAAAAATAAATCCTGAGGGCTGTCAACTATCGTAACTGGTCAACTCATTTTTTGATATACTCCTCTCCTGCCTTTGTGCTTTATATTGAACATCTGTCTAACTGATGCCAGAGAAAGGGTGAGAGGAGGGACATCAGATGCTCTCCAGGTAGACATCCAAACACGCAGACATTTGCGCTCCATCTCAAAGTTATAAAGAAAGGATGAAAATATATTCATTACAAGGTTATGATGAAGTTTCCCACGGGCAGCTTGGAGCGTCAGTGTTTTCAGTAGCCTTGAGCAGGATGTGCTTTATGTATTCTACATCTTTTTACACTTTAATTTCAAAGTGTTCAGTTTCTCAAAGCAACAATTGGGTTCATTGTCTTTTTCATAATTGGTCCTGTGATGGTGCTGGAGCAAAAAGGAGAGACGAATGTAGATGGTTACTATCACAGAAATGCATACAAACATGTGCATTTTGCCCTTTAGTAAGCCATGCAATTAAAGTAGTTGAGAGAAAGCAATTTTTTCATGCCACTGGCATTTTTGAATGCCAGTGTTCTAATACAAATGAAGTGGCTGACCTGCAGATTAACCTTTGCACCAGAGGCGTTCCATCGCATCCTTCCCATAAGTGTTAATAGGTTGATGTTGTGTATGGCTGAGTGTTCTGAGAAGAAAAAGGAAGAGGAAACTGAGGGGATAGACCATGTTGTTATCTCGTCAATTTGCAGCAGTATTCAGTACCGTCCCAATAACTGCTGTTTTGTTGATGGCACAGCGAGTGTTACTGCGTTGTGCATTTCTCTCTCACTGTTCTGCTATAACGTCTCTTTTCCCCGCAGTCAAGAGAGGTCATCTTACCCTGGTGGTTTTGATCTTGTTACCGGCATAGCACATCCAGCCTGAGTTGTCAGGGAGCGTCTTGCATTCCTCCCCCTCTAGGCAAGGTTCCATCTCGCACCACCACTTCCCAATTACTATGGATGCTAGAGGTAACAAAGACAAGAAGCGACGGCGATGCAGGTAACTTTCACCTGAACACACAGCTCAGCAGACAGATAGATGGCCGTTAGTCAGGGGTGTTTATTACTAATTGATAATCAATCGAGTCCAAGGTGGACTTGACACATTTGACGGGTGGAGGAACATGGCTGTATGTGTCCCATGTAAATCATGCAAAAACATGGGTTCTTTATTAGATACAGATATCCATGAAAGAAGAGGGTGGAACTGGGGCTTTTCACTCTGAGTGAATTGGCAGGTGTGAGTGTGTGGCTTGACTTCAGTGCACGCTACATTTTTGCCATCAGTAGAGAAAATTGCCTTAAATACAGGGTAAGTAGGCAGGGAATGGTTTGTAATGTGTGACGGAGGAAAAGAATCTGTCAGGGCTGACGCCGAGAGATCTCAAAT
>KV751321.1:17520684-17535597 GCA_001698575.1 Mola mola | reverse complement strand
CCCAACCCCCCCCAACCCCCCCCCCCCCCGGTCCACTCAAAAATTGGAGTAATATTTGCAAAAGGATTTAAGATAAAAGCTGCAGGTGAGAGGTTCTCCTAAAGCCAATGTGCCTTTTAGTTGCATCAGCCCTGAGCACCAAATCCAATTCTCACAAGGTATTTGACTTTTGTCAAAGCATGTGCAAAACCATTGAAGAAGTACCTATAAGGCACCTATCTAATCAACAGTAATGTCCCTCTGCAGCTCGTTGCTTTTAGGTAGCCTTTTTTCCCCCCCTGTAATATTCCCTGAGGTGCACTGCATTCAGTGGTTGCATTTTATTGTCCGCTGCTGGAATAAAGCTCAGCCCTGCAGACACCTTCTGCTGTCTGTCAGCAAGCGAATTTGGATGTGACATTATCCCGGGTTATGTTAATCTTACCTTGGACAAGACATTGCATGAGTGAGTCTTTTCTCTGTGTCTTTACAAAACATAGCAGTATTGGCAGGCTTTTTTTGTCGTTTGTATAATACATGTTTATTTGAATTAAATAAAAAATGAAAATCATTCTTTTGCAGTGTTTTTTCCCGATGCAACTTTAGGATAGAATTTGAGTAAAACCTGATGTTTATTTATTTTCTCCAGCTGCTCAAATACTCACCATCCACGCATGAAGGTCTGTTTCTGGTGGTTCCAGCCACCTTCCCTGGCAGACAGGAACACTTGACTGTCTGTGACCGCTCCTCAATACGATTCTTATTACAGCATCTGTGAGCAGCAATTACCTCACATGTGCCTCCCTCTGATAAGGAAGAAAATGGAAGAAAAAAGAAGTCATGTTAATTCAGCCTGTTAGGGGCGATTAAACACAGCCACATTTTGCTTTTTGAGGACGTCTGAACAAAGACCTTGGCTGCGTTTGCAAGTTGGTTTGCATATTATTATTATTATTATTTTTTGCTTTTCGCACCTCGTTAAACTCGGTAGGCTGTTTGCATTAATTTGAGTGCAAGAGACGTCAGGTGATGCCCATGAAAAGGTCCTGGTGGTGGGTCAAACAGACACTGGACTGGGCCCAGTGCACTGTATGAAATTAACATACATACATAAAGTTTATATACATAATGATTTTAACTTATGTTAAATGTGTAATTTACATCTTTTATATTATGGAACAAAATTTATTTCAAGGTTGGACTGTGGTAATTGATGTGTGCAAATGGTGTTATCCACTGTTAAATCTAGAAGAAAAAAAGGCAAGGTGAAAAAGGAACTTTTTTTTCCCCCTCTGCTTTATCAAAAATTACCCAGACCTGCCGACAGGGACAGTGTCAATGATGCCGTAAAAATGTTCTTAAAAAGGTCTTATGTGTCAGGGTCCATTAGGGTCATGTGTCTGTTGTTAAGGTGAATCAGTGTTTCCAATCTTATTTTGAAATTCTGTTGTGTCCTATTCCCCATGTCCTGTCTAGTCTTGTCCCTCAGGTGTGTGTGATTGCCTCTCTTCCCCAATGTGTTTCACCAGTGTACAATTGTCTACCTCTTCCTTGTGTATTTAAACCCTGTGTTCCTTTTCTCCTGTGCCAGATTGTCTTGTCTTTCTAGTGAGCAGTCCAGCGTATCTTCCTTGTGAGTTCCTTGTGTTTTTGATCATTGCTTCATATCTCAACTACTGAGTTTGCCTATTCCTTAAACTGTACCTTTGCCATCTAGTTAGATTTCCCGGTGTTGACCTGTTTTTAGTAAACCATTTTGTTTACGAACCTCCCTGTGTGCCTCTGCGTTATTGAATCCCCCGGACCCTGTACCCGATATTATGTACCTGGCGTCTCTGCACTGGCTCCCAGTTAAATCCAGAGTAGAACTTAAAATCCTTGTCCTCACCTACAAAGCTATTCGTGGTCAGGCACCATCTTATCTTAAAGAGCTCATAGTATCCTATCACCCAACCAGAACCTTACGCTCCCAGGATGCAGGGTTATCCCAAGAATCTCCAAAAGTAGAATGGGAGGCAGAGCTTTCAGCTATCAAGCTCCTCTCCAGTGGAACCATCTTCCAGTCTTGGTACGGGAGGCAGACACACTCTCTGATTTTAAGAGTAGGCTTGAAACCTTCCTTTTTGATAAAGCTTATAGTTAAGGCTGGCCTATCTAGCCCTTAGTTATGCTGCTATAGGCTTAGGTTGCTGGGGGAACACTCCATGATGCACTGAGCTCTCTTCTCTGCCCCTCTGACTCAGACTCCATCTCTGCTCCTCTAAATGTTCATCTTAACAAAACATTATACTAACTTTACTTCTTCCCCAGAGTCTTTGTGCTTATCATCCTGCAGGTTTTCTAAGTCACGGTGGGAGCATCTGCTGTGGTCCTGCCTGACACCTGCTGCTAATATTAGGACAGGGGATCTTGTGAATTCGATTCTAGGCTGGATTGCCCAGTTCAAATCTGGATCCATGGATTACAATGACTTCTGGATACTATACCTATACTATATCTGGATTTATAGACTCATATGAACTCAAACATTCTTAGTAAACTGTAATTGTCATGTTGTTGTGTTCTGTACATGTGACATCTATTGCACGTCTGTCCGTCATAGGAAGAAGGATCTCTCCTCTGTGGTTCTTCCTCACGTTTCTTTTTCTCCCTGTTTTTTTTAAGGTTTTCCTCACCCGGTTCGAGGGTCTAAAGGCAGAGGGTGTCACATCTGTATAGTTTGTCAAAGCCTGGTGAGATTATATTTAAATTGTTGATTTTGGGCTGTACAAATAAACATTTGATTTTTATTTTACCTCTCCATACAGTGCCAGATCATACATGTAGTCCTGAGAGTTGCTGAGCTATTCTTGATTTATTCTGGGTATTTCATTTTAGGCAAAACTCACCTCCAGCATCGCTGGGGCTTAACAGGTTCAAATGTGAGAAATTACTGTGCAAGTGGCATGCTATTCATACACACAGGCTCAGGCTGGAACATTTGTGGCTAATCAAAGGCCACATCTATTCAAGTAATGGGTCATTAGAACTTCGATTTATATGCGCTTTAGAAAGTAATTTTCTACTTTGTAGACCCTTAAACAGTAAGAATGAATCAATCATTCGATAGTTGCTCAAAAGAAACCTTATTGAAAACAACTATGATAATGTCATTATAAGCAAAAAATACCACACATTCTCCAGAACAACAGGATTTTCTGCTTTTGTTCTGTACTATTTCATTTTTAAAGGGAGTATCTGTTAGTCTTATTAAACATTTGAATGCACCATTCAATTTCATGGAAACTCAATTTTTCACAGTTTTCTGACACGTCATCAGAAATATTAAATTGAAAATGACTCCTCAGTTACAGCCCTGAATTAACCCAGCAGCCATTGTGGTATTCATGGTTGAAGATTAAACCAGTGGTATCCAAGCTTTTGGGCTTATAACCCCTTATCAAAAAGCAGTGTGTGGTTTGGGCTCCTCATCATGGTTCAGATGACCATGAGTTATTATAAGTTCCACCAAGGAGACATTTCCTGTTAATCTTGGATAATTGTAAATATGATCTAAAATGTCTTCACAAAGTGAAAGTTAGAAAACAATGTTGTTTTACACTGTTTTACTTACAGAAAGTAAAGGATCTGAATACTTCCTCCCCAACAATCGTCATGTTTCTGCTCACTGGATTTACCTTGAAGCTACCCTGATGGCATGTTCCTCACGCTCAATTCAAAATATCCATATTCATACATTCTTTAAATTCACACGTTTATTTCAGAGTCAGACAACTGTAAAAGATCACACAACTTTGCTGTAAACAAGAATAATTGTGCTTTGCTCGTTGTGAGCGAGCGCAGCCCCTGCAGCTCGTTGAATGTAAAATGATGATGAAGAGATGTGTAAGAGCGGGCAGGGAAAAAAAAAAGGACATCTATTCGCAGGAGAAGAGGCCCGCTTCAGGGTTATCATGAATATGAACATTGGCTCCACCATGCAATTATCACCAACGACTGACTGTGCCCTAAAGGATGAGAGGACTGGAGTCCAATTCACCTCAGCCGCCATCCTCTCCCTCCTACTGGGCTCAGACTCTCCACAGATGAGAGCTGTCCAGCAAAGGACCATCTGACAATTACACCCGTCAGCGTGACACGAGATCAACGAGGTTGTGGGGAGAAACAGCAGAGAGAGTGAGAGAGATGGAGGGAGGAAAGTATCTTGTATTTTGCCAGCAATGTGATTTGAAGTAATGTTTGACAATGAGCTGTGGGTTTGTGAAATGTGCCATGGCGACATTTGCATAAATTGCTTCAGTGCATTTGAATATTTTGGCTTGCGAGAGCAGTTTCTTCCAGCGGCCGTGTACCTGAGTCTGAGTAGCAGAAAACAATTAATTCAATAATAAAAATAATGAAAAATAATAAATAATTTAATAATCAATATTAAAACCATGTGGTGAACCCTAATTAGTCAGCGTGACCTATAAATTAGACGTTTTTAGACTTATACATAAAGAAATGATGATACCACAATATAGTTGTAAGCAAATATAAACACATTTTTAACTTATATTGTGTACTTTTTTTTAACTTTTTTTTTTATACTCATAAATCAAGCTTCTATAGCTGCAACACTACTGGGAGTAAACATACAACTTCTAACAAATTTAACATAAAAACCTTAGTTTTAATTATAACAACGTAACGTTATAACAACATAAAGTGAAACACGTTTTTGATATAATCCTAAAATTGATACCCTCAAAAGTTTACAGCACGCCAGTGTGGCTCCTGAAGGCACTCGTGCACTAAGTTAAAAGAAAAAGAAAAAACAAGACGTAGGCCTACGTCAATTTCAGGACAAAACTGAGCCATCACGTGAGCTCCCGAGTGGATTAACCAACACAGCCCCACTTGACCCGTTAGAGAGATGTAGTTCAGTGGTCTCGCCTGCACGCACGATTCTCTCTTTTCTATGCCAGGGCTATATATATAATGAATAAGATCACCAAGTTCTCAGCTGTGCATAAAACCTCAGGAGGGCTCAGAGTTAGATTGTGATTCGGTGTTTCTCCTGCCTGCGCTAATACATTAACTAATGTCGAGTTGTTGATGGGATAAGTGGAGTTTTAAGAGGCTAGATTAACAGCCAATTTCAATAGAGGGGGAGGAAATAATTGAGAAAGCTTGTGTCTTTCCTGCTTCCTGCCAAGTGTGCCGAGGTTTCTTGGGGTTATGATGACTCCTGGCTCTGTGTTTCAGAAAACATCAACAGCCTCCGGTTCGGCTGAAAAATATCCACATTGTAGCCGGTCTGGGAGGATGTTGCTGTTGCTGTCTAATGCACTCAACAAAAGGGCATATCTGCACAACATTAATCGTGATGTACCAGTGGAGGCATCGGGGCATCATTTGAAAACAACAGCCCACAGGGGTATGGTCTTCTTAATGCATCTCCTTAATTGCATAAGACAGCCCCAGATTTCCTCTTTGATCTATTAAAAAACCCACTAGTCAACAGAATTAACTTGCCTTGCGCGTTGCCAGCAAACAGAGCAAAGAATCAGGATACTCTATATTTGGAAATCATCACCTCAGAAGAATACACTAAAATCAAATAAAAATGCTAATCAGGGTGGGATTTCCAGATGGCAGGTGCAGTGGGTACCTTAAAACAAAGGCTATATGCAGTACTGATGAGTGGGGCTCAGGTTCACCCATGGTTTCAGCCTGCGAGTGCAACACGCTGCATGCCCCGACACCCCGTCTTTGCATTTCAAATATTTCAGAGGGAGACGGAGAATAACAGTGCTGGAGATGAATGCTCTCATCAGGTGAAGGCTGGAGCCATGCAGGGGTTTAATTATTTTCTGAATTTCCATTTTCACCCATTATTGGAGACTATAAACAAAATAGCTTCAAGGTGTGAGTGTGTGGGTGTGTTTGTGAGCGCTTTTGTCTCTCCAGCAACAGATTGACTGACAGGGAACAGGGATCACGCTGAAATTGTTATTTGCCGGGTCAGAGGTCGTGCAGAAGTGGCAGGTCTCAACTGGAACTGCACTGTTTTTCTTGCCGTGCTTCGTGCTCCCTGCCACTTCGAGCCGGGAGCACAGGGGTTGCTGGGAAATGAGGTGACCACCTACAACCTGCATCCAACAGGGCACGGTCTATTTTTAGCAATGGAGAAAGTAACAAAAAAAGTTGTAAATGTATTAGCCGGGGATTGCCGTGTTTTCTGAAATGATTTCATTTTGTTATTTGTTGAGTTATTTCCTGTGCTGAGATTTCTAGTGTTGCAGGCTGCGGTCTATTGTCATGTTTTCGGCATGGTCTACACTTGCCTTTGTCTTAGATTAGAGTGACTTGCTGACCCAAAGAGGTTTATTTAAATTTTAGAGTTACAGATATCGTGCACCTTTTAATGTATTAATTTTCCTTTTGAAAATTATGATCAATTCAGTATCAGACACTTATATTTAATTTGTTTTCCTGCTTGTCTAACCCTTTACTCTTCTTTCTGTGCATGAATAAATGAGATAAATAACAACTTTTCACATTTTTAATTGAAAGACAGACTCCTTTTCATGATAAAATCAAGTCTGTACAGGCACATATAAATTAAAAGGGCTAGAAATGTTGCTGTACTGACAGATTTATTCACTTGTTCTGTAAAAATAAAGCAAATCAAAGGTTTTTCTGCCGAGGTTATTATCTTCGAGCTCCATGAAAAGCGCTATTTACACATTAATACTACAGGGATAATCATTTTTAATTCAAAGAACAATATAACACTGGCCATTACACAATACATTTACTTTGATATTTGAGAGAGTTGGCTTAAAATGCCTTCACGTGCATTTTTTTACATAGCACGTTAAGGACCTCTTATCCGTGTTAGCTTTAAATAGCTTCCGTTCCTTCTATATTTTCACGTTAATTTTTACACTTGCCGTTCCACAACAACGGGGCTGCATCCATGAGCTGATGAGGATAACGTGCTATGAATGTTCCAAACCTGCAGCCAGTAAACAGACCTAGTGGTGATCCTAACCGCTGTGTAAACACGATAAATTGAAATTTTATACTATAGATAATACAGTGTTGGAAGATGTGCTCAGCCTTAAGAAATAGAAGAAAAAAAAAATCCTACATAAAACCTAGTGCTGAGGCTGTTTTCTTAACCGCCGCTTACAAGGTCGCGAGTGAATAGCAAACGCACCTTAATGCCAATCATTATATACCATAGGTCTGCCTCATGGTTTTCTTTAAATTTGAAGCTGGAGCGAGCTGTCAGACCCGTCTCTCTTGCGTTCCCATGTTTTGTCCACTGTAAGAAAAAAAACTGAATTTATTCCACATTAAAGACTGTTTTCTCCTGTCATATAATAACATCAGCTGGTTATATGTCTGTCCGCTTGTTTATAAATTTTATTTCATATATATATATACATATGTTAACTTAACTTAAAAAATGCTAAAAAAAAAAATGCCTTGACTTACAGGAAGTAAGTTGGTGTCAAATGGTTACCATTGACTGATTGGCTGATCCTGCAATTACCATAGAAAACGACAGCCTAGCTAGTTTCCTACATGCAGAAGAAACTAGCTAGGCTGTGAGTTTTGATGCTATTTCGCAGAGGCATTATTGATGCATCAGGGGTTGCCTAAGATGACTGTGATTGGTGGTCCATTGTGTCGATATTAGCGACATCTAATGGTGAGGTAGTAGAATGCAATCAACTGAGTGCAGCCTCACTGACTCGTCCTTCTCCAAACACGTAGGAGAAGCGCCGATGATGTGTCTTTAGATGGATACATTTGGCTGGGACGTCCTGCAGACTGCTAAAAACAAATTCCTCGCACTCTTACTTCTTCGTTGCCTTTTAATGGGGTGGGTCTACTTTGTTGGTTGTATTCCAGCTGCTACAACCATTACAAATGTAAAACATGTTTTCGTTCCTTTTGATTGTATCCAATTTATTTGCATTGCATTCTCTGCTCATTTATCTTTAATGTGTGAAATCATGACGTAAAAGGGAATAAATTTAACAGTGATTCTATAAAAGGCTTTTTTTAAAAATCAAACTTCACAAACCATCTCGTACTCTGTGTAATTTCTCACAAGGAGATCTTCTATTTTAAAGTTTGGAAATTTGTCAGAGCACTTAAATGTAATTTGTCAGAGCACTTAAATGTAATTGCTCAGATAATAGCATTATCTGAGCAAATGACAACACCTGGCAGGAGCACCGTCGCAGCCGCTGGATTGGGAGCGAGTAGCATCGAGTCTATGGCGCAATGAGTCACACTGGAAGCCAACAACACAGCATCAAAATCCAATGAGTTATGGACAGCAGCTGCATGGAGAAGGCGAACGCTGTCAATTCAATGCGTGACATGAACACGTGGTTCTGAATTCCTGTGTATCTGCAGCTCCCGCTTCCCAATAAATGTGAGCAGAGCTCACGTGGGACCAGTAAATGGTTCTCCAAACACGATGAAACAGCCGGTGCACGGAGGAAAACGGTCAGTCTTTGTCAATAGAAATGTCACAATATAATAAGTAGACAATGATTTGCTGTCTATACTGTAATGAGCCCAGGCTGTGTGTTTGTCTCTGGAGACGCTGATAGCAAGTATATCGTCTGAATGGCAACACAATGTGTCATTTGTTCCCTCGACACAGTGTGTACATGATTAGAAAAATACATATATGTGCAATTTATAGAAGGACTTTGAACACAGCCTATCGTTTTGCTGGAAACAAATAATCCAAGAAAATAGATAGCAATGAGAGTAGTCACTCCACTCCGTACGAAAACCAGCTGGAGAGCCTAGGGGACTCAGTTTAGCAGGTAACTTGTCACTCTCCTGGGGCTCTGGATTGCAGTGACTGGCAGCCAGTGGCATTATGTCTTGCGAATGTGCACGCTGACACATATACTTAAGCGTTGCGTGACGATGTATCTTGATAACTGTGCGACAAGTAAAAAACACTCCGCCAACCCAAAGCTTGTGCCACACGCTAGGTCCTGCAAACTCTGTCAGACTCTGTCTATCTTGTGGTTAATTATTTTGTATCTTGAAAGTGATTTATAAGAGACAGCAGGTCCTGATCTCCAAACCACAGCAGTCCATGTTTTAGAGCAGCAGGCCTGTCACCTATTAATGGGAAATGCATCCAAGGTGACCCATAATAGGCTCCACTTTCTCTGTGTGCGCTCTCTGCAGACATCAGAACCAGCGGGCTACAGCAGGTCTGTCGCTGACAGGAAATTTGGAGCCGCAGATTAGAGAATGTCAAATTAATGCAGATGGAAGACAGTGAGAGGCACAAAACATGTGACTGCGTGGCGTCTGTTTTGTTTCCCCCGTGTTCTGTGAAAGAACCTCAAGTCTCTATGGCGGCGGTGTTTTTGTGGACATAAATTCTGGGGGAGAAAATGAATGACATGTTGTTCAATAAATGTCGAGACAAATTTGATTTGAGTCCGAAGAAAATCACGTGTTGGTGTAAACGGCGAAGAAAATTGTCAAAGTAACCCGGGACTCTAAAATCCTAGAGTGAACAGTGTGACGAGCTTCGGATAGAAAAGGTGTCAGCACAGGAAGATTCTTTTTTTTTTCCTTGGCAAACCATTTTAAATGTGTGTTTGTTGCCGCGCTAACCTGTGAGTGTATCAGCTCATCCAAATTTATGAGCAATGGAAACTACCAATTGCCATTCTGACAAAAGAAGCACTGTCCATGACAAACAAAAGCACAGGGATTCATGAAATATGGCTGACGGCGTGTCACACGTGGAGGCCGAAAGATTGGTCCTGTGCAGTGAGCCAAAGACGGGGCTGATACTTTATTGAAATGTGAAATGTCTTCTCATGGTGCAGAGCTGCTGTTGTTTCAAGATGCATGAAAACTGCATGGAGCAGAGGAAGCAGCTAGTGGTACAAAATGGGTTTTGCATTTGCGTGGAAGTCTCAAAGTGTGCCGTCTCTGATGTCACAGACATCGCAGTGCCCGGTACACTGCAGGACTGGTCCCTGATCAAGGGCATTTAATGCTATTCTGGCTCTCAGCGAAAAAACACCCAGAGTTGTTTAGCCTTTATGGCGACGACGCGCTGCTTGTTGCACACAACAGCGGCATACTACACAACAGCAATCAACAATGGCTTTCATGTCCGTTAGAAGAATAAACAAAGCCACTCTCATCCGCTATCCTCTTCTAGGGCACAGCTCACATTATATATATATACTGTATATACGTATATGTCTTTTCTGAGTTAGATATCATTCATTTTTAAATGTCAAGCTGTTCCTGCTTGTCACTCCAGCCCCTTTTACGCAAACGGCAAACACCAGAGATGTTATTTCATATTTTAAAATGGCCCGCTCTGAAGTTACATTCAGGGAGACAAAAAGGAAACAGACAAACCGCTGCCTGTCTCACCTCGACACGTAAACCGTGCGGTAATGCATAATACAGCGGCTTCAATGACCTTTCATGCCATGTGACTCTGAATAATCTTGGTGATGATTATGCAGCACCTGCAAGCTGGCATGGCTGGCAGAGACGGTTCTTATTCAGCAGCCCGTGTTACACGATCGACATTTTAATCACGTCACAGTGTAATAGAGGAAGGTATAGAACATATGCTGCTGTATGGAGAAATATTTTCAGCATCTACACAGCCTGTAGTTATTTGGCAAAATGCATTTTCCCACTTTTGTCTCCTGTTTTCACACATGAACACTCCAAGCGCCCCAGAAAAGGTAATTGGGTTTGTAGTGTAAATATGCCAGAGGACTTATGGCACACCGAGGAGATATTAGAGCAGGGTGGGGGAGAAATCTGCAATCAAGTCTGATAAGCCCAATATTAATTACTTTGCTTATTTCTCATACTACCCACCCCCTTGGAACCAATTAGTAAGTTGAGATGCTTCTTTTCAGTTTAATGAGGTCTAAGTAATGATAATGTATTTCACATTCCTGCCGAGCATTTAAAATATGCTGGTGGAACCACAGAAGCGATGCAATATGAAATGATCCCTCACGTACGATCCCCAGTCTTTCCATTGAGAAAATAAAAAGTAAGGAAACGAGGTCTCATTTTCACCACCTCAAATGCAGAGGCTGAATTAATACAAGCAGTTTTTCTTTGCACTGGTGCCATTCGGGGGATGGTGGCATGTGAAATCGCTCAGAATCTCTACAGACCCAGGCTTAGTTAGCTTGAAATAACAATGTTTTTCGCAACTGGGTCATCAAATCTTCAAAAATCATATCTGAATTCAACCACAAATGGCCCAGAGTGAAGTGACGACCGCCCTGATTATGGTCTAGAGAGCAGTAATAGCCTGAGGAGAGCCACACCTTGAAAATTTTCCACAAAAATAGAGAGGGACCAACTTGTGACACCACTCCACTGACATGTATGGAGGTTTAATGCAGCAGGACAGCTCTTTCCTTGTCAGGGAGCTATTAAGCAGGTCTGAATACTGTGAAATTCATGGGACACCGAGGTATCATTAGTTTAACAGTAGTTTTTTTTATTTCACGGGGATAATGTTGAATTAAAGAGGAACAGTGTTCCCATGTGAACCCACACATGCTTGTGCAAACCGGCAACAGCGACTACAGTGAAGTGTGGTGATCCTTTCCATCGTGATGGCTTGTTTTGATTCTCTGGCTTGTGAAGAAAAGGTTTTGGGTTGGGTTTTTTTCTCCAAGGTATTAATGCAACATAATGTTGAAAATTGTATTTGGAAAAGTCGGTGGCCCCACGCTTTGCGAGTTCAACACCGCTGTTGAAAAAGTACAAAACCCAGGCTTCTGTAATAATCCTGTAAACATGAATGCGCTGGCAATTTCTTGATGTGCGGCGATCAGCGTTTGCAAGTGTGGCCCACAACTCTGAACAGTAGAAAGAAATTAAGCCCATACGAAAAAACATCTCTTGTCTACCAGGCCAGCTAAAAAAAACTGTGATGAAGTTGGCCGTCTTAAACCACTTATAATCACATGCCATGCAACAGCTCAGCGTCTGTCTAGCAGCTTTGTGTTTTGTGAAGCACTCGCCATTGAGTCTTGTCTGGCCTTGTGCTTTGTCATTTTATTTTTTTCTCCCCCTTTTTAGCTTCCTCCATAACTGTGCCCTTTGGTTTCTTTTTTGTCTGCACCTCCAGCTCAATTCTTGGTGCCAGATCTGGGCCTTCTTCAGTGGGCCCACATATAATCTGAACCAGCAAACACTCCTCAGCAGTTCAGCCAACTGCACGACTGACAGGGCTGACGTGCAGCTGCACTTGGTAATTGGTATAAGTCGCTTAATGAATCAGAGTTCAGGCAGAGTAAACAGAAAACATCAGAAGGAAAGCCAGAAGACATTATGTCCATATAATCCAGTGATGGTAGTAGGTGTTTAAACAAGCGATGGATGAGCTGAGCGAGACAGAGAGTCATTTTACTGTCAAAAGTGTGAAGCTGTGATTTTACGGTAAAACAGACGCATATTGCTGCTTTAATCGAGACAAAAGGTGTGCTGTCATTCCGTCAGGTACAACATTTACTGTAACTGTAGTGGATTTTAGGGTGCGATTCCAAATAGGCCAAGCACAATACATCCTAGAACAGAACTTCTGTATAAAGTTAATGTGAACATTTCCAGACATCATATGGTCACAGACGGATGCAAACTATGAAGAGATGAAAAATGAAATGCAAAAGGAGACAGAAAAGGAATGAAAAGGGATACGATAAGGGGAAAAAGACTCGAAAGAGACACAAAACTACCACAAATAGACCAAACAAATGCTAAGATAGAAACACAAAATGGCCACAAAGAGAGACATACAACCACAAAAAAAGGACGTCAACCACAATGAAACTGAAAATGAACGCAGAAGCTCGAAACAAGCATAAAGGGAAACAAAATGACCAGAAAGACATTTTGGGACACCTCTCGAACGAGGTTTTTGTCTGATTTTGGCTCACTGTCTCCAAATGTCTACAGTCTGCCTACAGTCCAGTTAATAAAAACAGAGAAACAATATGTGAGCGACAACATGTTTTTCTTCAAAACTACGCCCCAGTCTGCTCCAAGTTTCTGAACCTGCTAATTCAGATGCATAATTCACAGTGAAAGTGATAATGAAAGTTTAACACTGATTGCACCTGACATCACAATTCCACATTAATTAATATGCAATATTAATGCAATCCATAAACTCTTTTAAGCACGTGATTCATTCTCATCCAGTTTTAAATGTTTAACAGGCACAGACATTTTGCACAGTGCTGTTTAAAGCAGCAAAAACACTTACATGTTTTGCTGATTGTACACAACAAAAAGGGAGCAGCAACTGTAATAGCTGAGCTTCGTTTTGGACTATTTCTCGATTAAAGCAAACTTTTTTTTAATCAAGAATGGGGGGTTTCAGTGTCAACAGTCCTTTAGCTGTGTCAGCTGTCACAACAACAAATTTAGGAAAGTGCTGTTGACTACACAACAGAAAGACAAACAAGGGTGTAAAAATCTTGCTAATGTCCCCAGAAGAATGCTCTGCATCACAACAAAGGCAAAGAGGTTTAAATAAGATTAGCTAATAATGCCAGCGGAGGGAAAATGCGTCCCACCCATTCAAAGTGGCTTTTCTCTTGACTACAAACCTCTTTTATGTGCAGTCATGATTTTCTTGAGTAACAATTGGCCATGGGCTGCAATTAATGGAGGCAGTTCCCTAACATATTCATCTGGGTTTGAGCATAATAACGTAGTAAAGGTGCAACAGGACCATTTGGTTTAGTCCAATTTTTCAGTTCATTCAATTTTATCATTTCCATATAAATAAAGACTTTGGACATTTCAGGATTGCTAAAATGTTCCAAATGTCATATAAAATGCCAAGTAACTCTCGTCACACAATGGCATCTTTCTCTTGTCCCATCTCCTTGAATGTCACACATTAAAATAAGACTTAAAGCAGCAATTTGTAAAATTCCACTACAAAAAAAAAAAAAAAAGTCGATATAATGTCTACGTATTGGATTGCAGATACAGCCGCCTGAATTAGCATGCTAATTAACTAGCTATGGTTTGTCTTTTTGTGCAATACCTCGTGAGGCTATGTCGAGTCACTGTCACCTCTACAGTGCAATCTGAGCGGATGAAGAAGAGCTGCCCTGTGTGGCCGTTCAATCACATAGATGTTAAAGACCAGCGTCGTTACAGAAACTAAAACCAAAAGACCTTTATCACCATCCCAAACATGTAAACAGAACAAAACAAACAACATAAACTTCAGCCTCACATGAAATAATACAGCATTGTTCTTTTGACCAGCTGTCAGAGTTGCAGATGTTGTGTGTTTTTGCACTTCCGTCAGTTAGAAATTGCCCTTTTTCACAACACTTGACATTAATGTTATGAGATGAGTCTGGATTTCAGGTTCGATAACATTTCTGAGGAAATTGCACTGTTTTGTTTTGCACTGGGAAGGAACAAACACCTTTAAAGCTACTTTCTGGTCTCATTCTGTTGACAAATGTTTTTTATAATGACAATCACTAAGGATTAATCAGTGAATAATAATTATAATTAAATATACAATGAATTGTAATCTCATTTTGCTCATGGCGCAGTGGAACTGACAAAGAGAGAGACAGACAAGGACATGTCCTGTCTCCTCTTTTTTTAATATTTCTCCAACCTTTATAGCCTCGCTTCATTGTGTCATTCCAAACAACACAACCTTGATACTCATCAGAAAAACATGAATGTATTTCATTTTTTCCTCACTTTTATTCATAGTTTGTCTTTCACTTTCCCAGTAACATTACATTCTGCAGTGATCACCTTTTCATGACAAAAAGCTAACGGCACTGATTTGCATTAATTCAAGTTTAAGGGTTGCACACATCACAGGCATCAGTTTCATGACTTCAG
>KV751321.1:17464565-17497638 GCA_001698575.1 Mola mola | reverse complement strand
TTATGTGGGGTAAAGAAAAAAACAACTAAAGAAGCACCTACATAATCCACACAACCCATGTTTTTAATAGTTTGTTTACACCATCGGTGGGAAGAGCAATATTAGGTACAGCCTCTCCATTGGACCTGTTAAAAATCACAGTGATTTTGAACATCACCTTTTGGCTTTTATCCTCCAAATATGGATAAATATTCATATCACTTTCATTTTCCATCCCAAGTTTTTTTCAAAATGGCATAGTTACGTCCGAAATAATGACTGAAATCAATGTCTTCATACCTGTGCAGCTATAGTCAAAGTATTTCTACATGAACTACATGAAATTAAAAAAAAAAACCCAATGTGGTCATACAGTATAAACTGCCTTCTGCACATAAAGGCACCCAGTTTCTTTTGTCGTTTCCTCCTGAGAGAACCGACAGGATCTACTTTAAGGACGTTTTATTGACTTGTCCATATGGTTTATGGGTTCTTAAATGGCTCCACTTCTATTTAGGAAAAGAATGGGAATTTAATCACACATCTTTGGCGGGCTTAGCGAGGCAGCTGTGACAGTCAACAGCTTCGTCATGTCAGCTTGAGTCTCAGAGGAGACTGTCCTTGAAACACAAAGAACCCACAATGACATTGACTCGATGCAGCCGCTCAAGCCAGTATACTCAAGACCTTTTCAGCACTGACGAGCAATGATAAAACAGCACAATGTGCTCTGGGTATCAAAATAAATTAGACATTAATGCCTCCCACATTCCCAGACAGAGCCGCTGTCATCACCGCTCCCCATTCATCAACAATTTGGGTTCAGTTTAATGATACACTTAATTATTTGGGTACTGGCCAGAAATGCGCACATGACACTATATAGTAACAATCCCAGTACTGCAAGGTTCCTGATGTGTAATTACACAGTTGTTAGGAGTGAATCAGGTACTGTACATGGGGCTGCAGTTGATTTGTGCCATCATGTTTCATCCTGCTTTTCATTTTGAGGCAAGCGCAAGCTGATACGCCTCAGTTGATCTTATAATTATTTCTGCTCCTCTCCTTTTTCCGTGCCTAGCCTCTCTGTCATGCTCTCAGCATCAGCCCGGGCCCGGCTGTCGATCCCCGAGGACATGACGCCACAATCTATCTCAGGTGTCTTCACAGTGGGGGGGGGTTGGGATCTATCGTACATTCAGTGCAATTTTCCAATTCAAACGAGGGAATTAAATGAAATCTTACAATGTTATCTCTCAGGTGAAATTGGACACTCAAGTGTGTCATCCAGTCTTTTGGCTCCTCAGTCAAAAGTGTTCACGTAGCACTTTAAATCAGTGTCTGTGTAGTGTATATATCTGGTAAAGATAGATCATAATCCACACAACAATCCTTGTATTCTTCCTGTAATATGCACACAACACACCACCTTCCCCAAACATGCTAGATTCAGTGGCTGTCTGTGTTCGCCAGATAAAGAGAAACAATGGCAGTAATAGGCAGCAGAGTCTCTGCACAACCAGCGTTTCAGACTCGCTCATTTGTTCTCACCAAGGGCTGAATTTATTTTTGAGTGGCAGATTAAGGATATTGGTCAGGGGCTCTACATTGTCAACTCTGAAAAGTGGGGCAAAATGTGTGTTTGGATGATAATTTGCACATTCTTAGGCTACACGGCGGACAAAACCCTCATTCTGTTCTCAGTTTTGGGAAAAGCGTTTCACAGATTGTTAATTATGGGTAACGTAATCTCATAAACTCATTTGCTCTGCGACTCAATTTCTTTCACGAGCATTAGCCATGAATGAGGAGTTTACAGTTCCTCTTTTGTCTGAGTTCAAAAACTGTCTGTCTTCAAAAGGGCTCCGCTTTGTACCATTTGTATTCCACAAGGAGACACGATGTCCAGCAGCAGCAAGTTTGCCAAGTCGAGTTTCTGTAATACCAAGTTGTCTCAGCCTGCAAAACATCCGAGAGCTGCATTCATTTTGGTTTGGTCTTCACATTATTCTCAGTGAAAACTTCTTATGCATTTTCTGTGCAACGCCAGTGGTGGAAGAAGAATTCAGATAGCTCACAAAAAGCTGTACTCAATATTTTAAAGGAACAATGTATGAAATGACAATGTAGCCTGAATCTGCAGCACCACCTGGCATTCAGAAGCTTTATATGACTTTGAGTTAACAAAGTTCCTGTTTTGGTTTACACTTCCACATGGTTTTCAGCTGCAGCAGGCAGCTATTTATACCAAATAAGCTTTTTCTTTTCTTTAAAAAGGCATTTTGCGCTTGACAGCAGACAGACACATTTACGGACTTGGCAGCAAAAATAGTGGGGCATTTACAAGTAAAAGAGCCAGATGTTTTCCTCAGAATATTAATACAACCAGCCCAACAAAAAACAACTCCAAACTGATGATAATATTGCTTGAATATGCAAAAAACAATCTGTTGATCCATTTCCATTCTCTACAGCTTTTATATTATTATAGTGTAACTGTTGTTTATAAAGGGGTAGGGGGATACAAGATTGACAGTAGATTTTGCCCATTTCCTCCTCCTCCACCTCTATAGACCATGTTCTAAAAAGCACTAAAAGCATTCAGGCTTTGTTCTTGTTAAGTTCAAGATACATGTATTTAAATAACCAACCAACATGCAATATGTATGTCTGCATTCATTGGCAGGAAATCAACAACTTGCCCTTGAATGTCCCAGTTTCCCACAAAAAGTGGCTTGTTTATTTTTTTTTCTGTTTTGGTTAACTAGAATAACTGAATATGACATCTTGGGCTGTGGGAAACTGGGAAGGAATTTTGGAGTTGGAACAGTTTAAAGGCTAAACAAAAACGATCCGCAAATATTCAGTATGATTAAATATTCATTAGTTCCAGCCCTTGTTGAATGTTTTATGGCGGGACATATTTTACCAGCATATCATGTTATTTTTTAAATAGCACCTTGCAAAGTAACTAAGTAATAAGCTGCTAGGTAAATGTAGAAAAGTAAGAGAAAAAACTTGGAAGTACCTCAGAACTGTACCATACAGTTCAAAGCTCACCGTGCATTAAACTGCGTATACATGTACATCGAAGTGTAAAAATCAGCTACTGTATTTGAGCCTTTTGTACATCTTTTATCAGATGCAGGCTACCCAGTAGGGAGGACGGCGAATCAAAAATCAAAACTTCCTTCCCAACCTTATTCTGCAGCGAAAATCAAAGTTTTGCGAAATTCAGATGATTTTACTCCAAATAAACATCAAGGTGACCTTCATCGATGGTAGCTGTTGGCAAAGATTATTGATTTTTAGAGTAAAGCACATTTCTTGTTTTCACCACACGTTCGCGGTGAATTTTGTGTTTCATCAGTCAGTTAAGACACCGCAGGACACGCTGTCTCCAGTCCCCTGGAAGGTGTGATTGAGTCCTTGAGAGCTCCTTGGAGAGACAGACATCGCAAATGCTCCTCAGTCTGCAAGAACTCAAGATGGCCTGTGTATCCACGTTAGCTGCACTGGTTAGAGAGGTTTATTTTAAACCGGTGATGTGTCATTAATAGCTCCGTCCACAGGGCTGATGAATAAACTCTTAAGTCTCTGGTATTCACATGACGTTGCCCTCCCTCCGAGTGTAAACATTGCAAAGACAGATTAGTTCTGCTGCTGTGGGTAAAGAAGATTAGCAGAGATTATTAACAGACATGATGGATTAAAAAGACAGTATTACCCCCATTTTTTTTTTTTTTTTTAAAGACTTTCAAACCATGTGGTTATACCAGGACTTGGGGTGCAGCTTCAAACCGGCAGCAGGGTTAAAATACTGCGCCACAGCACGTCAGAGGGATTGGACACAGAGCTGCCTTGATTCAGCCGTCTTGGTCCCAATTAAAATCAGATTTACTGACATCAGTCACAGTTCATCACAGTGATTATGCTCAAGCTGTTCACGAGGAGCTGATACAGAATTTATGGGAACGGCTGCTAATTGGAGATTTTCACGCTCTCACTTTTGTGTCCACTCATTAGCCAGTCCTTTCAGTTGCAATAATTATTAAATTTGGTCACATATTTGCATAATTTTGTCAATGCCTATATGCAGTTTTAAATTATGTATTCACACTACTTTTTTTTTTCTCACACACTAAAAATCAGTTGGTAGAATCTGACCCAGTTTTTCTTGATCCACTAAAATATGCCTTAAAATACACCATTGCATTATTTGTTCCCAGTCCATTTTACTGCTCAAGAGTGTGATGTGCAACATGTTATGGACATTACTATACGTACATTACCTACTTACCTACAACCTTACATTTTGAATTTTAGATGCATACGTGAAGTACCTAAAGTTGTGCAAAAAGTGCACTGTATTGAAAAATGAACTACTTCTTAAATAAGAGAAAAAGTTCAAACCATTAGTCAGTTTAAATTAAATATCAACTGATGAATTTAAGCTATTTTTCAAGTAAAACAATGCCAAAACAATCACGTTTCTACTTCTTAAATATGACGATGTCCTGCTTCCTTTGGTGCTGTAATTGAAACAGCTGAGATTTTAACTATTATGTATGAATACACAAGCACAGGGGTTATGTCCTTGTTGTCCCTGCGCTTTGAGTGCTTTTTACATCTGATTCCTTCATTTTGCTAATAGCCAACATACATTTAATTAAGTTTAAGACAATGCAGAAAGAATACAGCGTGGTATTGAGATTAATTCACCTATCAATCTGCATAATGCCTCCATCACTGCTTATGCACATCACACGTCAGAGAAACACATTTTTAACAGTTCTAAAGTCCTAAGAAAAGACAAACAATACATAAATCACAGGTATGCACTGTTTATCTGATTCTCAGATGTTATCCAAGGATTTAAATAACTATTGATTTGCTCACTTAAGCACGTTTCATCCATCTTGAAAATAAAGTCAATATGCACCTTGCAGGGGCCCGATAAGATAGTTATAGTTCTTTTCCTCAATAGCTACAGCATGTATCTTGTAATGCAGGTGCTCGAGGGGCTGCCATAATGCAGCGCGTTAGAATATAAATGTTGACCTGTGGCATGACAACGTGACCTTGGCGGAAGATCACAAATTTTATCTCCTGTCACGTATGTCCTCGGGGTTGAGGTAAAAATCTTTGATCTTTTGTTATTTGGCTCTTCACAATTACCATAATGGAGAATTAGCCAGTCAAATACTGGCTAATTCTCCATTCTAAAGGGACAGTCAAATACTAAAAACAACACTTTAAAATTCAGAGGAAGCCTCGTCTGTATCTGAGGCCAGTGAGTCTTTGTTAAATGCACAATACTTTTTCATTATGTAAAACATTTCAGACTTCACCTACAAATGCAAATTCGGTGTTTACAGTTCCCCACGGTTTAAAAGTTTGATGCCAAAACAATTTTTAGAACTTCCTACTGAATTTTTATGAATGTTCTGATGCAATGTCACAGTGAACCGAGTCTGACAGATCCCCAAGACACTTAATGTGTTTTTACTGCACACTACAAAAAAGAAAAAAACAAACAAAAAAAATAGGTTCTTTCAAAACCTGAGACTTAATTTTAAGCGCAGCATGAGGTAATTTCAGCAAGGGTTTTTTCTTTTTTAAGAGTGTTTTGTAAGCGTTTCATTTTCTCATCTTTTAAATTGCACTGCCCTTGGGGAGTCTTTCACTCTATTTCAGAGGGTCACGACACAGACTTCGGAAATAAATGCAGCAAAGGACTAAACCGCCAATTAAGACGTCTGTAATTCAAGTGAACTTCACTCTGACATGATAGTGCGCAGTACCATCTAGTGGTTACATGACGATAACAAACAGTCTGTGTCTCCTTGTTTGGGGTTTTGACTTGATATTTTAGAAGTCCTTTAGGAAAAGTTATTTTTATTCAGGCACTGAAGAAACAAAGAGGAGTCATGTTAGTTTTTACAACCATAAAATTTTTTAGAATGAACAAAGAAACGCTATTAGACCAGCAGTTTTCCTATAATGTAACGGGTCCATAACAGTCAACAACTTCACCCGAAACAGAAAATATATATATATTTTTAGGTATATTAATGCTGTGTCAGCTTTATAAAACCACTGAAATTCAACCAAATTCAGCACAGTCATTCTTCTGTTTCATGTGCTGTTTAATCACCCTGGCTTTTACGTAGCACCGCATCCTCACAAGTCCTCATCTCCAGAGCAGCACTCTGCCTCTGCTCCTCATCCACTCTCTTGTAGTTGAAGTAATGCGCAATGAAGAAAAAGATCCCCGGCACCAGCATTAGCACTCCGCATGCATAGTACATGTACTTGTAGTCCCCGAAAACATCGACCAAAGCTCCTGAAAGAGAGGACGCACACTTCATTGCACACAATTTTAGTCATTCCTACGTTTTGTTTATGCATTTATAATAATCACAATAAAAAGAAAAATAAAAAATCTTAGTTGATTGACAAACCTGAAATTGGAGGCCCGAGAAGCACTGGTCCACACTCGATAACGGTGACCAGTCCCACTGCGGTGGAGAAGCGATGAGCTCCGACGAGGTCCATCAGAACCTCGAAGAGCAGCGCACAGACCATCCCAAACGCCACACCAAAGAAAACTGCATACAGGACAAGACCCACATATCCAGATGCCAGAGGGCATAGAAGGTGGCACAAGCCATTGAACGAAACCGCAAAACTGAATAAGTACTGGATCCGTGGCCTTATCCGCTTGGTGTTGCCTATGAAGCCGGTTGCCGGTCTGACAAACATGTCTACTAGAGCGAAAATGGAGAGCAAGAAAGCTGCCGAGTACTCATCAATCCCTAGATGCTTGGCGTACGGCGCCAGGAAAATCACAGGCGCGAAAAATCCAAAAAACATGACCACGTTACCGACGAGATAAATGAGGAAGCCCCGGTGTTTGAAAAGCGTGACATCAAAAAATTTATCTATGCAGCTCGGACTCGGGCTCACAATTTGGTTTTCATTAGTTAGGAGGTTATGTGACAGTGCGCCGGTGTCAGCAGTGGGGTCTGCCTCAGACAACGCGCCGTTATAGTCTTTCCGATCGCTCTTTGGTTTCTGCAGGGCCTTTTTGTTGACTGGTCTCATCAAAGAACCAGCTACACAGCAGTTCAAAACAATGGATCCCAGGATGAGGAAGCTCCCTCTCCAGCCAAAAGAATCAAACAAAAACTGATTGAGAGGAGCCAGAGTGGAGAGAATGACTGGACTTCCTGTCATGGCGAGCCCGTTGGCCATCGGCCTTTTGACTTGGAAGTATGTACCTATGATCGTCAGGGCGGGCTGTAGGTTAAAGGCCAGGCCAAAACCTGTTGAAATATTAAAATGGATCGTTATAATACAATGAATGAGGGAGTTTATTTCGATCACATGAATATACATCCTAAACATATCCAACATTTACTGTGACATATTTTATTTCTGATTTTTCCTCTTTTTTATTTAGAACTACGTTGTAAAATTAGAAGTGTCCACCGTTGAGGGGGTTGCATTTTTAGCCGCTACAGCAATTAAATATTTTCATTATCATTCAAAAAATATTCCATTTTGTTCTAGTTTATCCGCATGATAAACTAGATAAATTACCACCCGGCAGTTTTATGCCTCTGCAAGGTAAAAGAAAGTAGACAGCGAACATACAGAGGTGGGTTATGAAGGGCTGGGGTGGTGTTTGTAGTAGTGTGATTGATAGAAATCTTTTGTTCTTCAAAATATTAAGAGGCACATTCATTAATGAATCTGGATTACAGAGCTGGTTAGTGTATGGGGGTCCAATTTTTGTAGGAAATAAAACTAATTAAGGATATAGGTGAACTGTGAAAAATAATGCTACGGTAGCAATTAAATGAAATGTAATTAAATTAGACAAATGGTCACATAAAAATAGGAAGGAGTGTCATTTTTACATAACTCAGTTCTTATTTGGGCAAACCTGAACATGAATATTGGCAAAACCAATTAAGTTGGGGCAGATGTTTCAGGTCATTGTGACCTTGACCTTTGACCTCCAAAATCTAACCAGCTCAACCTTGTGTCAGAGTGGACATTTTTGCTAGATTTGAAGGAAATTCCTTGTTCTTGAGACATCGGGTTCACAAGAATGGCCCAGATGGGCAGACACCTCAAAAACATAAAGCCCCCAACCCTGTCTGTCACTGGCGCAGAGGCATAACACTAATCGGCTTTGAGCTTTCTCACTACATTCAAACTATTTATATTATCATTAGAGATGACGTGATTACTTGATTAATTCATTAGTTGAATGTCCGAAGCGGTGCCAATCGATCATCAGTGTTGAGTAATGTCCGACAAAATCAATGTAATTTCTGCTATCGCCATCTTAAATATTTCCTCTGTCATTCGTGAGAGTGAATGGACCGTTTGGGTTTTGGACTGTTTCAAGATGCCCAATTAGCTTAAATTAGATCATTGCACTGATAATTTATAGAGCCAGCGACAAACAATATTGACAAACAGAGAAAAACAATCTTCAGATTCATCAGGAATGAAAATAATTGTTAATTGGAGCCCCGGTTATTATTTCCGACTTCACAGTTTGTCCCCAAAGTGGTGAAAAACTTTGGTTCCAATGTAAAAATCAGGCTCTTTCCCCTCGGCACAGTTCCCCTCTGTGCTCTAGTGGGTGAAGAATGTCTGTATATAGATTAAAGTTTAGAGTCTAAGAGGTTTATTGCCTGTCGTTAGAGGCATGAGCATGCGGTTTGGCTTTCATCCATGCCTGCAGCCACTCCTCTGAATTAGTAAACTATTTGCAAAAACAAGAGTCAGTGCATTGCTTTGATAGCACTATTTTATCCGATCATGGATTTTACATTGATCTGCGTACAAATATTTACACGTTACACAGTGTCCCTTGTTCACTCCATACGTGAGCACAAACAACCGTAGTGGACTAGACCAGTTAATTAAAAAAAAAAAAAAAACTGGGCTTGAGCCACAACTTCTGTGATAACCATTCTGGCAACAGGCAAACATTGCATTGTGTCCACAGAAAGAGTTTCAGCTTATCTAGTGATTGAAAAGCAAACATTTACCTCCCATCACTCCGATGCAAAGATAGAGATGTATGATAGAAGTGCCAAATGAGGCCAGCACCATGGCGACGCTAACCATGACCCCGCCGACCATGACCACAGGTCTGCTGCCATAGCGGTTCACAAGTATGCTGCTCACAGGTCCTGTGCAGAGAGGAGGAGGGAATAAAAAACAAAAGTTTTTAGCCACCTTCTTTCACTGGAGGCTTACAGCACTGAGGTAATATTCCCCACTGACCTCCTGCATACATAGAAGCAAGCATGACGGAGGACACCCAGGCAATCTGGCTGTAGGAAACTGAAAAATATTCCTGAATCTCCTTGTAGTAGATGGTGAGAGACTTGGGAAAGGCGTAGGAGAATCCAATGGAGATGAAGGCGCCAAAGACGACAGCCCAGCCCCAGCCTCCATCGGGTGGCGTGTAGCCCAGATTGGCTGCTGCCGCGGGGGACATGTTCCCTTTCGCCGGCTGGGCGAAACAGGTGGAAACAGGTAGAAGAAGTGAGCACACTTAAACAACTTCACATTCTCAAGGCGACGGTACTGAACGCACAATGCCGACTCTAACGCACGCATCCTTCGTGACGCGGCGGGCTCACCTCTGCACAGTCCTTGAGAGTGTGTTAAGCAGGCTATGAAACCTGCTGTAGTACCAGTCAGTGGCTGTCCCCCACAGAGAAGCGCCGCTCTAAGGCCTTTGATCTCATCACGAGTGCTTGCACAACAAATACAACCTAACGTGATCCGACACACATACACACACACTCAAGAAAGCAATAACCCAACTATAGATTTTTAGACACACATCATGTCTTTGAATAGAGAAGCGGAAGTCAACACCAGACAAGAATAAGTACCAGTGGAACAGGAAAAATAGAATTCTGCTTCTAGTCTGTTTAAAAAGTTTGTTTTGTGTTGACCTGCTTAACGTCCTCCCTACCTTCTCCCTCTCTCTCTCTCTCGCGCTTTTTTCAACCAATTTCAAAGGGCTTTTCAAAGGCTGACACCATGGCTGCTCTCAGACAAGGCTTGCAAAGAGCTTGTTCTGAACCCCCACCCATCCTATAGAATCCCATAGGGAAAAGCCTCGACACTAACCTGATGTTTACACAGCTGTGCACTGGGATACGACCACCACGCAAAATAAATATTTAGCATTCAACAGCAACATATGGACACCTTGATCCTTAGTTGCCCATGTACCATCAAAGCCTCTCGGGAGCTCTGGCTTTGAAAACATTTCAAAAAACCCCTTTTATTTTTGTTTCCAATTTGTGAAGCTCTCGCATTTAGCTTTCAAAGTAGGAAGTCTTCGTTTAGAGTGTGAACAGAAGCAATCCTGTTGTAGATATTCAAAAAGAATGACGAAAAGTACGACAAAAATATGATTTATCTTGGATAAATGAGAGCATGCTCAGTTATTACTGACCAAAGATGATGGAAAGCACATTTACTCAACTACTGAGCATCCAAAAAAGTGGAATATTGCAGTTTTTCCATACTTATCAAAATGAACATTTCATATATTGTTGAATCACGACAGACAACTGAATCAATCTAGCCCAACATTTTAAGTTAATGCTGTTTTGTGGGTCCATATATATTTCACTTTTGATTTTATTGTTGTGCAGCACTTTGGTCAACCTTTGCCGTTTTAAACGTGCTTTATAAATAAATGTTGGCTCGACTACATGCAAACTAAAATGTTTCAACTATTTTACCATCTTCATTTTAATAATTATACCCTAAAGCTTTAAAAATAAAAAAATTAAAATATTAGAATATTTGACTGTAACTATATAAGCCATAATCATCGAATATACAATGTATGTGGTCTTTTTTGAGATGGGTTAATACTCGACTGCAATTATTTTACCCTCTAACTTAAAATGCTTGTTACTTTCTAGGTTCATTATATATTAAAATAAATTATGATATATTAGTTAAGGTTTAGATAATATAAAACTCACAAATACATTAAAATAAAGTGAACAAACTAATGAACAAGTAATTATAATTCAAAAATACAGTGCTAACAGTTGTGCTGTCTTAATATTCTGTGTATGCTCATTGATTAGCTAGCTAAGAATGTACTCAATGAACTGTACTCGTTTTATTATTATTACACGTAATTGTTTCCTTTACAGGAGCTTCACTCTAGTAGTTGATGCAATGAGGCTTCAGGTGCAAAACATTAACTTTAAGGCTGTTTATGGCACTGGTTGAGCCTGATGAAATAAACAGAAATCAGCAGAAACCAAATATAAATGCATTTTATTGAAAGGAAACAAAATCACCATTAATTTTTGTGGCAACATGGTCAGGAATTCTCATAGGCTGTACACTGATCAGCCGTAACATTAACACCACTGACAAAAAGAGGCATAACAGAATTGGCTTTTACCTGTGAAGACACGGTCATATGACCTCTGGGGTGTGTACCTGTGGTCATGTGGCAGATGCTATGACTCCTCCCATCGATGCTCAGTCACATTTGGATCAGGGGACTTTTGAGGACACTTCGACACTTAAAGGTCTTTGTCTGGTTCAGTTTGCAGTTTTTGTGGTGTCCCAGCATGCATTGGGGGACCCACTATCGTCAGAGTGTGCGGGTGCCATGGAAGGGTCTGCTTGGTCTTAAAGGGCGTTCGGGGCACACAGTTTGTGTCGAGTGTCGTCCACGTGAATGCCAGGATTGAGTGTTTCACGGCAGAACTTTGCACTGTTGTGAGTCGATCAGTGTTATTCACTTCAACTGTCAGTGGTCTTAATGTAATGGCTGTTCAGTGTAAATACAAAATTCGAGTCTCTTGCCCCCTACCCAGGAGATGTACAATCAACAAAGAAATAATTGTTCTCTTGTTCCTCCTGCACATCTGAAAAAAATAAAAATAAATCACGACTAAGGCGTGTTTGTCAGTGAACGTGTGGTCGGAGGCGTGAGCCGAGGATTTCTGTTCCCCGGTGCTGTGCAGCTCCCTCAGAAATATAAACAAAAGCAATCTTTCTTTTTTTATGTTGGACCCTTCTGGGAAAGACATCAAGGGTTTGCCCTTATGTTGCCTTCAGGGTCAAAAATGAACCACCACTTCATTTAAATGCAGAGGGAAAAAAAAAACTATGATATTTTTTCTACTGGAAATATTTCCCTGTTTACTCTCATTTTTGACCACGCAGCCCTAAAAGCATTTACGCTCCACAACCCTCACTCCCCCCGACAAAGAAAATAAATAAATAACCCACACATGTAAGTCAAACATTCGAGTGCAGGTGCAGCATTTGAGCTCCATGTCACCACACTGAGTCATAGTTCAAAGGGCTAACAAGTAAAATAAAAAATATTTTAGAAAGATATTTAAAATATTCTTCACAGCATTGTTTACCCATGCAGTCATCCGTGGGCTCATGGACGTACAACCCAGCTCTCTGTCTGCTGAAGCCGTGACTCCACGTCGCTCTGACAAACATATCTTAGAGCTGATTTTCTTCTTTTTTTAATGAGACGTCCAGATACACGAGAACAATGATTAGTTTGTTGAGACAATATCTGCAGAAAAGGGAAGAAACTACTTTGTAGTTGAATTTTGCATTCACAGTCTATAAGAATTTGTGACCATGTTGCCAAAAGGGTCACAATGCTCCTGTTTTATTTCAATACAATGCATCGCAAAGTAGTTTCTGCACCTTTTCTGCTCCTTTCTACAGCGCTACATAGGTACCTTAGGCAATAATAATTATCAGAACAAAGCTCTAATTCAGTAAAGAAAACAATATGACTCGTGTGTTGCAATAAAAAACGGTAGTGTTCATTATTTAAATACATAGTTTCTGCACTGCAAAGTCTCTCCAAGCAAAAATAACGATAGTTTTCAAATTAAAACCAGGCTGCTACATTCTGAGCGCTCAGTAAAGGCAGGTAATTTTTGGACATACAGAAAATTAGAAAAACAGAGCAAATTTTTGCATGCGAGACTTTTAACAGCATTGCCAAAATTTGGCATTGCGACTTTTTGTGGTCACATCCTCAATGACATGACGATCATTTAACGATATGTAGACCAACGGAAAACCTCACTGTCACGCATCAAACCGTTTTAAAACACATGTTTCCGACGAAGGCTAGCTATAAATAACGTTAACCGCGCTGGTATTTGGTTCGGAGGGAGAAAAAGGCAGCGGAGTGAGACCTCTGTCACAAGCAGCGCAGCCACACTTCCTGGTCGGTCCCTGCTGGAAGCCCGTAGCTTCGCATTGTTGCGGTAAAAGGTCTCTATGAACGGACGCGCGTACGTGGACAGGAAATAAAGCTCGCTGTGACACGAAATAAAGCCCACTGTAACGCGAGAGAGTCCGTCTCTCGCTTGTTTTGAACCCTAAACCCGCGCGTGACCTCCGCTTGTGTGTTACCAAACAGCTCGGCTAGCATGTGGCTCGCGCCCAGCCAACGTTAGCTAGCTGCCCCGCACGCCCCCTCACGCAACTCGGCTCCGAGAAAGCACAAGTCATCTTCGGTGTTCCTCGCCATGTTTCCCACAACGAGAACGCGTTTGGTGTCTGGTTTGGCCAGAACGCCGAACTGCTTCAGTGCCGCGAGGGCGACTCCCGGTCCGTGCAGACACCAGCACCGGACATCGAGCTCTGACTCTGCCCGTGTCAAGGTAAGCTAACCCCCGTGTTACCGCGGTGCTCCGACCGCACATTAACACGGGGCTGTCTCATCACTAATGCCCGGGGAAGTCCGACAACAACCCCACACTTAACTGCCGTCTTCGCGCTGACTCGGCAGGAGTATTTTCCCCTGGAAATGTCGCGTAACGCTGCGTTTTCCGGTCTCCCAGAGATGTTTTAAACAGAAAGACCGCCACTCCGTCGACAACAGTTCAGCGGGGAACTGGGCCGAAACACGTGGAAAGTTGTCGAGCGCGCACAGTGCCTGTGTGTGTGTGTGTGTATGTGTGCGCGCGAATTTCCTGGCGAAGCGAGGGGACGACGGATTTCAAACAAAACACACCTGTCCCGATTAATGGCCAAACTCGCCTATAAAGAGATGTGAGAGGCGTCACCTTAGAAGCTGGGACCTCCGGGGTGTCTGGATCCGGGCGGTAGCTCGTCCCGTCCGCTCCGACTCCCTCAACTTCAGGCCAACAGCTGACGGAATTGGCAGCTGGGCCCCGTTGCCGCTGCAGTGACCTTGCAAAAGTCACCGGGTACTTACCATAAAAGGGCCACTTAGGTTAGCCTGCACAAGTCAGTATTGCTATTAAAATGTCACTTTATTAACGCCGTATTAATGTTTGATTATCATTGGTATTATCCAGTATCTTGTGACTGTGCGTGTTAAACAATGCAGAACTTAGGTCAGAATTGCACATGATTGCATGTGGTTGATGTTGTTCCCTGTTGAATAGTAAGTAAGCGTGCAGTGTAATTACCTTGGGATTTAAAGTGGTTTTCATTTGATTTTTGCCATTCCCAGGAGATTTCCTTCATGTAATACAAATCGTGACTCTAATTTTAACAATATATGTGATCGAACCCCACCCATTGTCTTTTGATGTTTCATTTAGCGCCAAAAGTGGACTTGTGCATCTCAAAACATTAGAATATTGTGATTGAAAATGAACTTTTAAAACATTCTAGACTCATTAGAAGTAAACTAAAATATTTAAAAGCATTTTGCCATTTTAATTTTGATAATTATGCCCTGCAAGCTTAAATAATTGAAAAAAAATTAGGGCTTTTGACTGTGTCTTTACATGCCATAATCTACAAAATCAAGATTTTTTTTTTAAAAAATGCCTATAATATTTCACCTGACAAGTAATGAATATAAATATATGAAAGTTTAAAGTGAAATAAAAAGAACTACTCTGTGATATTCAAAGTTTCTGACATGCATTAGTATAGTTTTCAAACTGTTATCATTACTTTTGCACCAGCTACATCTATTATCCCAAACCTGGCTGCAGCTTTGAAGATCCCTCTGCTGAAAGTGACCTTTCTGAACTTGTTAACATGTCAATGTGGTATCTATCTCTCTAACTTAATCTAATCTATCCGCAGTCGATCAATCAGGAGATACGTAGATTGATGCAATTAACAAACACTTGTCGAAAAGATATATAAAGTTGAATGTTGGGAAACAGGAAACTTCACAGTATTATAAATAACTCTATAAAAACAGTTAAACTTGATAAATTAAAAATATTAAATGTAGATAAAATGCTGTGCTGTAAAACAAAGTTCATTATATTTATATTAGCTCTTAATAGTGCTGATACTGATACTCAGCAGGGCTGTTGTAGGAAACCGGTCCTGACAGGGTTAAAGTTGTACAAGTTCAGTTCATTTGTTTCTAACACACAAGCGCATCAATATTGGTCATCAGCTGTACTCTTTCTTTAAACATCGCTGTCGGGAAACAATTTCCATATCTCTGCATCATTAAAATGAATGAAAGTATGCATGGCTATTTTGGTCACAAGTTTCATGCACAACATCTAAAAACCAAAGTGCTGTCAAGCAGAGGACTTTGGGAGACAATCCTATCGACTGGGGGCCCATTGTCTCTTTTGTTCCAGTCTACGGGTCCCTGAGGTGCACCTGCTCATCCCATATTCACGCAGTACAGGATAGCTCTGCTTAAATATCAAACGTGCCTTCCAGTTGGCACCGTGTTTTCGTGTTGGGTTCACTGATTTGTGACAACAGCATAGTTCAGAAGCCGGTCGTGGTTGAATCCTCAGGATTCGTACAGGTGTGACGTGGAAACTCTAAGCTTTCAGTGCACTGTATGCTAAAAACACTCTTTACAGTATAGTAGGAAACAGCTTTTGTCCGGTAGTTCAATTTGTACAAAATAAATACTTGCATATTCGTATAACGAGCGGAAGAAGATTAGGTTCCATTTTAAGAAGAGTTTTTTTGTTGTTTTTTTTCTTATTTACATATTAAAACATAAAGACCTTTTAAATATTGACATGAGGAGCACTGGTTATAAGACTGGTTGTAAGACTGGTTATACAAGTGTTGTTCATCTATCAAAGTTACTGAAAAGACGATTTGATATTTGTTAGATTCACTATTGGTCGACTTGCTCCTGTGATTTTGAACAGGTGAATCTAAAAAACTGAAGATGGCAGTGCTCCTACAATAAACTACCTACTGTGTTTCAGGTGCTGTATGATGGACTTTGTCCAATATGTGTCACAGAGATTCGGTTCCTCCAGTTTCTGCAGAGAAATAAGCCCGGGGAGGTGAATTTTATTGATATCACCCTGCCGGGCTACGACGGGGCGAAATACAAGGATGTCAGCTATGAGATGGCAATGGAGGAATTGCATGTGATTGATGAGAAAGACAAGGTATAATTAGTTCTGCTATCCCTCCTAAAATGTTGATATGCTGTATCCCAGTTGACCAAGCTCTCTCGTGCGCCGGCAGGTTCACCGAGGGGTCCCAGCGTTTGCGGTTATGTACAACGCGGTGGGCCTCGGTTGGTTGGGTCGCTTTATGATGTGGCCCCCCGTGAGACCATTCATGGTCAAATCTTATGCCCTCTTTGCCAGGAACCGCCTAAAGTGGACCGGACGTGGGGAGGAGTGCACCACAGGACGCTGTGAAAGGAAAACAAACTGTCAGCCACAGAAAAAATAAATACACATACGTATGTTAAAATATCTAAAATTTAAAATGACAGTAATAGAGGTGTTAACTTAGCAAGATTGTTAAAATAAACTAGTTTAAATGCAGTTCTCTCTCACATATAAAAATCATTTGCCATAACACTGGTCAAAATGGCAGATTAACAGACTGGATGCTGATAGACACATCAAGCCTTAATGTGCGCAGAGAAGAAGCATTGCTGCAGATGGCGAGAGTGATGGTGCACTGAAAAATGCAGCACGCAGAGAATCACTGGAGCAGAGTGCAGTCAATTCTTGCCTGTCGCACGTCTGTGTCTCGGATTGAGGTTCAATTGAAAGCAGATAGAGAACCAAACTGTCAAGAAGCTGCCACTAGATGTCATTGTAAGTTTAAAAAAATGACAACCGCGAGGATGATCAAGGTGACTGACCTGTTAGCTCAAGGTCGTCTTCACAAAGGTAACCAATATAAGCAGAAGAAATATAAACACTGTGTAATATTTGATAATTATGTAGGTAATGTTTCCAAATTATTATACTCTGGGCTGTAAAATAAACTATTCCATTCTGTGTATTTTTTCTATTATATGTTTAATATCTACACTGTTGATTTTAAGTGCCAAATATGTACAAATTAAGTATGCACAGTGTAAATAAACATATAATTATTTACACAATGCACTGTAAACATTGCCATAATTGCTTGGTGTCTCATGTGTCCTGTGCACGTTTTCTGAGAAGGACGGCGCTGGTTATGGGTGTCCCAGGGCGGCACGTTGTGTTATTTGTTCTGCGTTGTGACGTAGGAGGCGGCTAACTTCCTGTGTTGACCCCCTCCCCTCCCTAATTTTAGATCAGTGCTTCCAGTCCCATAGCCAGCAGTGACAACACATGATCTTAAGCCCATGTGTTCTGACAAAAGCATTGGCTATGTTTGCCAACCTCCCCCAGGCCAGCTCAACCAATGGGATTAAGCACCGCAAGAGCGGAGCCTTACATTAAGTATCAAAACACAGATGGAATGTTGCCTCTGACAGTGAAAACGTGGCGTTGTGGCTTTCACAGACAAGGAAATCAGCAGAAGTGTGAATACAGAAGGACCCAGTTGTGTTTCAGGCAACTTTTCAGCAAATGCTTTCGTCAGACTCCTGTCAAGGTTAGTGTGGCTATAAGCTACTTTGGGTCATAACCTTCCCCCACTTGAGTGGAAAACAACCATGTTAGACCGTTGAATACGCCGGCATTTTTGACTTTGTCGTTGTAAAGGCAACAGAGAATGCTCTGTTTTACACAATAATAAAGTCAAGAGCAATGCTTTCATGTTGCAGGAATAAATAGGTATGTTGATTTTTGCTCTGGGGTTTAATGCTACACTTTCACATGTGTGCTGTACTAACAAACCGTGATCAGTGCAAGGTTACTGTGGAACACACAGCAGTGTTTGAACTGAGCTTTCCTGTTTGAAGAAGCAACAGTCATACGGAGGATATTTAAACAGGTTATAATCTTATTACATCTTATATGATTATAATTACAGATTTAATTACTTTTCTACCTTTGTTGGAATGAGTGCAGCAAGTTTGGTACAGACATTTATGTCCCCCCTTAGATGCATTGTAACTTTGATCCATTTAATTTTGAATAGCCTCATAAGCATACAAAAATTCCATTCCTGTCAGCCTCCACTGTAGCCCAGCTTCTGTTCAGTGATATATCAGAGAGGTTAGCATGCTGCTTGTGAATGTGGTAACCATACCTGCTAAGGATCAGCATGCCGATGTTAGATTTTATCTCAAATCATCTGTTTTCTTAACGTTGTTGCGTGTGTTTTCCAAGGTTTCCGTTGATGCTACCACCAACTAAATAGATGAAAGCTCAAGAAGCACTTTGCTGCTCTCAAGATCAGGTGCAAACATGGGTCGCTACGTCAGCGCCAGCTTGTGTTCAAATGCTGTGAATAAGACTTGGAGGTCATTCTGCAGGATTAGGTGCCTAATGATCCTTCTCAGAAAGTATCCTCGTCTGGCTAAAGCGCCGCTCTGCGTGGACATCCACAGGAATTCACTGCTGTCGACTCCTCATCCTGCCCGATTTACCAGAAAGCCTGCTATTAGAATTCTAAACGGCGGTGATACAAGGCCCTACCCAAACCTCAGTGATTATACCAAAGAGGCGAAACACCTCCAGTTTGTGCGTCTTTATTCGTCCTCCAATAGGAATACATTCAAAGCTGAAGCTCCAGTCGGGGTCTTGGAGGAGGATAAGAACAGTTTTAACCTGAGTTCAGTGGGAGGACGTCTCAGTCAATCATTTAGCCATCTTTCCAGACACATTAACATTTATTTCAAGAAAAAGGGCGGCATGCCTCTGGATGAAAACGCATGTCTTGTTGTCACAACTCCAGACTATCTTGGCAGGCCTCAGATGCGTAGTCAGAGTCAAAGGGCGGCCAGAGAGCAAAAGACATCAGAAGGCAAACAGAACAGTCAGACCTTGAAATGCCATGACAAACAGGACAGCTCTTCAAACCCTGGAACTCCTGGGGTGCAGCTATTTCACATCAGCTCTTTGGCCACAACGTTCGGTGAGAGCTACAGTTATGTCGCTCAACACATTAACTCAGTCTTCTCTCGCGGTTTCGCCCAAGTTCCGATGCCGGAGAAATCGGAAAATGTGCATTTGCCCAGAAGGACACACAGGGTGCAAAAGGGGAGAAAAATGAAAAACGCTTGTGCCTTAAACTCTGAAGAAGCTGGAAAGTCAAATGTTAAATTCAGCACTGACCAGGCAGCAGTGGAACCGGTGGTCACCTCCAGTGGCTGGGAGGAGGGATACCTACACTTTGCGAGACACATCAATAAATATTTTGGTGCCAAGGTGGCTGATAATGTTGACCAAGATCAGCGATCATCTGTAGGAAAGACCAGCACTTACAAAAAACCCTTCACGACACAATCCGTCCCGCAAACTCCGGGCGGCACGTCACAACCGAAGCAAGAAGGGCCTCCCAGCCCTGAAACCACAGGCCTCTTCCACAGCAGCCATAATACCACTGACTTTGGGGAGAACTACTTCCAAACGGCCAGTCACATCAATCAGTATTTCAAGGGCGAAAGTGAACTGGATGAGGAGGCTGATAAAAATCTAATAGGGATGAACCCCGGATCTGTCACGCTAAAGAAGTATGTTTCCATTATGGACTGCCTTCGCCGCCCAACGAGTGCCATCCCCGACTTGCTGGGTGCTTATCTAAAGCTGGGTCCCCTGACCCAGACCGGCAAGCAAAGGCCTGCCGTCATGTCACCGGAGGCAATATTGAACAAAAAGGTGAGTTGAAGTGCAACCGTGTCACATTGATTGTGAGAAACTAAGAGTCACAAAAACAAACTAGAATAATTTGTTTTTGCTTTTATGTTCTCAGCTCGTGCTGAGTCAAAGGCAGGCAGAGGAAGTGACACGCAGGCTGACTGAGAGTCTGTCAGAGGCGTCATCGCCAGAAGCTCTGACCGCCTGCGTGGAGGCTCTTAATGAACACCTTATCTGTTACCCATCATGCAAGGCAGTAATGTGGCAGGTCCGTGAAGCACTTACTGTACATTAACAAATATTTAACCCAGGACTTGTGCTCTGCAGTTCCTTAAAGGTGTTAATGTGTCCAGGAGAAAGCTGCAGTCACGTTGCTGAGGAAGCGGCGGGCCTACAGAGACAACCAGGGGCTTCAGGGCGCTTTAAGGGAAACCTTGGCTCTGATTGGCTACATGGATCCCGTCAAAGGTCGCGGCATCAGGGTGCTCTCCATTGATGGCGGTGGCACGAGGTGGGAGTGTGTGTGTGCAGAAGTTAAGCTCAAAAATGAGACAATTCCATGGATTAATTTTCAAATGTTCTATTTTATCTGGAAAATCACATGCAAATACCTGTCTTGGCAGGTGAAAAATACAGTTTGGATAGCTTACCAAATCTTTTCAGGCACGTTTGTGCAGGTGGAAAACATTGAAGTGTTTGTTTTTGAAATATTTCAACCACAAGGGACTCTACATCAGGGGTGTCAACTCATGCAGCTCAGCTTCACTTCAGGAGGGTCGGACCAAATCAAACAGAACCTAATCGTCATTACGCTCCTGTCCAGCATTTTATTCTATTCTGTTTTATTCTATGCAATTTACATTTCTGAATCATGACCAAAACAGTGTAACACTGAGGTTAAACCTCATTTCATCTCGTCGCTGTATGTTTATTCTTTATTTTATCCATATTTTCTCTGTCATTTTTTAGAGGTGTGGTACCTTTGCAAGTCTTAAAACTGCTAGAAGCTGAGACGGGCAAGAAGATCTACCAGCTGTTCGACTACATCTGTGGAGTGAGCACAGGTGCCGAAAAGCAGACTAAAAAACCAAAAAACAATATACTGTAATCCCAACATCTCCAAGCCTCTGAGTTTAAATCTGTTTTGCTGTCTCACTTGCGTGTCCCTCCTTATTAAAGGTGCTGTTCTAGCCTTCATGCTGGGTCTGGCCCATTTCTCGTTGGAGGAATGTGCTGACATGTATCGTCGTTTCGGCTCTGAAGTGTTTCGGCAGAACCCGCTGGTTGGCACTGTGAAGATGGGCTGGAATCACTCTTACTACGACACTGAGACCTGGGAGAAAATACTACAGTATGCACAGAATAATAGCTTGCAACAACAGATATTCCACAACGAATTCAATCTTCGTGAACCACATTACACTGAATTACCTGCAAGTTCACCAATCAGTATGGCTGCTGCTTAATGAAGGTGATTAATTTACAAGATGTTAATTAAAAAGTCTGAAATAATTTTATGTTTTATATTATTTAGGGAAAAGCTGGCACATAGAGTGCTTATTAAAACAGCCAGAGATGAGTTGAGTCCCAAGGTAAGAATATTGCCTTCATCGTGGAACTTTCCGTGACATCATTAGCTCCAACTCATAATAATATTGTTGTACTATTGAGACTAAAGCTGCTAAAGGGGAGTACTGAACGCTCTAAATCTGCTCAGGTGTCAGCGGTCAGTGCGGTGGTGAACTGGGGTACCAGCCCGAAGGCGTTTGTCTTCCGAAACTACAACCACAGACCAGGCTCTCTCAGCCGCTATGCAGGAGGCTCAGGCTGCCAGATGTGGCAGGCAGTGAGAGCTTCTTCTGCTGCCCCGGGATACTTCCAGGAGTTCCCCTTACAGAGTGACATTCACCAGGTAGGAAACTGCTCTCCTCTCTCTGCATTTAGAATTAATAGAGGCCCTATTTCCTGGTCTTATAGGCAGTAAAAATGCATTCAATTATTTATTATGAAAATTACAACAGTGTGGAGTCCTGTTCATAGGACTGCATGGCTCAATAAGGCTATACAATGCAACAGCACTGGGAAAGTCAAAACATCAAAAATAAATCACTTTTTTTGACACTAACTATGCTCAAAATGTTTCTGCAAGTGTTTGGTAACGTGAAATAGATGCCTACAGTGAAACACCTGTGTGATTTTGACCAACAGTAAGGATTTTGTATGAAATTAATATTTGTACAGGCTGTGTTTTTCCGACGGTGGTGATAGTGCAACACAGACATGACCAGCAACTGCTGAAGAAGTTTTCTGATGTCTAAGAAAGGCAAAGAAATTGCTAAACAGATATTAGTCCTAGGGACTAAACTCTTTACTGGAGTAATTTCAAAAGGAAATGTATTTTGAATTGTGAAATTTTAAAGACTAAAAAGACGGGGAAATAGGGCTTCAAAAATGCATTATTCTCCTTTAATCATTTATGTCACTGAAGACTCATATGCGCTTTAAAAATCATTTTAATCGGGGGGAGCTTATCATTATATTTCATTATATTAAAAAGCATTATTCCAGCCTCAATATTTTCCTTCTCAATAATCAATTTTTCATTCTTCATTGGACATTCATTCCCTTGAGGAAGAGAAACTCTGTAAACACTTCCTCTCCCCATTGACTTTGAATTTAGACAGAGAATTTGACAAAGAATTTGTGATCCCAATTACTCTATATTAACCTACATGCCATCAATTGCTAAAATTATGACAGTTTGTTTTCCGCTGCATATGAAAAAACATACCTTTTTGACCCGTGGTGCGTACAAAAGTCAGGATTTGATGTAAGTTCAATTAATAAGGAAATAATAAGATGAAAAATATGAAAATGGGTTGAGGAAAAAGTCTAAATTTTTTTGTGAGTGTGCCTTCGGCAAAAAGAATAAAAAATGGTCATTCTTTTTCTGTCCCTACAGGACTTCAAGAGATAATTGTTATTATTATAAGATTTTGAGCTCTTAATGTGAACTAAATCGGCCCTAAAATGGGACAGAATTAAGCAAAACAACTTGTCATGCACATGTTCAGATATATCTGTGTGTCTCTGAAGGATGGAGGGATTATCCTCAACAACCCCTGTGCCTTGGCTGTCCATGAGAGCCGTCTCTTGTGGCCCAACCAGCCCTTCCAGTGTGTGCTGTCCCTCGGCACCGGTCGCTACGACAACGCCAAGAGGTCACCTGCCACATCCACCAGCTGGAGAGCCAAAATCAGCAACCTGATCAGCAGTGCCACGGACACCGAAGGGGTGCACACGCTGCTGGACGATCTGCTGCCTCCGGACGTGTACTTCCGCTTCAACCCCATGCTGAGTGCCGTGGTGTCCCTTGACGAGAGCCGGCCACAGGCCCTGGACCAGCTGCAGAGAGACACCCAGAATTATCTGGAGAGAAACAGGCTCAAACTGGCCCGGCTGTGTTTGGTGCTGGCGGCAGAGCGTTCGGCTGTGAAACGAACTAAGGACTGGATGAGTGAGAGGGCCTGGGAGATGAAGCAGCGGTGGGTGTGAGAAGCACAGACTGTGGGCAGAAAAAACTGAATCGCCTCCAAAAAACAAAAGCCCTGATGTTGAAACCCTCTTGTTTGTCAGCACATAACTTTTTTTTTTTTTTTTTTAATCCATGCTGATTTATCTCAACAAGTATTTAATAGATTGGCCCCAGAAGATGAAGCTTATTGGGTTTGATGATCTCCTGACACGATCCACGAGTTTCCCCTTGATGATTTTGAGATTCTGTCTTGTCACTATTGAACAGTGACAAGATGTGACTGATGTCTGTCTCCATAAGGATGAATGAAAAAAATTTGGGAGATTTCTTTTCACCGAATGATATCATAATGTCAGAATGCTAATACAAGTGACGTGCCCATCGTCCTCTACTGTACTTGCTGTTTAATGCGAATTGGGAAATTGTGAAAAACGTTGCCCCCCTGTGAGCGTATTTAATGTGCATGCGAATTTTTAAGCCAATTTAGGACAGCTAACAAGGCACAAACGAGCTGCCGAGCTTGGTCAGCTTCATCAGGGATATTGTATTAATCTCCCTCAACTCATTTAAAAATCAACTCAAGAAAAACAACAATGAATCCTATTATATTTATATTTATGTTCTGTATTTGTCTTTGAGTACTTAGAAAGGTGCTATATAAATCATATCAATGATGTAACGATATATACTGTGTGTACTGCATGCAATATAATATTGTCAACAGGTCTTGTGTATATATAATCTTAAATATATTTTTTGACAGACATGCAGAACAGTATGCACATTCATGGAAGTAAGCACTTACATGCTCTTTATTTAAAAAGCTTTGTGCAAAGTGTACATGACTTAATTTATCCAATTACTGTCTGGGAATTTGTTGTAATAGAAGTTATTATACTGTCGCTGATGCAGTATATTAATGTGAGATGGCATTCTATGAGTACTTGAATAAATCTATTTATTATGGTGAAGGATATTTTTTTCTCCGCACTTGGCAAAATACTTTGTCAATGAGTGAGAAGCTATCCAATCACTTGAACGTGACGGGTTAAATCAACCCCCATATGTGTGGAAGTCGTGCCATCCATGCCCACAGCGGACTGACTTTGTTTTCGGACAGAAGCGCTTTGTGTGAGCGAGCGTTCCCTCGTGCCAGCCTGAGTGAAGATACAAGGTCAAGTAACACACCCCCAGTCGAATACAGTGCAAATCATCCGCTCTCATAAGAAAATGACAGAAATTATTTGATCTCTTAAAGTAAACGGCAGATAATTGTTGCTGGATGAGAGCTGATTGACAGCTGACCCCGATGGACCAGCTACTGCCAGTCCCGTTTAACTTCATCCTGCCATCACGGTGGGCATGACGTCATGTTTGTGTGTGGATTTCACAATGGATTTATTATAATAGCACTTCGGGCCCGGTTCGCCGAGCGTGTGACACGGGCGTGGGATAGCTCTGTTATCTCGCCTGTCACCTGTTTCAAGTTGTCAGAGTGACAAATAGCACTGAACCGAGATGCAGCTGGAAAGGTGAATCTCGCCGTGGAGATGAATCTGCTGTGACAGAACATGAGGCGAAAGTAAGAGTCGCCCTTTTGCTGCGACGAGGGGAAAAGAAACCGAGGAGCAGAGAAAACACTTAAAGGTCGGATTGCTAACTTTCCTCAGTTTCACCAATTGTAGTCTGTTTAGCTAATTTTGAATATTAGCTTTTGGCTACAAATAACACAGAATTGGAGCTTTTAATAGTTTGTGTCACCATGTTGAAGGACTCCTTTAATCCTAGTTCAAGACAGCTGGTGATGGAGGTGAAGGTTTTAATGATGTCATAACCTGAGATGAGGGGTGGGATGAGTCTGCACAGCATCTCCATCATCAGATTTGTATGAGCGTATAAACAGAATATTTCACATCTTACACTTGCAAATTAAGCTATTTTTAAAGTTGTAGTTACAAATGTCATCCAGTTAATTTCATGAACTACTTCTCTATAAAACAGTTGACATGGCACTAAATATCTATCTTTATAAATTAGTATGGTTCTCTCTGGGGATCTGTCCTTTGGTCCACCCACTCGGTTCAGACTGAAATATCTATTATAACCACTATAACCTCCTATTTAAAGGGTGGTTATGAATATTTGCACAGACATTCATGATCCCGACATGGTGAATCCTCCTGACTTTGCTGATCCCGTGACCAGAATTAACATTAAACTTGCTTTAAACATGCATGTTTGGATGATAAAAGATAATAACTTTATTGATCCCTACCACCAAAAATATGTTAAAGTTGAACTGCTGGAAACTGGATGCCTCCCACTTCACTGTTAAGTCATCCCACTGCTAAATACTGGACCAGGATTTAGTTTGTGATGTCACAAATCATCACACTTCCCTTATCGCTGTAGACAAAAAAGCAGCAATGTTTTTATCTTATTGTTTCTAAGTCACTCTTACCTGTTAGTAGTAGGCGTGACGCAACTGACAGATCTGTGCATTCTCTTCATATACAGTATATAATTATTTATAGGTAGTAATGGATGGAGAGGTGGAAACAGATGCAGGTTTAATGATCCGAGAGATCCGTGAGTGCTTTTGCTGTAGGATTTGACCATTTTTGTAACATTGCCATAAAGTCAAAATCATAGTGCTAAATTTTGCACAGGGGCGATGAATGAACGAAGCACAGTGTCCTGCTCAGTTTCTCTCCGGCCTCCTCTTGTGCTCCCCCCTGATGCAGTGATGTCAAAGTGTAAATTATAGGTGGTGCCCTGGCTCAGAACAGGCAGCTTTTGCAGTTAAACGCCCCCCACCCCACTCCACACACATGCCATCTGCTCTTACTGAAGCACTGGGCACACGTGCCAAAGGGGAGCTACGAGCATAGAGACCCTCTTGTCGTGACTGAGCTGGCTCTGTGCCCCTCTCTGCCTCTCCACTGTGCAATCTGGTGCATGGCACTGATCACTGCTCGCTGCCAGGCCTGCCCCAGTCCGATGAATGGAGGGGGAAATGCCCATTCTGAGAGCCAAGAAGCTCGACGTACCCCCTCTGGCTTTTGTTATATGTGTGAGGCAAGTCAAGTTGTGCTTCAGTCGAGAACACGGAGGAAGGTACCCAGGCCAGAGGATGCAGACCCTCAGCTGATATCACAGGCGCTCTGAAAAACTTTCCAGATATTACCGAAAATCCTTTGTGATGAGTAATATATTTCTACAAACTTTTAAGTCAGCGTCATAAATAGACTTGCGAACACAATTCTTGATTATAGGTTTAATTTTGTTGCCTCATTTTACCCACTGAGCTATGGCTGAACCCAGTCAGGTCGCAGGCCTGTGTGGATTCTGAGAGCCCACACAGGTCAGGACTGTCGGATAGCCGTGAGATGGCTTTTGTTGGACACAAATGCAGCTCCTCCTGTTCCTTTGGCATTGCTTCTAGAAAAGGGATTTCTCATTCAGCTGAATGTTTGTGACCTTTTGTGAATGGATCCGTGGGGACCAAACTGGGGTCCCAGTTGGGGGGAAACTGAATAAACAGTGTGCGGGAGGAAGATAGGATATATTAAGTAAAAAGAAGCAGTTTAACCGTGATATTTTTGAGTGTTTCCATCCTCGGTCCAATTATTTTGCACTGGCTTCATGTGACTTGCGACTTGCCACATGTAAAATTCATAGAAGAGAAACAAACATTGCTTTCACGCTTCTCCGGACGTCTCAGTCAACAATGAAGCCCACATTTTGACGTCATGAAAATCAAACGGAATGCAAATTGTGCAGAGTGTGGGGTTGTTTTCTGCTCTCAGCATGCCCAACAAAACTGGTTTTATACACACCAAACCAGTGCTCTGAGAGGAAAAAAAGAGGCAACTACTGGCGCAACGAACACAAATATAAATTCAATTTCTTTGTTTTTCTATTGTGTGGACAGACTTAGCTGTCCAGAACGATGAGCGCCTGGTCCGAGCAGTGAAGTGGGCGATGAGTAGGTGGCCCGTGGTGCTCATTCATTATTCATGAGGTGAGTGGGCAGAGTGTAAGTGGCGGTGACGGGCAGAAACTCTGTTTCTGAAATGTATCAACTGCTCTGTGGTTCTTGACCTGATATTTGAAGGACATTAATTACTATACTGGACAAACAGGAATAATTTTGCGGGGAACCGGAATTATCAGGTCACTGGGGGAGCCACAGATGAGGGGAGGACACAGCCCTGATTTGATTTTACATGAGAGAGGTTGGTACTGAAAACTTGTTGTTTGGATCATACTAACTACTAACTTTGGTCATACTGACTGATAAGACGATATATGTAATGTATCATAATAAAACTGATATATTTGTGTGATCCAAGTATGCAGATGTCAGTGGTGGAAAAAATTTGCAGGTTCATTTGTTTGAGTATATGATAGAATTGTTTTTTTTTTAAATACAAATGCATAATCATGATAATACAATGTTTTTCATTGGTAGCACATCAACCACTTTTGGCAAATTGTTCAAAAGTGTAGTTAGTGAGCAAATTTCTCTAAATCTTGCTTTCCCATTAAAGTCTAAATTGGTTAAATTTAAATGCCTGACAAATGAAATGACCCAATACTTTACAAAACAAATCAAAGATCAGAGAAAAGTGCACAGTGGCAGTAAAGATTCTTTTAAAACTCTGCTTTCTCTCCCATTATTTGTGCCAGTACCCCTCTGATCTGACCTGTGAAACAGCCCACGCCCTGTTTGGAACACATAATGTAGTTAAAACTGGTTTAACATCTACAACAACAATATGAAGTTGCCTAAAAGTGTATGATGCAGTAATGATATAAAGCTACACTCAAATGAGTCTTTTACTTAACTTTACTTTACAGTGGCACAGTTTTTGCTTGGTTAAAGCATAAATGTGTCGCACATGTAGTTGATCTTCATTGAATTTGTGAACAGGAGGATTAGTGAGGAAAGGTTTTGCTGGATTCCATGCGCTATAAAAATGGGGACACTGGCCAAACCGGCGCTGCTGCTACTTTTATGGCAGAGTGTTTGGGCTTTGGACGTCCCTCTGGAAGGTAAGCCAGTGATCTAACACATGTTTTTAATGTGATCACATCGGTTTCTAAAAGTCTCAGCTTATTTAGTTCTCGATCTGCAGTCAGACAGCCCCCAACCATCATAAAGCAGTCAATGAAGGAGCACATTGTTGACGCCAAAGACACCATGGTCATCGAATGTGAAGCCAAAGGGAACCCTCATCCCATGTAAGAGCTGATGTAACGCACCACACAGTTTTGTTAAAACTGACATTATTATCTGCAAAATCCCACCATTTTTCTGCTCTCCCTCTGCATATCTGCTTACTCACGAAGTTTCTCTTGGCGGCGTAATGGAAAGTATTACAACGTGGCGCGTGACCCTCAAGCATCGATGCGCAGGCGCTCGGGGACGCTGGACATCTACGCCTGGAACAATCCAGAACAGTACGAGGCGGAATATCAGTGCATTGCCTCCAATGAGTATGGATCTGCATACTCCAACAAGATCAGACTGCGACTATACAGTAAGATCAGTAGAGAGACGATAAGAGAAGCAACTGTTTGTTTATATCTCCGTCATGTTCCACTGGCGGCGGATGCACAAGGACCTCAGTATGTCCTGTGACGCAGTGTTCCCATCAGTTCTCCAACACTTAGAAACAGCAAGACTTTTTGGTACCCTCCTACCTGAGTAAAAGGGTAACACTTTACAATAAGTGTACATTACTTAACATTACTTAAGAGACTAATTAGCATTTACTTAACACTTAATAAATTTGCTAACAAATAATTTACTATCATTCTTCATCATAACTAAGATACTGATTCAAATATCATTCATTAGTGTAAAACCATACAATTAAGAGCCACTAAAGGGATGTGTTTTCAACTTTACAAAGAGCATTAATAAATAGTTAATTCAAGTTAATAAATGCATTCTTAGTGTTAGGTGGCCGCCTGTGTTAAAATGCTTCTGACTGTATTATGTAACTGTTAGTTACCAGGAATTACTGTGATAACTAATGTTAATAACATGGTTAGAAACTACTGAATGAGTACGGTAGTTAACAAAAGTACTGTTCGTAAATGCTTAATAGTGCATTCACTAATGTTAATTAATTTGCACTTATTCTATAGTGTTACCAGTAAAAGTAAAGATATCATCATGAAGTGCTTTGCTAAAAGTAAAAGTCACCTGTGCGACTACTTGAGTAAAAGCTTTAAAGTAGCTAATATATCAAAAGCATTTGTCTTGTAATAAATGTAATAAAATATCAAAAGTGCAAGTAAAAGTAATTATGCTGTTTGTGTTCTTAACGCCTTGGTCAATTACCATATCCAATATTCAAAATTTTTCTGATTATGTGAATTTAAATAAAGATATAATTAATTTAAAAATGTGCTACTTTGACTCTGATGCAGCATTTAATGTGCACAGTGACTTGTAACTAAGATTATTAATCAAATGTAGCAGTGACAGTCAATCAGTGTGAAAAACAACCCAAAAACATACATTTGTCGTGTTGGTGATAACAAATAGACCCAAACAAACGTTGTGCCACCTGGCAAATGTGATTGTTTAACAGCAGGTCAATAATTACAGTATAGACTTTCATTTTTAAAGCAGACTACACCATTTTCTAAAACAGATGGAAAATTGTTTTTTTTGTAGATAACATTACTCAAAGTGGACTAAATAGTGGGGCAGCATCAGAAACTACAGTGCTGATGTTAATGATAACGAATGAGCATGTTTCCCAGTGCAACAGTGTAGCTCACTGATATGTTTTTTAAACAGATTTTGCTGAACAACAGAGCTCTTTATGGCTCAGATGATTAATTCTATAACTACATCAATCTTTGGAAAAACACGGGCAATATGCTGTGTGTGAGTGTGATTAATTAATTTTATTGTTTCGGTCATTTCATGAGATTTGTTGACAAAAAGGAAAACATTAAACAAGTAAGCGTGGGACGGAACATGAAGCAGTTTGTCGCTGTTAGAATTTATTTCATGAGCACTATCATTAAACACCATGCCAGACTGCTCGGTGCGAACATTCAAACCTCTGTGTTTGTGTAGGAGCTCCTGTGTGGCCGAGGGAGATTGTTGAGCCTGTGGTGATCAGCGCTGGCTTGCCGCTGGTCCTGTCCTGTGACCCCCCACCCGGGCCGCCTAAACCTGAAACCTACTGGATGGCCAGCTGCAAGTCTCTCGCCAGATTTACGCCCGACTAATCGCAACTGACAAGTTTGGTCATCTGGTCAGCAAACATGCTGTCAAGACTTCCTAAATGAACCTCGTGTGTGTATTTCATTCCAGGCTCATACGCGAGACCTTTCAGCTGGCCGATCCAGACGGCTTTCCCCACCATGCGGCCTGTTCGGCACGACCGCAGGGTGTCGATGGGCGTGAACGGAGACCTGTACTTCTCTAACGTCCTGTTCAACGACTCTGCTACCGATTACTGCTGCAATGCCCGCTTCCCCTACAAGAACGTCATCCAGCAGAAGATGCCCGTGGTTGTTAAAGTTCTCACGAGTGAGTGTGATTTTGAAATTTTGGTCATATTTAGGCAACTTTTCATGTTACTCTCCTGAACTGATGGAAGGTGCCTGAAATGTTTCTGCATTGCCTAATTTCCGTATAAAAGAAAAACAAAAATTGGGAGTAAAAATTGCTTTGGATAAATGGCTTCCTGCAGGAAACGACCAGACTGCTGTTACATTATGGACAATAAAGGGCTCGAGGAATATTATCAAAATATATTTTTACTTTTATCAGCTGCTTTTTTCTTACACTGATACTGATACTAATGTGACTATTTCAACCAACCCGCTAAGAGCTAATCATTTCTAACGTCTTCTTTCCATTAACTTGCTTGTGGTTTTTTGATCGCCGTGGCAACAGTCTGGACCGTCGTTGTGTTATTTCAGACGCTAAAAAGACTCACCATTTTCTCCACCTAACCTAACTTTGGTGAGTGGATGACTAAATGAACTTGCACTGTTGTTTTCTGTCTGCGACGGCCCAAAGCTTGTGTGACCAGATTGTCCTTTCTTTTTTCTTCCCCTCTGCAGCTCGTTCAGTGGTCGAGGCTGCCCCCACCTGGCTGTCCCCCACAGGCTCAACCAGCTCCGTACTGGTCCTCCTCGGTGAGGAACTGCTCCTGGAGTGTATTGCTGCAGGAGTGTGAGTATGAAGGCCTTTTTTTACATTTTCTGTGAAATGTAATTTAGCCTCAGATTTCAAGGGGGTCATCTTGTGTAACTCCTTGTTTATCATCGTCAAGGCCAACTCCTCATATCACATGGACCAAGGACGGTCAGGACCTTGCGGTGAGGCCACCCATGAAAGTAAAGAACAACAACAAGTTGATTCAAATCCCAAAAGCATCTTTTGATGATGCGGGTCGATACGTCTGCGCTGCTACCAATAAGATTGGCCACACTGAGCACACTATAACTGTCAGGGTCAAAGGTGAGATGCATGAGCAGAAGCATGTTGACTTTCCTTTACAATGTTACTGAAACAGCTAACATGTCTACATGTGACAGCGGCTCCATTCTGGTTGGAGAAGCCCACTAATTTGGTTTTAGCCCCGGAGGAAAGCGGCCGCTTGGTGTGTCGTTCTGATGGTGTCCCTCGTCCCGCCGTCAGCTGGTTCATCAACGGCGAACCAATTGAATGTGTGTTTCTGGAGCTAACGCTTACCAGCTACATATACAGTGACATAAACCACAGCTGTATTTGTCCCTTTCAATGTTTTTATATCTTTTTCCACAGCTGCTACACCGCAGCCTAACAGACAGGTGTCAGGGGACACGCTGACTTTGCACAGCGTGACCACCTTGAACAATGGTGTCTACCAGTGCAATGCTTCCAATGAGCACGGCTACTTGCTGGCCAATGCCTTTGTCAACGTGCTGCGTAAGTTACCACTCCATGATACAACCCAGGGATGTTGGAAGTGTATTAAAATTAAATTTGAATAATTGCCAGTAACCCTGTACTCTATATAGATTCAAAGACAAAAATCACAAATGAACAATTTAACAATATTTAGAATGTTGTTGTTAACTGAAAAGCAATTTTAAATCTAGCGTCGTAATAGACATAATTAACTACACTAGTTTTTAACTCTTCAAATATCAGATAATCTGCACTATTAATTGGGGATGAAGCAGTTATATCTGCCCAATATCAGTATCAGCCACTATTAACAATACCGGCACCGATACCAGTGGCCGATACCAATCTTGAAATCATATTTTTTGGCTTTTTTTTTTTTTTTGGCTTCATTAACGTTTCTGTGTGGTATTTTCCTGTACTATGACACACATCATTTGTGCGCCATTTAATTTTTTTTAAACGGAAGACTGGTACTGGTATCAGTTATGGGTTAAACTGTTGTTTTAAATATCGGTATCAGTATCAGACCAGAATTTACATATCTATGCGCCCTTATTATTAATAATGATTTTTTTTTTTTTTTTTTTCCAGATTTGA
>KV751321.1:17441995-17459520 GCA_001698575.1 Mola mola | reverse complement strand
GTACATAGTGGTGGCAAACAATCGATACGAAGGGCCACCCAGTAATTACATACACTTTTCAACGCCTGAAGGAGGTAAGAAATTCCCATCTGAGGAGCAAGAGAAAATGTGCGTCTTCTACCAAGGAAATCACATGCTGATGTTTATTTCCGAAGCTTACGGGTGCTGTTTCCTGCTGTGTTTTTGCCCGCAGTACCATCTGCTCCCCGATCCTTCAGGATACAACAGCGACATCTGGACAGCATATATGTCGACTGGGACCTGCCGGCGGAACCCAACGGTATCATTACCGGATATTCCCTCAAGTACCAGACAGGTAATCTGAAGAGAAAGATTTTTCTGTAGTCACGTGCCACGCTTTCAAAGTGTACTCAAATATTGTGCAATGTAAAAGAACAGCAAAACTTTGTAAATGGAAAAGGAAAAGTACTCAAAAACCGAACTACCCGTGAAGCATGTTCTCGAGGGGGTAATAGAGACTTGTGCAGACACTCTCTGAGCAGGTACTTAACCGACCAGTTGTGTGCACTTTAGCTGCATCAAGAGTCCTCTCAGGGCACTTCTCAAGTTCCACTCTCTCCACAGTGAATGCAACCAGGGGTGAGGAGCTGCACGTTGAGGAGTTCCCTCCGAATGTGACGAGCTTCTCCATCCGGCGATACGACCGCTACACTCGTTACAGATTCTCCGTGGCGGCACGAACTGGGGTCGGGATAGGGGAATGGCATACGGAGGAGTCACCCCACTACACCACTGAAAGTAATTTATCTCCTGTGCCCTGCAGCAACACATCTGGTGGTCTGGCAAATAAGTACACTGAAGTGCTTGGAGGATTTTGGGATGGCGTGTATAGTTATGTATGTGTCTGCACATGCTCCTGTGCCTCTCAGTCTATGCTCAGGACCAGGTGGACGTCTCCACTCAGGGCTGGTTCATCGGGATTATGTGTGCCGTGGCTCTCATCGTACTCATCCTACTCACAGTGTGCTTCATCAAGAGGAGCCGAGGGGGCAAATATGCAGGTACGGTGGCGATGCCTCTCATTCACCGATGTTCAGTAGCAGCCCACTGTAGCTCACACAAGAGTGTGGCTTCTCTCATTTCCAGTACGGGAAAAAAGAGACATTTCGCTGGAGCCGGTAGATGACAGAGATCAGGAGGGATCGTTCGACTACAGGTAAGCACGAGAGCAGACAGCTGGTAGAAAATACACAAGAAAACATGTGAGTTTTACTGTGTCAGCAGAGAAAATGTTGCAAGACAGTTTTTACTACCATAACATATTTTAGTTTTCATGCACTAGTACCTTTATATATTAATAATGCTCAACACTAGATCATAGTGTGTCCAGTAATACTGTATTGAAAACTATAACCGCAGCAGTTTGTTTGCACCTACTTGCTCTGTAGCTGTGCATTATTGCCCTGCCTGGTGAAATACAGCCGCCCTGTGAAGTTACCCTGGGAACATTCTGTGTTGCTCACTGAAACACACTCACACACTCCTGTTCTTTAGCTCTGCTTACCTTCTTACATTACTGCCACCAACCATCAATCAGTGGAAGAACTGGAAAACGTAAGCAGGAATATTTATCAAGTCACACGTGACTTTAATTTTGATTCAATAGCCGCTCGATGATGCACAGGTACAAATCGAATCAGGCTGCAGTGTTTATGGCTTTCTTTATAATAACTCTTTGGTTATACTTACATTATATTTTTTGTTGACTTTTTCTCTAAACCTGTATTCCCTGCAAACCTCAACGATGTTGTTTCCCAACTGAACCCCCTCAAGGTCTCTTGAAAGGTATGGAAAGGACTAAACATTGACATAATTGACAATATTAATAGTTAAACGGATATTGATTGTTGATTAATTTGATTTAATGGTTTGTTAGCAACAGAATCTCGAAGCTGTATATAGAATTTATTAAACATTTTTAAAAAAAATAGAAACTTTCCATTAATGGGCAGTCGATGAAATACAATAAAATCCTCTACTGTGTCATAAAAATGTTGATGTCAATCTCCCTGTGTACTGTAGGATAGCACGTGTCTCCACTCTGCCTTACCCCCGGCGGTATGTACATGTGCATCTGTATATCCTTTTTCATCTTTTCTCTCTTCATGTGCTGACACTCTAATAACGTTATTACCATTATTCTAAATTTTAAAGAGATGAGGAAAAAGGGCTCCAAAGAGGTCAGCCGTCTATGGAGGCAATGATGAGGCGATCAGACAGTGACGACAGCCTGGTGGATTACGGTGAAGGGGGAGAGATTCCGTTCAACGAGGACGGCTCGTTTATCGGTCAGTACACGGGAATCAGGAGAGATGTCAGGGATTTGGACTTCGGTGGGGGGCTGGAGCTCCACTCTCCAATGAAAAGCATCTACTCTCTGGCATAATTTCAAACGGCCTTCCTGACCTTCAGCGGCGCTGTTTCTCCTTTGACCTGTACCCACCCACTGCGTACTCCGTGTCGCTTCTGGTTTGTCCGCAGGAGGGAACAGCTGGATGGGCTGTTCCCCTCTGTGCCATTGCAGGCAAGCAAGCTGAATAATTTGGACAATACTAGAGACGAGATGCTTATCAGATGAGCGTCCTCGTTCATTTCATAGTGCATGTTGTGTACATAAAAATGCTGTTTATGTGTGTCTCTGCATAAGCATGAGTGCACGAACATGTTCGGTTATCACGTCGGTGGCGAGAGGCTGCACATCAGAGAGGAGAGAATGGATCAGTTTATCATGTTGATAAAAGCTGGTGCAAGGATCAAATTAAGTTCTACTAAATTTCCCTTATTCTTCTTTTAGCTAAATAATTCTAATAAAGAACTTTCTGTTATTTCTGCATGTTGGCTGAAATAATTGAAATAAGATCAGGAGATCTCTGAACACTGATTGCCTCCACATGGTTTTATACACGTGTACACATGCTAAAACCATTTTAAAATAAATCATTTGTTGACATTCAGTTCAAATGAAAACATCACAAGGACAATATAGTCAAACATTGCACCTCGTCAGTTTCGTTGATTTCTATAAACTTTTGCTTGTTCCATGACATGCCAGCAACACGTAACAAACAAGACAGGGGCAGCACAGTCAGGGAAAACTGTGAAATCAAAATCAAAAACACCTGTTTCCACAAGTCAAAAGTGGTAGCAGGTGATAGTATCCTGATTGAGTATGAAAGGGGCATCCTCAAAAGGCTCAGACCTAAAAAAGCAAGGGGGCGGGCAGCACTTCAGTTTAGCACTTTCTAAAAAAACTGTCAGCGAATGGTCCATCGGTTAAATAAAAACATTCCTGGACTTCACCATCTACATTTATATCATATTATATCATAAAACAAACGATTTTGAGTTTCTAGAGCAATCCCTGCACATAAGGGCAGGAACCATTGAATGCTTGTGACCTTCGATCCCCCAGGTGATACTGCATTCGAAACACGACTCTATGAAGGATATTACTACGTGAGCTCTGAACCCCTTTGCAAAACCGCTGTCGGTTAACACAGTTAATCTCTGCATCTAAATGCATGTTAAAACCATGAAAAGCGCATATTTTAACGACATTGGGGCCGGGCTAATCTGAGATGGACTAACCCAAAGTGGAAAAGTCTGTGTTGTGTATGGCTAACTAACTTATTCATTTTAATCAACAGCATGCTTTATTTCTCGTTAATTAACAGCATTTTTGGTTTATAGATGTTGCGGAGACTGCTTTCACTCTTATCTTTAATTATTTGAATAGCCGGACAGCAGGAAGCCAAGGAACAAGTTAGGACTGGTTTGAGCAGCACAAGAACCAGGGCCCCTTATTACCTACATAAAAGTCAGTCTTCGTTTGTGCTGCGTCCTTTGCTGTTAGACAAATAGGCTACGCTGATTTTATGTATTGACTCAGAGGAAATTGTCACTGTAACTGTTGAAAGAAGAGGAGCGAATAAAGTTGTATTTAAAGAAAACTTTGTCTCTTCTGTTTGGCCCCTTCACCTTCCATCAGCTGGGCTTGGTCCTCCTCACCCAAAAGATCACATCTGTTATGGGTTGTGTCCCCCTCAGAAAAACAACAAAAGTGGTAGGGCCATTATTTCCATTTTAATAACTCAAATCTATTAGCTGCTTTAAGAGATAGCACAGATATGATATTCTAGCTATTTATTTTTTAGTTGTTCTTTCTTTAATCAGCAAAATCTGTAACCGTATAAAGAGGTACTCAAGGCAAGATATTCTAGTGAACGAGTGTGATGATAAATATGGCATAAGCTTGTTAAGAATGGTGTCATAAATAAATAAAATACAGTGTCGCTCTCTTCGATTGTTTACAATACAATGGTGGGTTCATGATGAGGTTTGGGTCGAGGCATGCGTGTGAATTATATCTGCATTATCACACACTGTTAAAAATGTGACCTGCACAATCTGCAGCCTGTTGCTAAATGAGAGATAGTGCTTATTTCTGTAATAGGTTATTGATATTATGGTCTTAACATTTTTTATTTGTGGTTGTTTGTGATATTCAGTGGCTTTTATTGTGAGTTAGTGAACGCAAACTCTGTAATCAGACAACGCAATTCAGATGAAAATATTATGACAACGAATATTTGTTGATTCCAGTTTCCTAAAATTAGCTTTCATTGCTTTTCTGTGGCACAAATTATATTAAACTGATGGTATTATTTTTTTTTTTTTTACTAATAATATGAAGAAGTCTCCTTGGTTCTGATTATTAATTAAGAAAAAACAATCAGCATATTGATAATGAAACTGTTATGTGTTGTTAGCCCTCCTAAATCTGAAGCATCTAATGGAGAATGGATTAAAAAAACAAAACAACAAAAAAAAAAAAAAAAAAAAAAAAAAAAAAGACACACAAACAAGTTAAGCTCAATATCAGTAAGTATAAACAGACTTCAGTTTATCAACCTGCAAGCACAAATAACATATAAATATTTTTCCTCTCAAAGATACTTGAAAGTGTTGTGTTGGAAAACATTTCAACATAATTCTTCAGTTTGCAAGTGTACAATTCTGCTCTAATCTATATCTATCTGGAAACAGAAGCATTAAATCTTCAGACATTTCATAGCAGTCTGACGTGGCTTTTGTCACAGAAACAATGATCCAGTTCTAAAGCATCCTTTACGCCCCACCGGCGTGCAGCCTTTGTCCCCGTCTTATCACATGTATAAAACCGACTTCCAGGGCCGCATCGGGTACATCCAGCCCAACTCCTGAGGAGAGGGAAGTTGTCAGTGGTCCTTTTGATGTGTCTTCAGATGGGTATTCATTCAGTATTTAACTTCTTCATATGTTATTTTGTTTCTTACTTATCATGACCAATATATTTATTTTAGAATAATTTCTTGATTCCCAAAAAGTGTCTTCCACCAAGCTGGTATGCTACTTGGTGAACTGGTCCCAGTATAGACCAGGAGCTGGCAAATATTTGCCCGCTAATGTGGACCCCAACCTCTGCACCCACCTGATCTACGCCTTTGCAGCGGTCAGCCGCTCTAACAAGCTGGTGACCAATAAGTGGCATGGTGACGTCCTCTATGAATCCTTCAACAAACTCAAGAATAGGTGAGTTGTTCACGCCCGCCTATCTTACAGTGACTATTGGCATCAGCAATGGAGCTGTAACAGCATTTCATTACATTCAACACGCTCAGCATCACTGCCTCTCGTTATGTAATCAGTCATATTTCCTCAGCCAATATTTCGAGTTTTTACTGCTGCGGGGTCGCCTCCCACTATTTCTGATGATGAAGATGGGATGTCATTCATTATCATCATTTAAAATGAGGGCTTTCAATTCATTTCTTAATATTTTTGAATTCAAGAGGAAAATATTAGTTCATTTATTAAACGTACGTCTTAGAAGAGAAAACCTTTATTTTCCTGATGTAAAAATATAAATTGAAGTCGGGGATGAGTCATCTGCTTAAAGTGCAAGTAATAAAAAAAGGACAGGCAATAAAAACAGGAAACATTTAAGCCAGACACTATCTTTTATAAATTATACAACAAGAACACTAAGTATGAGTAGGTATAAAAAGGTATCGCACTGAAAGTTGTGCATGTTTGTTTGCACATCATAAGGACTCTGTTTAAAGTCATGAATTCATATTCAATATTCTGATGGGCCTTGGATAAAAACTGTTCTTTAGTCTGTTGTTGCACAAATAAAAACTCCTGTGTCTCCATCTACCTGATGGCAAGAGAACTGCCTTTCATAACTTCCTTGGCTGTGGAGAGACACCAGGAGCTGGATATTTCTTCCAGTGCGGGCAGAGGGCAGCCTGAGTTTCTCTGCCATATTGATTAAAATATAAGTGACAAAAGCAAGCAAAATATACTCATTCCACTATTTTCTTTATCTAGCTCCTTTGCAAATCAACATTTTAAATTTGGATCAATTTATAAAACTTGCATCGTGACAAATTTAACTATCACTAAATATGTGAAATGCGGTGGGAAAAAATGACATAGCTCCTCAGTAACATTTTGAATGTAGTACTTTTTACACAAATAACATGTAAATCTACGTCGACAGAAAACCGTCAACTGAAGACCCTGTTGGCTGTTGGTGGCTGGAGCTTTGGACGGGCTTCGACGGGCTGGACCTGCACTGGAAGTATCCTGGGGCGCGAGGAAGCCCACCACGGGACAAGGGGAGGTTCACGGCGCTTTGCCTGGTCTGTTTTTCTCAAACAGAATCCTAATACAACGCCATGATTCTACACATTTTCCTCTTATGTTCAGGAATTGCTCGCTGCCTTCGAAAAAGAAGCAGCAGAGACCAAAAAAACCTCGCCTGCTGCTCACGGCTGCAGTGGCCGCTGGGAAGGGAGACATTGACAACGGAAATGAGATTGCTGAAGTGTCAAAGTGAGTCCATGTGACATTAGGTCTTTTTAGTTTGAAAATCACAAAAATCACTGGTTATTGTAACACTTGTGAATCAGGCTCTTAGACTTCATCAAGGTCATGACCTATGACCTCCACGGAGCGTGGGGGCCCCTCTCAGGTCACAACAGCCCGCTGTACCGCAGCTCTTTTGATCAAGGCGACAACATCTACAACAACGTGGTGAGTGAAATCCTCAACAGAACTCAGTCATGATCCCAAAACCACAAGGCAGTCAAGACCTGACATGTTTGTTTTTAAAATCAGGACTTTGCTATGAGGTACTGGAGAGAAAAGGGAGCCCCTGCTGAAAAGCTCAACGTTGGTTTTGCCACGTACGGACGCACGTTTCGCCTCTCATCAGCGGCTGTCGGTGTTGGAGCACCAGCCAGCGGACCGGCCTCCGCTGGGCCCTTCACGCGTCAAGCTGGGGTTTTGTCCAGTGATGGTACAACATGAGAACAATCATACATTGAATTTAATTTATCTCTTACAACCCTGGCATAAAGGAAGGGTGTTTCAAAACAATGCATCCAAAACTGTGTCATTTTCTTTCCGTTCTCCAGATTTGTACTTTCCTCAAGGGAGGCAGTGTCCACTGGACTGATGAGCAAATGGCGCCGTATGCAATCAATGGAAACGAGTGGGTTGGCTTTGATAACAGGCAGAGTTTGGAAAGCAAGGTAATGAATAACATATTGACCTACACAAATTAGATAAACAAGATCAGAGCAGCGAACCACTACTGTGAAAGTCCTTCATATATGAGGAAGCACAGTCAGCACAAACTGTTATTAAAACCTAACATTAAGCAGAAGGTGGTGCTCAAGTCTTACATTCTCACTTGGCTTCTGCATTGGGAAGGCTGATGGCCTGTACAAAAATGACAAGGATAGACACGCCATTTATCAGTGTGTCAATGGACTCGCATACATCCAGACATGTCCTCATAATCTTGTTTACAATGAGGGTTGCAAGTGCTGCGACTGGCCTTCAATAAATGTATTTTATCCTAACATTAATACTGTGTTATATTTTTATATATACTGTACATTTTGTATCTTTAATGCTAATAACCTTAAACTTTTCAATAATATGCCATGTATAGAGACACACTCTAAATTCCATATACCTGACTGGCTTAAGGTTTATAAGAGGATGATTCCTTTTCTAACAGGACATTGACTAAGTTCTGCCTGGTCCGTCCGGAGTTCAAAGTATCACGAGAAGCATTGAAGTGCCCCACTTAGTTGACCTCAAGGTCACAAAGCCTCTTTGGGACCACACGGAAATGGAAAAGGCAAAACAATTTTTAACATCTCAATAGAAATACGTTTTCAAATATTGTTGTTTAAAATGTGTTTCAAGAACACTGGAATGGTGTTGACGGCTTTTGAAGAAGGGGAGTATTGATGACCACTGGTGCAAGGCAGGATTGAAGGGTACCTAAACACCAGACAGACAAATATTGACAGAATGATTAGGAAAGAGCTTTTGAATTACTGTGAAGCACAGCTGCTTTGTTGCTGTCTGGCCCATGGAGGCAGCTTAGTGTTCTAACCATTGCATCAAGTAATTTGTTCACTGGTTAATGATTATCATCTTTTATTTATTCATCAGCATATAAAACGATTCACTGCTCTCTTTTTTACATTATTAGAGCTCATCCAAGTAAAGTCACAATGGAAAAGCTTGTCCTAATTGCAGGTAAGGCACAAACAAAGGCATGAAGTGGATTTCTGTTTTAATTGAATGTTTACTAACTACACCTGTAACTTTGAAGGTATCTGTCTTTTCCTTGGCAGTTTGGGTGAGTTCCTTGGTTATTATAGCTAACATTGATATTTCTACCATAATATAAAAAGTTTAATTAAAAAAATAATAATATTAAACAGTCTAAGTATCAACTGAACAAAATCTAAACAACAGAGTCTCACTGATTTGTCCTCAAAGAATGAAACAGCATTCCTTCCTTTTCGATGTTAAGTCTCGTCCTCCAGACTGGTGTGTTATTACACTAACTGGTCCCAATATCGACTTGAGGGTGGGAAGTTTTTGCCTATAAATACTGATCCAAATCTGTGTACCCACCTGATCTACGCCTTTTCTGGTATTAATGGCGCAAATGAGTTGGTCACCATAGAATGGAACGATGAGGAACTTTATACATCATTTAATGGGCTCAAACAGAGGTATGTCCAACATTTTCTAGCTTTATCTCCATTAAATTTTAAGAAAAATAATCAATTTGGGAATTTTTTTTGCGCATTCCTTTAGTAACGCAAATCTAAAAACGCTGTTGGCTGTTGGAGGCTGGAACTTTGGAACAGTAAAGTGAGAAATGTTAAAAGGTTCAGTATAGTTCAATGCACTGCATGTACAGTATGTCTTCTTGAAAATGCCTTTTTTTTTTCTCTCTCTAAATGCCATCCAGATTCACTACCATGGTGTCAACACAAGCCAACAGAAATACATTTATCCAATCCTCTATCAAGCTACTGAGAAAATACGGCTTTGATGGACTTGATCTGGACTGGGAATACCCTGCTGCAAGAGGAAGCCCTCCAGAGGACAAGCAGAGATTCACAACGCTATGCAAGGTCAGAGCCAAAATCTTGGCGTTGCACTGAATATTTAACATGAAACATAAAGTGACATTCCCCATGATTCTGTTGTGCACAGGAACTCTTAGAGGCATATGAGGCTGAGGGAACGGCAAGTGGGAAACCCAGACTGATGATCTCTGCTGCTGTGTCTGCTGGAAAAGAAACCATTGATGCCGGTTATGAAATCGCAGAGATAGCCAAGTACGACAAATTTGATCTCCACATTATCTCCATGATTACCTCCATTCTTGTCTAACATGCATTTTATTAGATACCTGGACTTTATTAATGTGATGACATATGACTTTCACGGCACCTGGGAGGGAGTGACAGGACATAACAGCCCCTTGTATAAGGGATCCCAAGACACCGGGAACAATGTTTACTTAAATACTGTGAGTACACTGATTCATTTTGTTCAGCATATAATGAGGTCATGAAATGCCAAGTTTTTCTTCCCGTTTCTTAGTATAAAAATAATGATAAACTTCCTTTGTATACTTTTCCCAGAGAAGTGATATTATAGTTACAGAAAACAAACAGTAGATTAAAACCCCAGAAATCACCCATAGGGAGTCAATAAGTCAAAAACATAATTAAAAAAAAACATATATCAATAATAAACCTTATTTATATAGCACCTTTAAGAGCAAATTAAACAGATAAAACACTGGGATACAGAGACAAGGACACACAGTGGTGAGACGGTGATAAGGAGTCAAGCCAAGCGATGCAATGTTTGTAATGTAATGTAATAATATCACTTTTATGTTCTCATTTAATTTGCGCTGACAAAAACCAAAGAACATTTTAACAGAATGTTGAAAATTGAAGGTCATTTGCTTGAGTAAAGTGAAAAAAACCCAAATTATTAATAATAATGACGTACACATAATCTAATTATCTGCTAAGTTTTCTGCTCAACTGCAGAGAAGAATAAAAGCTAAATAAAAGCATTACCTTTACATTATTGTGATATTCAGGATCAATAATAAATAAATAATTAAATACTGCTTCTTTAAAAGTAGATCTGTTTATTCTACTATTGCTATTATTGGTGTACATGTTAACTGTGTTTTTCACTATCCAATTCAAATGTTTACAAATCTGCATGTGGTTGTTAAGGAGGCACAGTCAAATAGTCAGTTCAAAATTATTTTAGTCAGTTAAAACAACGTTTCAGTTGATAACTACATGAGCTATGAGCTATGAGCTATATGAGCAAAAAAATCTTGATGGGCGAGAATTGAAAGATTTGTGATTAAAAACCATGCAGCACCACCCGTTAGCTTTTGAGGCCTACGAACGGCAATTCAATAAAATAATAATTTTTGTGGTATTCATTATATACAAAAACATAAAACGTCTTTTCGTTCACATTTCAGGACTTTGCCATGAGGTACTGGCGGGACAAGGGAACCCCCGTAGACAAACTGAATATGGGCTTTGCTACGTACGGAAGAACTTTCGTTCTGTCTACTCCATCCAGTCAGGTTGGAGCAAAGACAAGCGGTCCCGGCCCTGCTGGTCATTTTACCAAAGAGGCCGGGTTTTGGTCCTATTATGAGGTGAAACTACCAAAGATTGATTGAATTTAACTCTCAGTCTGATTTTTGTAAGCACTGATACAAGTTTGCTCATCACATAAAGTAGCCAGATTAAAATTTGAAATGTAACACCTGTTTTTAGATTTGCGGTTTCCTTCAAGGGGCCAGCGTCCACTTGATTGTGGACCAGAAAGTTCCATATGCCGTCAAACAGAATGTGTGGGTTGGCTATGACAACAAAGATAGTTTTGAGACCAAGGTAGTTACGTTCCGATGAAAAATGTTGCCTGACACTACAAACACAGTGCTAAAGTACCTAAAGTGTCGCTGTCATGTTGTTTATTTAGGTGCAATACCTAAAAGACAACAGATTTGGAGGAGCTTTCATCTGGGCTTTGGATCTGGATGACTTTAAAGGAGAGTTCTGTGGACAGGGAAACTACACACTCATCAGCCATCTCCGTTCCCTTTTAGCTTCAGGTAAACACAAATCACTTTATTATTCCACAGAGCGTTCATCACTTGATTTATGTAGCTAACAATTTATCATTATTTCAACAGATCTCCCTCCCCTTCCCACAAGCGAAAGCACCTTAATTCCAGTGACTCCAACTACAAACCAAGAACAACTTCACACCACACCTCGTCCAACACCTACAACCACTTCCTCATCCCAAATCCCTGATAACTTCTGTGAATCAAAGCCCGATGGGCTTTATGCCAAACCTGATGACCCACATTCCTTTTACCAGTGTGGCAACGGAAATACCTGGATCAAGCCCTGCCCAGACGATTTGGTGTTTGAAGAGGGCTGCAAATGCTGTGATTGGCCTTGAAAGCAAGTTCTGACATTCTGGGACATTGTCCACAGTGAGGGACAACCGTCAAAGTTGCTGATTTAAGTAGTGCTATTGTTTTACAATAAAAATAAAGCAATCTCTATCTAATCTTTGTCTCAAACATCACTCAAACCTGAAAATTCAGTAAATATCTGATCACCCCTATGCAGATGGAAAGTCAGCCGTTTTTTTTTTTTATTAAAGAAAATATTGAAATATTGAATCTTCACAGCAAGAGGCAGCAGAGGAGTTGTTTTAAAACAATTGGAGACAGGAGCCTTTTATGCTTCAGGGCAAGGCCTGGGATGAGACCAGGTTGGACTGGCCCTTGGTATCTAATATTATTAGTTCAAGGTCTGGGTGGTGCAGCAAGAAGAACTTTTACCTCATCAAGCGTTTTTAGTGGTTTTCAAGCTGTGACAAATCTACATCAAATGGTAGGTTTGACATCAGGCTTAGCCAAGAGCTGATTAACTCTATCAGACAACAACAACAACAACAACAACAACAACAACAACAACAACAACAACAACAACAACAACAACAACAACAACAACAACAACAACAACAACAACAAAAAACTTAAAGAGAGACATAAATGAGCAGGAGGTTGTAAACAAAAACCCGACATTTTTAGTGACCCCGAATCACTCTTCCTCCAGAGTTCAGCCAGTCCCAGTTGGGGGCGTTAAAGTGGTAAAGACAGTTTAAATCAAAGCCATGAGTTCAACATATGAAATAGACCTACTCAAACTTTTTGATGCTTTCGTCAATTGACGTTTTGTGTTGTGTTTCTTCACAACTCAAGGCTGTTGTCTATAATTTATTTTATTCTTGTCACCTTTTCAGTTAGCAAAAATGCAAAAGTGCACCACTAGCCTTTGTTTTTCCAATACAACATACATGCTGCAATTTCATAACTATTAATGCATAATTTACACTCAGACTTAAAATGCATAACATGACAACAAGCACTTTGTTAAGTTATTTATTGTATTTTATTTAACAACGCCCGCCTCAAGAGCAAGTGCTAATAAAATCAACTTTACAAATCACAATACATTTAAGGAGTCTGTCAGCGATAGTACAGTATAACTACTAACAACTGTACTGTATTATATTACAATATATTCCTAAAATATATTATTCACCATATGAGCACCATTGTAGTTTAAAGTTCTGAAGGACTTTCAAAATCAAAAAACTTCACAGCAGGCTATACCACAGGCTCAGAAATGCAAAGGAGATCCACAGAATTGTTTGGAATTCACCCAGTTCAGTGAAAGTAGTGTGTTACTAAACCATACTGCCTTTTACTCTAAAGCGACCATTGCAGTGCATTCGGAAATTAACTGCTGAACGGTATTTCATTTGAAAATTTTACTGACTATACATGTCCCAATGTGGACAATGTTGAAATGAATGAGACTAAAAAAACAGTCGCGTCACTTAGAGTTCGTGGACCGCACTGTGAGGTTCAGGGAGCCTCTGGACGTCACAATTCTGAATCAGACTGAAGTAAAACATTACCATCTCCTCGTAGTTCTTTTTGGAAATCCTTTCATTGATGCCATGGAATCTAAGACAAAAAAAAAAAAAGAAATGTTTATGTTACCCGAGAAGAATAAATTCTTTAATTTCTATTAACTGTCATTGTTCTTCCATTAGAGTGGATTTTTAATTACTAAAGCTGGTTTGCAACATCACTGCCGCTTCATCGAATCTATGGTAATTCAGTGTTAGACATGCTTCTCACCTCTGTGCATCGCCTGGTTTAAACCAGAGAGGGGCGAAGCGATAGATATCATTGGTCAGGTCTTTGAAGTGTCGACTATCTGTGTTGCCAATACAAATACCTGCACATGCAAACATTACGTAAGAGTTCATTTGCAAACACAGATAAAAGTCTTTATCAAAACGAATAAACAAACACCAGCTTGGAAGAGCTCAGTTTAGGAAAATAACTGTTTTGCAATATGTTGACATTAATAGCCACATTTTTATAAATCTATGCGGATTCTACCTGGAGCAACTGTGACTGATGGAAAGAAGTCCAACACAGTTTTCTTAATGATTTGGAAGCCAAAGGACTTTTCGTCAGAAGAGCTGACAGGAAGAGGATCGAACCCATCAACGAGTTCCATTTTCACTCTGTGGTCCCCCACTGTGGACTGGATGAGGTCCAGGACCTGGACGAACCAGGACACATCTTATTCACCTCAGAATATTCACGGAGAGACACCATGGACTATAAAGAAGAACGTGTCTCTACCTCTTGTAAAGACTGTGCTGAGTGAATTCGCAGATTTACATACGCCTCAGCGAGGGAAGGCAGGATGTTCACCTGTATGGCAGGAGAGAAGTTAGGAATTTTTAGTGGAATACTTGAGTTTCTTTCACCCAAATTTCCTGTGAGTTATGTTGTACCTTAACTCCAGCGTTGAACATGGTGACTGCTGTGGTCGTCCTTACAAAAGCGTTAGTGTCCGGTTTTCTTTCCAGCACCCTGTCACATGAAACACGCCGGTTTAGCCCAACAGATTCAACCACAAGAAAACATGCTGGATGACGTCGATTTTAAGATTTTATTACCTGCCAAGCAGTGAAGAGAATAGCCACAAATTCGACATGATAAACTTCATCGGGAAGCTGAACTGAAGTCAAAGAATGACTAATTAGCAAAAGGGAAAGATCTAGTATGTCACTAGTTGTGTCGTAGGAGTAAGGAAGTCGGTTCCTCTTACCTTATGGGCCAGATGCTCAAAGGTCTCACGTTCAGGACCATAACCAAATAATCTCGGCATGGGGTTTTCCTCTAGTCTAAGGAAATTGAATGACACGCATAAAGTCTTGGATTTTGGCTCTTTGTTTGCGGTAAATGTTGGTAAATGTAGTGAAACACACGGTATAGCGTGAACCACAATTCATCATAGGAGCAACATATGTTCCCCGGCAATAAATGCTGGTCTTTCAACGTCAGATTGTTTTTCTGTGAGCTCATATGTAGGTTCTCTTCCAGATTGTGGGATTAGTGTTTGTTTTGGGGATTCCTAAGTGCGATTCTTAGGTGAAGGTCATCTAGTCCAAAAAAACGACACTCAAAACTGCACCTTTCAGCAAACTTAAACTTTATAATAAAAAGCCCAAATGTTAATCATCTGTACAAAATGACACCAATAAAGACCTCTCTATTTAATTTCTTTCTGGAGTTACGGCCATAAAACATATTTTTTGACCCTTGAGTGACCTTGACCCCTGGCCATCAAAATCAGTTGTAAGGTGGGGCGACACACCTTCAAAATTTCATCGAGATCGAAATCGAATTATGAACTACTAACTCCTTCTAACCTTTTGACTGCTGCAGCCAAGATCCCAACGGTGGTCTCACTGGGAGGCATTGAGGAGTGTCCAGGAGCCATAGACACACTGAGCTTTACAGTGGCTGCGCCCTTTTCACTTATCCCGATTCTAGAAAACAGGCACACAAACTTGTTAATCAATACCAAGTTTGTACAAATGATTTAATTTTCACCACGGAAAAGCAGCAAACTATCACATTTACACTACAGAAAAGCTGATTCTCACAGAGCAGCAGGTCCTTCAAGACCACGGATGACTCCGTCCAGTATGGCCAGGCCCTCGTCCAGGACAAATGAAAACTGCACACCTCGCTGCTTCAGTACACGCACGATGCTCACTGCCCCCTTAAATCCACTCACCTTCAAAATCAAATATCAAAGGATTCAGTCATTCATATTTAATGTTTTACACGTGATCATTAAAGTCACAGTTTCATAAAATGTTTAAATTACTTCTTCATCATGACCAAGGCCGATGTAAAATCCTCTTCGTGGAACATAGCCTTTCATTAGCAGGTACTCCAGTGCCTGAAGTATACTCTGGAAGAAATAAAGTAGGGCAGTTTAGCGTGACTAGTATAAAAATTCAACTCAATTCTAGTTAAATAGCAGGATCTCATAACATTACACTTGTTCTCACACCATCACGGCGCTCTTGTCGTCTATGGTGCCTCGACCGTAGATGAAACCATCTATCTCCTTGGCGGAAAACGGTGGCGCCTCCCAGCCGTCTGACTCCGAGGCCGGAACGACGTCAATGTGGGCCAGCAGCAGGTACGGCAGCAGGTCAGGCTGTGATCCCGGCACCCAGAACAGGTGGCTGTAGTTGGCCACCAATTCATGGTGAACTAGGCTTGAGGAGAAAACTGTTGGGAAGGCTGGCGCAGGAAGAAGGGCACAAGATTAAAGGGGCGACCCAACCAATCGTACACACATACCTTTTGAGTCTAAAATTTTGTGAAGAGCTCACAGCATGAGTAGAGACTGGTACCAGTCAAAGGTGTAAAAAGCAAATGCCCTTCAAAAGTGATCTAAGGCACGCTGGGGTTTATGAAAAAAACAAAAGTGACTTTATTGTATAAGACTATAAGTGTATAAGATGAGCATTGATGGACATTTATTTTGGAAAAGGTGGAAAAGGTCCTTCACATCTGAAGAGCAAAGAGCACCTGTGTACGTGATCACCACAGAAGACCCAGCCGCACTTCCACTCCACTGTGTTCAGAGTTCAAACTGAATTTATTTTTTAGGACTAAATGTCTTTTAGACTGTTTGTTTAGTAAATAAAGGACGGTCAGATGGCCTGCTGTCTGCAACAGCAACATCTGTTTGATTTACCGATTCATTACACAAAAACTGGATGTTTCAAGCATTTAACAATAGTTGTTTCCGATAATTATGGCCTACATATATAATAATATAATAAACATTAGAATATCGAAAATATTCTCGTATATGTTCATTATTTTTTTCCTGTTTTTCGATTGGAGGAGGGAAGTAGTTCTCACAGCTATTCTACAAATTAACCCAGGATAAACTATTTCGCTTTATACAGTATTAGTACTTCTTATTAAACTAAACTCATGCGCGTTGTCTCTGGGTTCAAACAGGTTCTTTGTGGAGTCAAGGAGTAAATACTTTTGTTTGTGGGGTTCTTTTTCTTTAAAAATAAACTGCGCAGTGTTTATGTCCACTAAATAAATCCTGAAATGTTCAGGCTTTTAGATGAATGACAGCGCATTCAAGTAAAGCGTTAACCTGTCCTGACAACATCGATTGGAACCTGCAGAAAACCGAATCATGGCAGCGTGTTTTTCTCATTTTGAGCGGCGTCAGCCATGTGGGCGGAGCCAGCCATGTGGGCGGAGCCTGGGAGCAGCACGGCACTGACGTCGCAGTTCGTAAAACCGCTCGTCTAATGGCTGACAACTAATTAAAGTGCGGTTAAACCTTCGCCGGTGGTTAGTTAGCTGGTCTGAAGCGATGTTTCACTGAACGTGAGGCGGACGTTACCCTTTCGGAGGAGCCCGTCAAACTGCCGCAGCGCGGTGATGTTGATGTCCGCCTCGGAGAACGACACGGTGGGGATCCGGATGGCCGCTGGGTGAACGACACACACCGTTACGCCGTCGTCTGTCAGGGCAGTTTACACCTCGCCGAGCGGGCATTACCTCTGAAATTGGCGAGAAGCTGCTCTCTCTGGTGCTGCTCTATGACGAGCGAGATGTTGTCCGTCTTCTCCCACTGCGCGAGCTG
>KV751321.1:17418828-17436484 GCA_001698575.1 Mola mola | reverse complement strand
GCTCTGCACAGAGCCGACACACAGCATCAATCAGAATGTGGGGAGTTCCAAATACTTGAGTATGGAGTTTTTGTCTCTAGGACTGACCGGCTTGACAAGGATGTACAATGCGATGGCACGCGGCATGACAGGACTTTGGAAATTAATCACTTTTTCCCCACTGAATGACTGAATGATGGTGTCCGGGGAGCTGAGCGACGATATCTTTATATCTTTATATCAAGTGTGTGTGTCACCACACACACTTGCCACAAAGGTTTTAGCACCGTATGTTTGTGTACATTTCCAACGTTTAAACGTGCCCCGTGATGATGCGTTGTATGACGTGTCGAGCTAATGAGTCCTAATGAACGAACTCCACGTTGGAGTGATTTCCAATAAAAATGTGGATTTTGTGAAATTTTTAATGCTCTTAGAAGAAACTGGAAAATTGGGCTTATATTAATAAATACCGGAACTCTCTAATGTTTTTATCCAGATCTGCACTTCTCCTGCCAGGATACATTAAAATATTATCTCCAAAAACAGCCAAGAGAACAGAAATATCAAAGCTGGTTTACAGAAGTGCATCATCCTCCAGTGTAAATAATGTCGTCCTTAACTCTGACCTCTAGGTGTGACCCTGGCTACAGTCGTAGGCCGTGTTGTGGTGTCCTTGGTGCGAGCTGCCGTCGCATTTTCACCGGAGTGACACATCCGTTTTTTTTTGCTACTTCCTCTCTGGAAAAAAAACTGTTCGCAGAATAAAAAGAACAGACAAAACACTAGCTCAGGTAGCTGTAAAGCGAGGGAGGACAAATTCAGGACTATTGCCTATTGAAACGCATGGAAAGGTCAGAGAACCTGTTTGGTAGTTAAAAAAGTAGTCAAAAATTTAGAGGTAACATGTCAATATAATGTCTCAAAAGCGGGAAACAAGAGTTCAGCTCACCAAAGTTTGTGCCAAAACAATGCTGGAGTAAAACCAGCATGTGGAACTTCTGTCTCCCCCTGCTGGCGGTGAGAGTGTTTACAGAAATATTGTTGACGGGTTTATGACCCCACAGTCTCTTGCGTAGAGGCCCGTGGCTGAAGTTTACTCTGTTGCTATGGTTGCTGCCTCCTTGTGCCCTGGATAACCAGTCTTGGCTAAAGTGGGGTGACGGCATGGAAATGCCACCACCAGCACCAGTTTAAGAACGCCAGTACAGGGAGATTTACCCAGTAATCACTTTCATCCGCATGGTGCATAAACTCCTTTTTGGCAAGCATTTGAAGGTAAAGGATGTCGGTTTATTTGAATAAAGTCCCACTTTCACGAAGAAGCGATGCATTCTTTCAGAGATTTAAAGTTGGGATTGTCGAACATAAAAAACAAAACAAGATCAATTCTCATATTCAAATACAGGTCAGAGACTTGACTTGCTTACATACGTTTTGCACAGAAAATGCTTCTTGATTTAAGGGGGGCTAGTCAAAGTCAGGAAACGTTCAACAGAGCTGTTGCACTCGGAAGGCTGAACACCCTTTGAAAACTTCAGAAAAAATCTACTGGACAGGAAGGAGGTGGGAACTATGAGAGGCCACATTCGAAGGGCTTTTTCCAAGTGCTGTGATAGCTCAGCTGGCTGTAGTGTCCTTTCTCTGACCGCCGTCAAGAACGAGCAACAGAGCGATCGCATTCAAATCAAAACATCCATTCCAGTCAGCGTCGGCACTAAATCCGGTCCAAAAATTCTGTTAGCCCACAATAACAGCAACAAAGATTGTGAATTAATGTCAAATCTCCGTTGAGTAAATGTTGATTATAAACCGTGACTGATGTGGTTTAAGAAATCCTGTCGGTCTGAAATTAATCTTTGCTTGAATTTGGTTGCCAATTTACTCTCAGCTACTGAGAACCACAGTGAATACTGAAGGACAAATATCTCATGTTTTCTGCTCACCGGGAATCCCTGGAGTGGGTAATTTTTCCTTTTTTTTCTTAATAGGAACACAAAAGTATTGCTTTCTTTTCATAATATCCGCAGCAGTGACTAAGGACTATTTTGCGTAAATCTGAATCGGCACATAAATGCTGCTACGAACAGGTTCGGTATTGATTCTGCCCTTCAAAAATAGATTAATATAAATTTTCACTTTGTGAGATGTCGCTATGACATAAATTCTAACAACTCTACTTGTCATTCCTGTTTTAATATTTTTCACAGGGGGATTAATGAGTCATGGATGAGCTTAAGAAAAAAAATCTTTAAAAACTAGAAAACATTTTTCAAGGATCCCACAGTTGTTAACCAGAACCCATCTCTTCATTCAGGAACTAACTTTCCAGTCCAAAACCCCCCCGAAGCTCTGAGCCGTTCGTGGAGGTCGTCGAATGACTGACAGCCGCGGCGAGAACGTCGCCGCCGTTTCAGGCCTTCGACCGTCTGCTAACTTCTTAGAAAGCAAAACACATGCAGGAAAACGACTGACGTAGGCTCCGACTCCCAGTTTCAACCCGGCGAATCCACACGTGTGATGCCAGGAAAGAGTCACCGCGTTTGAGCTGTTTGAGGTGAAGAGGTCACCAGAGGTTGACTGCCCACTGCGGATCCGATGGCTTTGAACCCTACATGACGTGTTAGACAGAACTCACATAGGAATAGAAAGCCATAAGACACAACTGTGGTTCCATTTGAAAGGAAAAGATTTTTTAAAACGGGTGCGGGCTGCAAACAACAGGCACGATTTCAATCTCCCATCCCATCGTCAAGGATTAACCACAGAGTAAAATGAAACTGTCTCGTGGCTCTTTCAACTGAAGGAGTTGCGTTCCTCGCGGCACAAACTCAAATATGCTTGATTCCGCACGCTGTTCGAGTCCTCAGGAGGCAGTAATCTTTGATTACAAATGCAGTTTTTAATCAATGTCTGTGGGAGGGAAAGGCTGCAGAGTGAATCAAAGGGATCTGCTCTCTGAATTCAAAACAGATTACGTAAAGTCTTTCTATATTCTGTAGCAAAACCCTGCTTGGCTTTCTGGTGCACAGAGGAGATCATTACCTCAGCATTTTAATTCAACCAGGAGGCCTCGTCGCTTCTATGAACCACACGTTTCCACGCGGTTTGCCCTTGTGCCGACTCCTGTCGTGCCACGCAAAAAGCATCATTTGTGCGCTGCAATGCTGCCTCCCACCTGCATAGTATGTTTCAACTCCCTTTAAGTCAAATAAAACTGTTATCAGGGTCTATCTCACACACTGAAATGAAACGCAGCAAACTGCGGTGCTTTGGACCTTTCTGGAGCCGTCAGTGAGGGACCGAACACTCTCCTCTACGCAGGGACAATCCGCTCACCCAGTCGTCTGCCCGGAAAACAGTAGCCTTTATGAAAACGTCTCTGAGCACATAAACACATCTCTGTGGACGGCGAGGAAACGGGCAACTACAGAGGAGGCTTTTGTTGACATTGTATCGGGTGAAACGCTGAGGTATTTGAGGCACAGAGGGGCCAGGTATTCTGTCGGCCGGTGCTCCTTGTGCATTTGCTGTCTCCAACTCAAATAACAAAAGCGCCATTGAGACAGTCTCTCTCTCTCTCTCTCTCTCTCTCTCTCTCTCTTTTCCCCTAAGAAGGAGCACACAAAGCCTCCTGTACAGGGCTGCCGCTGCCCAGCAGTGAGAGAGCCGCACCGAGTCGTCCTCTCATGCACCTGTTTTATGCAAAAGTTGCTCCGGCAGCGCAAGGAGGCAAAAAAAAGAGGCGCTCGGGTGCCCGCATCCCCCCCTGAAATCTCGCCAAACTCGTCCTAAATGTCCCAACATGCGCGCGCAGGGTGATTCTTGCGGACGGTCCCGCATCACTCGATCTCCTGTCGGCATCGAACATGCGGGACACGAGCGTGACCTCTGACAGTGAACTCTGCGGGTCGGTTCCCTCCGGGTTGGAATAACAGGCATAAATCAGCCCCCCCCCTCCCTCCCGTGTCAGACTCCGTGCAGACAGGGAGGTGAGTCTCAGCCACGGGGAAACATCTTACCTGTTGTTCTCACAGGACACTTCCTGCTCTTCCCAAACGACTTGCACACAAAATCCACGGCGATACATAAAAAAAAAGGGATCATATACCACGACTGCACACTTAGACTCTGGTGTTGAATACGAAGATGAAGATGAAGATGAAGATGGAGGGGCGACGCCTGGTTTCTTGTCCCACGCTCCGTTGTTTGCTTATGGAAAAACGCACCTTCCGTCGGTGAAGCGGCTCCTGCTGGAGACAAACAGCTGTGTCGAGCTGCGCACCTTCCACTTCTGCAAGTAACACTCCCCTCACCTCCTCCTCCTCCTCCTCCTCCTCCTCGGGACGGACAGACGATGGGAGGAGTTACTCTGTGAGCAGGAGCAGAGTTGGGGGGAGACGGAGGGAGAGAGAGACGGGCTCCGGGTGGGAGATCGCCCACTCACAATAATCTCCGAGCACGAAACGTTGCATGAATGGCAATTATTGAACCCCTTCACACACACGCACACATACCTCCTCCGTCCCCTCCTCGGTTGCGATGTCGGAGAAAACAGCAACCAGAAATCCCTCTTCACGTGGGAAATGTGAGGGAAAACAAGAGAGTCCGTGAGAGAATGGGTTCTGTCCCTCTCTTTGGGTTTCTTTGAATGAGTTCTTAAGATTCAGGGTTGGCAGGGTGCCCATGGGCCCTGCATGGAAAAGGATAAAAAGGGGGCTGAGCTAAGGGAGGAGGGGGTGGGGGGGACTCTCCATTGTGTTTGTTCCCTTCCTTTCAGACTGGCACTCTGGTTGATCTTTGCAGCCGGTTGCTGAATATTCCAGTCACTCATTCCTCCTCACATTTGGATTCGTCGTCGCCTGGATCGATGCTCCTCGTGCCACCGTCAGCGAGGTGGCCTCGAACTTTGTCCTCCTGCACGTGCAGTCGACACAGCTTGGGTGTAAAGTTTCAGGTGGAGGCCCAAAACCATGAGAGAACGACCAGTGTCACTGTGTGTCCTGCATGTCACTGCTGGTCTGAGGAGGCTGCTGCTCGTCTTTGCTCGGGCCCCTTTTTCTCCCCCTTCCTTTGTCCTCTCAACACTCCCAGATGGGGGAATAATGCTGGTTTGCCTGGTGAATCTGGGATGAAGACAGCAGGTGCTGTTGCCCCTTTCTGAGTCAGATTCACCCACAGCTCCCCCCCCCCTTCCTCCCATCCGTTTCCTCTTCTGATACACCCTCCTCCTCGCCCCTGTCCATGTGAGGAGGGGGTTCGATAGGGAGAATGAGCCACCGTGTAATGAGGGGAAAGAAACAGACGGCAGTGATAACACACACTCAGTGATTGTTATCGCTCTCCGGGTGAGAATGGCGCATCTTCTCAGCGCCGCTTGTGCCGCATCAGTGCCGCAAGAGAAGCCCTGTTTTCACTCTCTGTCTGCCCCCCCTTCCCTACCCTCCCCGTCTTCCTCTTGCTCTCCCGCAAATAAACACACAGCCTCCGTTCATTACTATTCACCAGGTTTCACTTGGACACGCATCATTGCCCGCCTCCCTGCGAACTGTGTCAGGAGAGGCAGGGAGATGCACGAGACAGCTGACGATGGAGGGGGAGAGATATCGCCATTGTGTTTTCCGTGTCCAAACATATATTACCAGACGGCTGCACGCATGAGTGGTTCTCCTCTCCTCTGCATCTGTCAAAAAAACAACAAAATTCTTCAGGGGAACAAGGCTCGCTCAGTAGTCAATACAGAAATCTGCCTCCCTTTCATGGGGATTTGAATTCATCGCTGGCCTTTCATCACATCCGCTGAGGTCGTACACTCGAATTATTATCTGTGCTGATAGACTTGCAAAGGATTTCAGACGGGGGAGAACGTCTGATTTCCATTCCGGCGTTGGCTCAGTTGGAGCCATCTCTCTCTCCGGATCTGTAGGCCGTATCAGTTTCAGGAAAGCCACTTCGCTGCCAAGCTGATCCCCTATTTGGCTACTTTTAACCTCAGCTCCTCTCGACAGAGTGCAGTTCCTAGAACCGCAGCGCGATCACAGAGGCAGGAACAGCTGATTGCGTCTTCAAATATGACACATTTTCAACGTGCGGAGTGGAATTGAAACTTCTGATGAAACTTTTTGACTTTTTATGACGGGGCTTTTGTCATAACTTAGTCATTACAATAAAGTTTTTGTTGGGTTTTTTTTTTTTTTTAAATGCAATTTCCTTCCTCGTGTGACTCATCTCGGACTTGGAGTGTCCAGTTTTACTTCCCTGTTTATGTGTTGTGTGCGTTGTTTCTTTTAACAACTTTTCATCCCTTTGTTTTCGTGGCTCATATTGTGTGGTGTTGACAAGTAAAGCAGTCCGTGGCGACGTGCTCTGACAGCGTTCCCTCTCTCGTGGTGTTTATAGGAGAAATGAGTCATTTATCTGATGATTTGCGAATACAAAGGATGTGGGCCCTCTGTTCTTTCCTGCACAACATAATAGGGCATTTAATTTGTCCGAAAAAAACAAATGTGGAGGTGTTATTTAACAAAGAAGAGCTACAATTATTAGCTAAAATTTTTTGAACCGTTTCTGGTTTCAGTTTAATGTATTCAACTAAATTTGTGCTGCTTTGACGAAGTCAGCAGTTTCACTGTATAAGGCCTTTGGAATTTGTGCAATTTTTTGCCACTATAAATCGAAACATTTGCGGTCCTACTACTTCTCATTTACAAAAAATAAAAGTTTAGGCGCAACAGCTCCAAACTAGAATGCAGTGATTAGCAAACAATCTGTATATAGAACAGTTTCACGAAGCCTTCCCAGGACATTACACTAATACAATCATGTGTTTCACAAAGTGAAAAACAAATATCGGTGTTCCTGATGAGGTAAAAAACTGTAAACAATATATTGTCTTTGAATTATTATCGATTGACTATTTGTCTAAGAGGTTCTGTCGTGTGTGTGTGTGTGTGTGTGTGTGTGTGTGTTTTATAACGCACACAAACTTTTTATGGATGCAGCGTCGTTCTGAAATCAAGAGGCAGACTTCAGGAACACTTTGATTAATCAGTCTCCAAATTTGTTTTGACACTTGAAAGTAAACTGAGAGGATTTAATGTCAGCTTAACTGCATCAAAAGTGCACATCGCACACCAAATATATATAGATTGGAGCAATAAATTGAAATGATGTCAGGCGGGCACGCTGTTAAGGCAAATGGGAATACGATACAGAAAAAATACCTGGCCACTGGTGAACAATTCATGATAAAAACCATTAATAACCGTCCCTGACAGCTTTGAGCATTGGAGAATAATTAGCCAAGGATCAACAGACACGGCATCGCTCATCTGCTGTGCGCAGTGGGGACGGGCTGACGGCAGCCATTGCTCTCAGAATGCTCCAGATGTGATCGGTTGCTGTTCCTTCAGGAATCCTGGGTGGGAAATTCTTGATTGAAGCCTTTGGATAAGCGTCAACGCTCCACTGCACTTAGACTTCGTCTCACACGATATGAAAGCCTGGAGAATAAGGCTTTGCGCTCAATCCAGTACAGCACAGAAATCTAATGGCTTTCATGAACTCTGAAGTCGTATATTAAAGTGTCTCTCATGCGTAGTCAGGCCCTTTTCTTTTGCTTTATTAAGCTAGAATGTTTAATATCGGGGACTTGTTAGCAAAAATTATGCTTTTTATCACATAACTTGATAACGACTGATAACGCTGATGACAACAAACATACATGTCTGTATCTGGGTCCTCCTCTCCTTCATGTCATTTACACACAAATCTACAAAAATCTAAATAATAGATATTGCCTTTGTACTATTGTCAAAATAATCTATGTTAGAAAGAAAGATTACCTTTTTTTTTAACCCAGTTTTCACATTGTTTTTGAATGTGTCTTGTAAAAATGCTGTAATTTTACCAATTTAATTGTGCTAAATCAGAGTGTTGACGCCTGAAATTTGCCTACAGTTCCCCTGAAACGGACATCGAAGAGTATCTAACTGCCGTGTCGTGACTGAAACGGGAAAGAACCCGTCACGAGATAGAAGGCGCGATATAACATTGGGATGGATCTGGATAGCTGGTAACTACAGCAACGGTCGTAGCTCCACTAAGTTCTGCTGAACTCCGCTAAACAGTGAAGGATGATCGACGGCTGGATGCCACAGCATCATTGGTTGCAATTGGCTCGTTCATGCTGATGTAATTTCATGTGACAGGTGTTTTTACCAGAAGAAAACACCGGACCTCAATATAAAAATACAAAGAAATGTGTTTTTTGCCTTTTTTATTTTTTGGATGCATCGTTCACTGTGAATTTTTGCACATGGAGAGAAAAGAAAGCAAGGAGAAAAGAGCAAATGAATGTGAACGTGACACTTTACTTTCTTACACTTACCTGGATAAATGCTTCGATAACAATTTTATCTTCTCAAACCTTCACAAGTGTCCTTAGAGAGCTCAAACTTGCGGCTTCCACCCAAAGCAAGTTCACAGCGTGGCACTGTTTGCCCTGCAGGCATCAGTCAGTTTTCACACCACATTTCCTCTATTTTGGGCCTGAGGAGATACACGGTGGGTGTGCAGCAGGTCATTTCATTGCTGGGCTGCAAGGAGTGACTGGGGAAATGTGCACAGGAAACAGATACATTTCTCATTTCTCCAGGAGGAGCCAGTGTCATGTTTACTTCAGTTAATTCCCCCCGTACTCTTGTTAAGACACACTGAGTCATGTATTCCTGTCTAACCTGACAAGCACACAACCATACTGTGACTTCCTGCTTCTCACGGGCACGGGAATATTTATTATGCTCGCTCTTGCGCCATTAAATTTACTCATCCACAGGCTTATAAAAGAATCCATCATGCTTTGGAGATATTAGCAACTAATCCCCACCATTTGCTCTGCATTTGTGATGTACGGCGGCGTGTTTTCCATTTGATTCTTTTATCGAGAGTCATTGAAGTCCTGGCTCACAATGACGCTAAGCAATTAAGATAGATAATGAAAATACAAGATAAAAGAAGAACAATCAGTTAAAACGAACTAAAATATAGATGTGCTTAGGCTCATCGGAACTTTTAAGAAACACTGTGTAGAGATGAAGCGAATAGCAGAAGAGAGCAGAGACTACACAGAAAATACAGAAAACGCATTATGATTCCTGTCACATTGTCCTGGTGGTGTCAGGCCTCTGATTGAGAGTTGGCTAAATGTCAACCTATGGAGATGAGAGAGGGGAGCGAGGCGAGGCGAGGCGAGGCTGTTTCTGTCCACTTTAAATCCTCTTACTGATGTCTTATCTCTCTATTTGCCCTCCATCAGCGAGCCCCACTTCCGAGTGAAAACATGCTGCATTCTGAGTGTGTTTGAGAAAGAAAAACAGCAAATGTGTGAATTATTTATCAACGGTGGTCATTTTATGTGGTTGTTTTCCACCATCGTGTTATTTGTGTGAGATAGTTGGCTGTTGAATTTCAGCACACTGCTTTATCTCACTGGCTTAACCGGACCCAAGGTGACAACCTGGGAATGAGACATAGCACCTTACATGCTGCGTCGTAAAGTGTCCTGCCTATTTAAATGCTACGCCAATGGCGAAGAATGTAACACTTGCACACCATCTAGTGTCGAAACGCTGTGTGGAAACTGCAGAAAACACCATGTCTCCCTCAGTCCCAAAATAAAATGTGTTCCGTTTGTAACACATCACTCAAAAAGATGGGAATAACCTGTTACATTGATTTTGGCCACGGATAATACAAAACTGACATTTATTCGATGTCCCTTCAGCGTAACACGGCAAAAGAGGAATAATAACTCTTTTTTAAAATCACAAATACCGTTTGATTTTGCGTAGTTGACCCCAGATCATTATTGAAGCATAACGGTGCAAATGAGCTTTAGGAATATAGGAACCCATTTTTCTTTTTTCTTTTTTTGTCCTGCTGCAGTTGTAGCAGAATGAAGGAATTTAACCTGATTTGATCCACTTCCAGTTTTGCTACATCTTCATTAATCTTCCATTTCTACTTTTTTTCTTCTTTTCATTTGATCATTTAACTGCTTACCTAAGAGACTTTGCAGTAGCTGTTATTTCAAGGCAACCTTGTCGGTCTGTTAGCATGCACTGCCTCTTCCCATTCTAACCCGTGTAAATAAGTCTGCTGCTGTTCAACTTCAATAACTAGAGGTTGCTGTTGATTTTTAACACTCCCTAACACACATCACAGTAGTTGACAATTACCCGGAGAAGCTGTCTTGTATTGCTATATCTGCAGAAGAGGAAATGAATGTTAATGAATGCCTATTGTATAAACACATATATTTCTTAGTTCTTGACTGGCATCTGCACCTTGCAAGGCAAACTGGCAAATAAGTTACACAGCTTTGTAGACTCTGTGATCTTTGCAGATAGCACCGTATAGAAAGATATAAAGGCCACGCACAAAAAAAGGGCGTTTTTTTAATTCAGACAGCTAACATGGATATGATTGTTCATGTACCTGGAGATAAATGAGCTTTAGAATTAGATGATTGGGTCATTGCAGCGGAAACATATAGAGAAAAGGAAATGATTGCGATTGAGAGAGATTAAGAGCATACCATCACAATAAAGCAAACATATTAGGATGTGTCTTCATCATGTACGATACATACAAAACCCAAATTCGTGGTGCCCGTGTTTTTTATTAAATGTTAGCAAGATGATGAATGAATTCACACTTTTAATGATAAGCCCGCAGCTAGAGTAGTTTCCCAACATCACCAGAAGCCCATATTTGGGCACGACCAGTAGAGCTTTGCTTCTTCGTTCTTCCCTTCTTTCTTTTCTTGAATCATTAAAGGGCACGTCCTTTGTTTTATTCATGGCACTGGTGATCAAATAATGGTATTACTCACTGCATTACTCACCATTACAGTAGAGATTCTTTTTTTTTAATTTCAAGGAACAGTTAAGTGTTAATCATTCAGTGGCCTGGAGAGGTACAGGGTTCTGCCAGTTTCCTACGAAGAGCCTGCCTGAACTATAGACTGCACACAGACCTGCTGGCTTGCAAAGAAATACAAAAAATATAAGAGAAACTTGAGAAAAAGAAAAAGTTTCATATTAGTTATTGTTTAAACTTTTGAATCCCTCTTTTGACTTTAACAAATATTGTTCATAGAACACGGAGATGGATATCAGAATGGGACAGAGTGTTGTCACATCAGACTGTTCACCACCGAATGTCATAAATAAACCCCCGAATTAGATAAGATAAGATGTAGACATGCTTATTGACTTTAACATCAGTATGCCAAAAGCACCAATACTGTTTCTGTTCATTAACATTTGCCAGTACCAACACCTTAGTTAGGTGTGCTAACATGCTAACATTTGCTAATTAGCGTCAAAAACAAAATGCAGCTGAGGCTGATGGGACGGTCATTACAATCCCAAAACCTCACTTTTTCCATGTTAAACATACAAAAGTTTCATTAACTATTGATTTTTGTAAATATATGCTTATTCTGAATTTGATGCCAGCAGCAAGCGCCAATGCAAGTTGGGAATGGGGAGCTAAAACCTGGGAAAAACACCAGAATGGAACTTTCACATGCAACTAGGTTGACTAACAGGTGTTCCTGTAAGGGACTTCCTAGACAGTGAGACATTCATCATGAAACAGGCTTCTGCCAGAATATAGAACATGATGGTGTTCACAGAAAATGTGACATCAGTGTCAGCAGGGGTGATCTTTCTCAAACCTTGGGAGTTTCCATTTTTAGTAGCAAAAAAAGAGTTTCACATCAAGCTCATACATGCTAAAACTTTACGTACAGCTAAAAAGAATACATGGCAATCAAGGAGTGATGAATGAATCAATGTCTGCTGAACACCTAACTTTTTACACAGTAGAATTCTTTATAGTGAAATGTATTTGGTAAGACTTTACTAAGGGTACATTAACTAACATTAGTTAATGTAGTGATGAGCATTTACTAAAAGTTCATTAATGTGCCGGTCTTCATGATAACACTAGAGGTACTAATTCATACATAATTCAATACTTTAAAACAATATTGTTAAGTGTAATTTAAGGGACACGTTTTCAATTTTAAAATAACGGTCTCAAATATCATTAATAAATGGTTACAGTAGGTCAATAAATGCTTTATTAGGCTTGCTAATAACTTATTACATGGCACATTAATTAAAAGTTAGTAAATTCTTTTTACTGCATTAACTAATGTCAATTAATGTACCGTTGTCCTAAAGTGTTATTGTTAATGTTAATTAATTATGGCAATGTTTATATTTTACAGTTACTTTATAGTACATTAATCATTTTTAAATCAAAGATTATTTTTTGGTAACGGCCGCTGGCTTGTCCCGGTATGAAAGAAAAGACGGCCCATGTGCCTTTGCGTCCTGAACGATATGTTTTCCATTGATAGGCTTTGCAGTTCCATGACACATAAATGTAACACAGGCTCCTCTCCATCGCTAATCATTGACGCTCGTCGAATGGTCACATTATTGTTGGAGGAAGCATCACTTCACCCATTAACTCAAGGACATACTTTTCAGTTAAGCAGTCCAAAGACGAGGGCACAGAAAGCTTTAAAAGAGATCAGGGCGCTCAATGCACTGCAACGAGCCGCCACAACGTTCACAGAGTTGCTGTCACGCACTGAGATCAGAATACCAAGTAGTCAAACACTGAGGTATCAGTCTTGATTGTGGCCAAGATGTTCGTGGATGAGCGGATCCTAACTCTGTTCAAGAGGAATGCTCATCACACACTGACCTACTGGAGCGTGTTCTTCAGCTTCGGCCTCTGCATTGCCTTCCTTGGACCCACAATTTTGGACTTGCAATGTCAAACAAACTCAACACTCAGCCAGATTACATGGGTATTTTTCTCCCAGCAGTTCTGCCTGTTGATTGGCAGCTCCGTCGGAGGCGTTTTCAAAAGGACGTAAGTAGATACGTAGGCTGTTTTCTGATTGACTCTGCTCTTTTTGGTTGCACAAAGAATCTCACTTACCGTCATAAATGTCTTTCTTCTTTCTTAAAGGTTGTTCAGTGCCCTGTCTGCTTTGTTTGTCTCTGCTCTCGTCATCTCTATAATATTTGCCATCATCCCTCTGTGTAATAATGTCCTCCTGCTTGCCATTGCCATGGCTGTGTCTGGACTGGCAATGGGCGTTATTGACACCATTGCTAACATACAACTAGTGTCCATCTATCAGAAGGACTCGGCTGTTTTCTTACAGGTAATCTAAGTCCCATGTATTTAGAAACAATGACGTGAAAGCGTTATTCAAAGTGTAATTTTAAGAGCGTCAAGAGTGTTTATCTTTTACTACTAACATCAACAACAATTTTCTGCACGGTAAGATTAATAGACAAGTTAGCGATGTTTATATTTACATATAGACTGCAGCAAGTCATGTCTTTAGTCTTTGTTTTCCTCGTTTTTGCAGGCTCTTCACTTCTTCATTGGGTTTGGAGCCTTGGTGAGCCCACTGATTGCAGATCCTTTCCTCTCAGAGACAGGCTGTGGGAATCACACAAACAATAACAGTGAGTTCGTACATCATTTCAGAAACATGCTGAGAAACAGCCCCATCGCAGACCACAGCATAAATCAGAGCCACCTGCCCCATGAGCAAGTGGAAGAGGATTCAAATGTGCACTACGCGTTCTGGATCATGGCACTTATGAATGTAAGACGAGACGCAGATGCACAGCATTGGATGTGCAGATCAGCTTGTTTTTTAGAATGGCAAAATTGAACAAGCAGAATGTTATTTGTGCGCCTGCAGCTGCCTGTGCCCATTGCAGTCCTGTTCCTAATGTACCGGGAACAGCTTATCCCATGTTGCCCCAGTAGCACTCCTCGTCTTCTGGACAAAGATGAACTAGCAATGGAGAACCAGCAAGGTGCTGAGGGGACGGACGTGGAACAGAAGGAACATGAGGCAGGAGGTAAAGACAAGTACAATCTATCATTAAAGAGCCCCATTTTAAGATCAATAATGGATCTTTTTCTGTAAGTTTACTTCTAGAAAATAAAAATCACAATGACTGACATTTTGCATGGGACAGTCTGTCATTTGTGATGTTGTGCTCTGAAGCAGGTCACGGGGATCTCTTTAGCTGTTGTCAGAATGATAACCTGCGTGGACTGCCAGTGTCTTTCTTCATGATCCACATCCTTGGTGGGATGGTGCTCTTCATGACTGATGGCATTGTGGTGAGTGAGGGTGTGCATGTAACAAAATACATTCCATATAAAACATTATGAATGCATCGTGTCCAATATAATTTTTGACTTATAGAAACGGAAAGCAGGGCACATTATAAACACTGCTTCCTCCTTTCAGGGTGCATACGCCGGCTTCGTGTACACCTATGGTGTGGCGCCGCCAATGTCGTTGCCTCATAAGACGGCAGGTTACCTGGCCAGTATATTTTGGGCAGCGATCACTGCTGGACGTTTGTTGTCCATTCCTCTCTCGTACCGTTTCCAGCCCATGAGACTTCTCATGTTCAACATTGTAAGGCCAAACAAATATTTTCAGTACCTTCACCTTGTGGATGAGAAAAACATATATCGTAACATGAACAAATTGCTCATACTCTTCTGTTTTGTTTTTTTACAGGCAGGCGCAATTGTTACTGTGTTGATGCTGCTTATTTTCTACACCAGTAGCATCTTTCTGTTTGTCGGGACCTGCTTGTGTGGGCTTTTCCTCAGCAGCATATTCCCCTGCATGCTTGCCTATACTGAAGACATCCTTGATTATCAGGGTATCATGAAGTGTTTTATGGCACAATGAAAATAAATATGCATACTTTTGTTTGACCTTTTTTGTTTTTGCAGGATGTGCAACATCAGTCCTGGTGACAAGTGCAGGCATGGGGGAGATGGTAATGCAGGTTCTGGTTGGCTCAGTGAGTCTGATTAATATCTTTTTTTTATTATTACAGTAACAGAAATTGTTGTAATAAGCAAAAAAAAAAAAGTGATTCATGTTCGGGAGTTTAACGTTGCCATTTCATTCCCAGATTATACAGACTGAAGGTAGCTACAGCTTCCTGCTGTGTGGAATGATCATCGCTTGCATTGGGTTTATCCTCTTCATCGGTCTCCTGCTGTTCCATCGAATCCACAGAAATTACCTCACAGGTACATGATCAACCAGCACCCTCAATCACATTTTTCCCCCCATCATTTTATACTCGTCAACCTCCACGCCAACTCCATCTGCAATCTCGACAGGAATTACAAAAAAGTCGGCCATGGTGGAGGAACCAGCTACAGGGCAGAACGGATCCGCCAAAGCCGAGCACAAAGAGGAGAACGCCAGCAGCTGAGAGCAGCGGCTGCTGTCTTTTGTCCTTTGCTACTGTAGGATATGAAGTATTACAACAATCTGTCAGCAAACCCTTTAGATATTTTACCAGGGCTTGCCAAATGAACAGTGTGTGGATATGCCTTTACTCTGCAAGAATTTCCAAACATTAATGTAAATATTGTACTGGTGTTAGAGATTATAGTTTCAACTCATAGATGTTTTTTGTTTGTTTGAAATACAGTGATTGTCAAATTGCAGATTGGTGAACCTTTACTAAATTTTCTGTTTAATTGTGTTCTCTTTTTTTAATTGCAAGCGTTTTGTTTTAATATCGTATTTGTTTTTGAACATCTTTGGAATAGGTGGACACACTGTATACAAGCCGTATAAAATTCATCTTTAAACGGTTGTAGTCACAGAGTGAGGAACGCGTGGCCTTGACTGCCAGAGACATTTCTCACACAGCATTTTAATAATCAAGAAAGAAAAGAATGTTAATACCACAACAAACCAGACACATTTACTTTCCTTGCTTTCAAATAAACTATTCAAGGAGAGGTCACTGTAGGTTCTCCAGGTCATTCAGGTCATAATCGTCTTAAGAGCTTCAGCTGAAAGCATGTGGACTACTTCATCCAAATGTTTAGAACTGAAGAAGCATTTTAGATGAGAGGTGAAACGTCCTCAACCAAAAAGAAGTCTAGATGCATTCAACTACAGAACTTAAGACTATCCAAGGAGAGTCTTAGGTTTCATTCTGTTATAAATACAAGTAGAAGGAAGGACTGTTTACTCCCTGGAATGAAACCAGAAAAAAAAATGTAAAACAAGGCCATGCAGCCTTTACAAGGTTAAACTGTTAATTTATAACTTTGGGATCAGTTGCAATGAAATCAGGAGCTGTTAAACACTGGTTTAAAAGGTCAAAGCAGGTTTGCCCATTGTTGCAGCGGTAGAGTTTGACCTTGTTCCCATCGGAGGCCTCTCCAAAGCTGCCTCTGGTATTCGTGCTCCCTGCGATTGGAGGAAGGCCACAGGTTGAAAACGCAGCAAAGCTCATCAATAGTAAAAGTAGAAAAAATATCACAAATTCTTGTGGTCCAAACTAAGGCCCTTATCGAGGACATCAATTAGTGGGTGTTTTCTCCAGTTACAGTACAAGACCCATGTCAAACGTCCACACCGGCGCCTCCAAAGTTGCTCTAAATCCTGTCCACGTATGAGACAGCCAGAAGGTGGCGGAAACATTACACCTTCGTCAGAGGAACTTTACATGATGCTTATTGGTACCTGCAGCCTGACCTCTCATATAGGAAAACAGAAATGAAATGTAAAAAATCTAATGCATTCGCTCCTGTCACATACTGCTGAAGCACAAAAAGGAACGCCCTGCCTTTTATAGTCCTTAATACTGTCAGTCTTGACAGGTTGTGGAGATTTAGAAACCATTTTAGATCAGAGGTAATTCACAACAGCTTGGCCTTTTTAAATAAACAGTCTGTGTGTCTCTTACCTTGATCTGGAGGCTCTTGATGTTGTCATAGCCCACCCACTAGTTTTCCCTGTAGGCATATGGCACATCCTGGGCCGGGCTCCAAACCTCAGTTGCTCCATCTTTCAAAAAGCCGCGGATGTGTATTTTCACAAAGCAGTGCATTAATGACTAAGAGCTAAAGCCTAAGAACTCATTCGCGTCCTCATCCAGAGACTGTAAAACTGTGATAAACCCGCCTGCTCTGTTATCAGGCAGGCAAAAGAATGTTAATAACACAAAAGCACCTTCAGCATTCAAGCTCATCTTTAGTACTTTACATACAATGTGGAATAAGAAAGTGTGCATCCAGTTAGGGGGACCCATAATGAGTGAATGTGTTGAGGGAAACCAATATCAAGCTTCTCAGCTGGGACTTCCTGGTACATCCAGTAGACCATGTCATAGTTCTGGATGAAAGGGAATGGATATATATATCATATATATACAATGATTGTATAGCTAGAGAGGTCACACTAGTGCTTTCATAGTTGCAGATGCAAATGTACAGGTGGAATGCACGTGTATTGTTAGCACAATCCAAACTTCAATAAATTAAAACTTGAAAAGGACGTTGAAAAATCATACTCTGGGCCTGTAAACATTGGCCATTGGACACTGGACCCTGCATACGTTCAAGAAAAAAGGCTACTACACCAACATCAACAAGCTTACATCAATAATTAGATTAAAAGTTTTGCTCAGCTGTGGAACGAATGATTCCAACACTTAGTGGTCTGATAAACAGAATCAATGGTGTCCCTTCCAGCCGACACGGCGGCAGACATCAGATGAGCCCTGTT
>KV751321.1:17376956-17418602 GCA_001698575.1 Mola mola | reverse complement strand
AATATTAACTGAACTCCAGGATTCACAATCCACAAATTGTGACATGGTGAGACAACAAAAATTGTTTTGCTTTTATCTATTTTTTTTTTTTTTCTTATTCACCAAGTTTCAGTGCAAATCCCCCAGGGATTTGTTGTGGCCCAGAATATTTGAGGCTTTAACAGTTAAATTCAGCATCAAGTGAGCAATATGAACCATACAAACCCTAAGGAGACCAGAATAATACTTGTTATCCTCAGGAGAGCCTTCACTGCTGCCTGGATACTCCCACATGTAAAAACCTATTGTGGGAAGAGAAATAACTACATCAAAACAGAAGATCGGCACTGTCCTTTGGTTACAAGTCTGCAGACATCTGCAAATGATCTCACTCCTCCATCTTTAGGTTGCCTGCCAAAGAGTCCAACAACCTAAATACTTGGTACTTTAGTCCTACTTTGTGAACTGTTCTTTGTCAGTGTATTGTTCTCTGCAAGGGTCATGTTGAAGGAGGAATTGTTTCCTCTCCTTCTGCCCAGGATCATTATACCTTAGTGGAAAGGTTGATAAAACACTCTTCAACTTTTCGAGTACAATAGCTTTTGTTTATTTCACGCAGAGAGTAGTTACAGAGTCAGCGCTGAGCCCTCTGTCTAACCACCTTAAGGATGGAGTAGAAGAAAGGGGCCGATATCCAGGTTACACATCCCTTTATACCTTCTAGGCTCCTCCTACGCAGAGGAGGAGCTCTTCCCTATTTGTTATCAGTACTCTTCAACTATGTGTAGCCAGACCGGCTCTATCTGGTTTGTGGCAGATGAGCAGCGGGTGTAGTCCAAACTATCTAAGTGTGCATGCAACAAATAATCATAAACAGTCATTTCCTTCTGCATCTGAGAAACAAACACTTTTCGATGACTGCCTCATTCCTCAGGGTAAATAAAGCACTGCAAAGCTACACATCATTCCAGTCATAAGCAGCCAGCTGGTTGTTCTTTATGCTGTGGGCATGGTTACGCATGTTCAATACAGGCATATACCGTGTATGGTCGGAGGTGGCAAAACTGTGCCCAGTTGTGAAGGTGCATGACGGTATGAAGGTGAGCCTTTGATTCAAAGGAAATACGTCATGCATCTTCTGACTATGGAAGGAATACATATTAACATTGTGATTACTTACCAAGCTACGCATACAGCAGCAGTGCCAGAACCATAAATCATAAGTCACATAGTTAACACTGAGCAGAAGGAAATTTAGGGGAAAAAGTCATCAAAACTGATCCCTGAAAAATGGGTGCAATGTCCTCCAGGAGACCACCTGCTGCATGAGAAAAGAAACATGTTTAGAAGTACAGCCGCAATAAATTAAATATCCAAAATTTGTAATGAAGGTCATATCAGAAAGAACAAAAAGTAAATGCTGACTTGTTAAGTTGCATATCTATGCATAGAGGCACAGTAAAACAATAGAAAAGAAGTCAAATGTTTATTTGTGATTTGCCTACAGTGAATGAATCTGCGATGAAATGTTTACATGTCATGCAGTTCATGTACACTCTGCGTTCAGCTGTGAAACAAGCATTACACGTCGACTCACATTAACAGTGCAAAATTGCCTTTGAAAAACTGTCTAGACTGCATTCACGCGATGATAAATATGTCAGACAATTCTAATCACGCCAAAGGGGGTTGTGAAATGTCACGAAAGGGGATTTGTTTTAAAATGAAAAGCAGTCACATAGTAAATGGAGAATTTATCTAATCATTTGGCTTCCATTCGCCTTCTTTATCTTCAACACTTTATGGAATATTTAAAGTGTGCTGGTGTTAGCAAAAAGCAAGTCACCTCCGCCAAAGCCTGGTAGAGAAAACAATGCCTTTTGCTGTCCATTTCATGGCATGTCTCAAATGATTCTTAACGATTAAAAAAAAAAACAACTTGTGAAAGTGATGTCAGGGGAACTGAAAATAACAGGTTGAGTCGCCCTCTGATTTCTTCAGCTACAAATGAAAACCCTCCAACTTAAATTCTTCACCAAGATCATTCATCATTTCAGCAATATTTTTTATTCTGTACATGATAATTCTTTCCCCAAATAAGATTAATCTTTCACATATGTTTAAGCATTTGCTCGATAAAAAAAAAAACAACAAAAAAATACCACTGAAGTCATTTAGCTCATAATAAGTTGTACCAATTCTGTCTAAACATAAAATTACATAATGCATATACTATGCGTATATTAATGGGTTAAATCCTTAGTTATATGTAGTTTTTCTTCCACAGGCACAATGCAATCACGCTTCCGCATATTAATTCACATGCCACCAGCACAGTTCTGCTTTTTTCCTGTGTGTATCGATCTTAAAGGGCACATTGATGTTGTTCCACTTTTCACTTCTTAATCTCAGAGAGTCCATGCATCTGTATTCTTACCATCAATTAGTAACTACAGCTAAAAAATGCTGTAAAGTTCACAGTTTGTAATTAAAAGTAATCTTAGTGCTTGAAGTTCAGTGTGATCTGTTACTCAACAGAAACCTGAACATCATCTCACGACACCTGGCGATGACGCAATCGGATCACCTCAAACTCACAGTCCTTGAAAAGAAATCTGCAATCTGACATCATTATGAAGTCACTAAAATGAGCAGCGGCATAAAATCAAGGAATTAAATAAGATTGATGGAAACCTGAGGACATGCGGTGGATATAAGTTAATGGGGCTTCTCTTGGCAGATTTCTGTTCAGGTGATAGGGTGATAATTCATCCATTCATTCATTCACTTTCTACAACTTATCCTATGCTCCTTCACCTGTACGGGCAAATTAGAGTAACCAATTAACCTAACCCCCTTACATGTTTTTGGAGAACCTGGAGGGAACCCTCGCAGATACAAGGAGAACGTGCAAAGTCCAGAGAGAGGAATCGATCCTGCTGTAAGGCGACACCGCCAACCACTGCACCACCCTGCAGTGACCTGATAATACAAACATCATGGGTGGTAAATGGAAAAATATATCCATCCATTCATGTAGTCGTAATTCAAAAAGCTTTCTTAGAAAACAAAGAAAAGGAACAATCCCATGGCGCCCAACGCTGTACTAGATGAATCCTGTATGTAAAATGTCCTCTTACAGTCTGGTCTTTACTGCCACCTGCTGACCTGCTTCCTTTTTGTCTTATAGTTGCCACTTTGCAGTTCCTACATCCAGAGGATTTCTAAACAACACAGGAGAAATATTTTTCTCCTGTGTTGTATATTTCTATTTGTGGGATCTTAGTACACATTACAAATAAAAACCTAGGCACATAAATACTGCTGACAATGCAAATGGTGTGCCATAAATCACTGATTTCACCGCCCTGCTGAAACTGATAAAAAAGAGGAACTGTCTAAATATTGAGCACTTTGGTTCTGTCTTCACATAATCCTTTAGTTTCTATCATGGGGACCGCTGGGATATTGCTTGGCTTCTTTCATGGTAATAGCAGCTTTCTTAAAATAATTTCTAGCAGTTTGATGTCAGAGGAGCTTGGACATAATGATTAGCTTATATCATGTTTTTTTTTGTTTCTTTTTTTCATCTTGCAACTGCAGCTCTCTGTCTCTTCTGGCTTACAAAGCCTGCCGTGGAATCAGTTCAGCTGTGGTCTCCAGAGGTGGTGACAGCAGTGTACGGAGGATCGGTGAAAGTCTTGTGTCACTACGACCCTGAGTTCAGCAAACACACAAAGTACTGGTGCAAAGGAAAAATATATGACTTCTGCACCATCGTGGTGAAAACACCCAGGAATCGACAGAGTGCGAGAAACTTCATCACAGACGATAGAGAGAAAGGATTCTTCACTATAACTATGACTTACCTAGATCACAGCGATGAAGATATGTACTGGTGTGTCATCGCCCAAACAGGAAGGAACATCTACACTGGCGTCAGGCTCTTCATTTCCAACGCAGGTATAACTCAGCTGGGTCAGCCGACATGTCAGCAAATGTAAACTTCTGATTAACTAACTAAACACTTCTTTTATCACTCAGAACTATTCATATTATCTCACACATGAAGTTTAATTTCATTTGAAATATTGTTTAGGTCGTCGTGCCAAAACATTCCATAGAATCCTATAAAAAAAACCACCAAATTCTTATTGCAGTTGGTTTGCTGTTGCTCATTAGGGCTGAGGTTTGGTACTGTTAGGTGACTTTAGGTTTCCCTAGTGGAGATAAGGGTGCATATGTTTGGAAAATCTGCGATCTTATACCACAGAAAATGTTATTTTATTATATCATTGAAATGTGCCATCAGCTTTATGTTCACATTCTCATGTGAGGGGATGTGGAAAGTCATATGATGTTTAATCAAGGGATATCGACCCTTTATAGTGCCAAAAATTAGTAGAATATAAAAGTAATTTATAGGATTTATTGATTAGTTTGTACATGCCATTTGAGCTTTTATTGCAAAAAATGTTCTTTTCCGCAGTGACAACAACCGGAAGCACCACATTCACCAGTTCATCACCAATGACACAAGACGAAATCAGGTGAGGAAACGGAGAGTGTACAATTAATTCAATGAAATTTAATATGGTTTAATAAATAAACACGTAAATGGTCACTTCACAACATAAGGAAATTATTCTGATCCAATTCTTTTTTTGTTTGTTTTAATTAGTCGGTGGCCGGTTCTACGTTGGATCCTCTTTATTGTAATGTTCTGTGGTTTGGTACCAACACTTATGCTGGCACGGAGAATAAAGACTACAGGGAAAATATGGCTGCACTAACAACAACAACATCAAAACTCAAACTTTTATGACTGAGTGGGACAAAAATGTTGTTTTCTTTTTTTACAGTAGACAATCAGTGTGCGAAATAAACTGAAAAATAAAGTGAAGTGAAGAGGTGAAATTAACACAATTGTTTTGTTGTCGTCAAGGCTGACTTTGGAATTTCCAAACTGCTTAAAATTAAAAACTTTTAAAGAACTTGTTTTTTTGTTTTTTTTTCAGATATTACTCACAGAGAATGTTGTCATTGTAGGAAAAGTACCGGTGTTACAAATAACACTAATCGAGGTTCTGTTCAGTATTGTATTCAGCAAATGAAAGTAAACAAGAGGAGTTCAGAGTGAGTCAGGATGCGCAGTACTGTGACTCTAAAAACTAAGCCATTAAAAGTTACTTCTTTTCTTGAAATGATATATAGTAGCTGTATAGCATCATATAACTCTAAAAAATAGCACATGCAGAGCACAGACCTTTGCCAAGACCAAACATTCCCCTCCCATGTGTCAGCAGACCTCCGCATATTTCAGCATTCTACCAGACTGTTATGTTATTTTTGGGGGGCGTTCCTGAAAGTGATTTTTGTTTTTTAGGCCAAGATCATTTAATGCAAATAAAGAGCAAAGGTTTTTGGCACCACCTCACGTGTGACACATGAACTGCAGAGTTGGCTCTGTGGTCATGTGATGGACCCCGGGATTAGCTACCAACTGACACCCTTTACAGCTCTGTATGTCGGTCCTTTGTGGAGATATGTCCAAAAATGAGTTTGACTTTGATCTTGAATGACACCAGTTCTGACACTTCTCCATTTAAAACGATTTAGGGGTTGTGTCCAAAAATGTTTTCCGACCATTCAGTGACCTTGATCTTTGACTTTTGGCCACCAAAATCTAGTCAGCTGTGGGACTGACCAAGATGTACCTCTCATGAAAATTTCATCAATATTTGTCTCTAACTTTTTGAGTTATCTGGTTCATAAACAAATATATAAACCAACAAACATAGCCTACGTGGCAGAGGTAGTTAATAGCGTAAATCCTTTTAATTTCTCTTATTTATCACATATTTTCTCTGACAGAATAGTGATCAACACTGTTTGGAGGGGACACCTCTGAATTTTTGCCCTATGGGGCCCCAACACACTCTAGAATCGCCACTGGATAGTTATCGGGTGATGTCACCACTTCTGCTGCAGGAAACTCTCACATGAACTCCTGTCAAGTCAGCCACCATTCCCATAGGAAGCCATCCTTCAAAGTAAAAACAAAGTTCATAATACCTGTGGCTAAAGTATACAAAACTAATTACCTCAACAGAACAACTGTACATTTATTCTCGATATCTTTGTGTCGACTTTGTTACCTACCTATCTCTCGCAATATTCAGCTTCAGATGTCGTAATACATGCGAAACGTTTTACTTTGAAAGTGTCTTCCGCCATTAGTTCGCCTGGCCCGACAGTTGTAGTGGAAGTGACTCCTTGCTGACTGGAGAGAGTTGTTGCTCGCTGCTGCCAACGCCCGGTGGAACACACGGCTAACATAAACTAGCGGATATACAAGCGGACGTAGGTACGTACCTCAAACATTTTCTGGAGTGTCTTTGTGTAGTGGCATCACGAATGCAAGGCTGGGTGTTGCTCTCGTGTGTCTCTTTTTTTTTTTTTTAAGCTGGGAATAGAATAACGACTCAGCGGGTGTTACTTGACAAACGGAGGGTTACGTTAGCCGGCCGGCTGCTAAGCTGGCTAGCATCGTCTGCCGAGTGCTAGCTAGTCCCCGGACAAGCTCGTTTTCTGTGTTCATTGAAATGTGTTTAAACACGTATTGCTACTTTGTTTGAGTGACTCATTGAGTTTTTTTTTCACGAAAGTTAAAACTATCCAGGTCAGTTGGTGGTTAAGAGATTAACGTTAGCCTGTCAAACAGTTGTGGGGTGTGGGGTACATGGGGCATTAACTGGTTAATGCTAGAGGAAGAAAACAGCAGTCGTGTTTCCCTTGCTCACCCAAAGCTGCTGTTAGCGGTGGGAGACAGTGGCGACCTATGAATATTGTAATACATGTTTAAACTTCACATTTTCCCCAGGGGGACCAAAGGCAGAATCAGAGAGCAGAGATGCAGACTATCAAATGTGTGGTGGTGGGCGACGGAGCGGTGGGAAAAACCTGCTTACTGATTTCATATACTACCAACAAGTTCCCCTCTGAATATGTACCCACAGTAAGTAACTCTGCAGTCATATGTGTGTTCAAGAAATTGAAAGTACTTTTTACCGGACTGTGACATGCTTTTCAACCTTTTATTACAGGTTTTTGACAACTATGCAGTAACTGTAATGATTGGTGGTGAACCATACACCCTTGGCCTATTTGATACAGCAGGTATGATTTATGTTTTGCTCTTTCGATCCAAATAAATGAAGTACAGGTTGTTAGTCTGTCACATGGTAGACTGGTTTTTGGTGTGGTCTCTCTATAGGTCAGGAGGATTATGACCGGTTACGACCACTGAGCTACCCACAGACAGATGTCTTCTTAGTCTGTTTCTCAGTTGTTTCACCGTCCTCGTTTGAGAACGTTAAAGAAAAGGTGCGTACCAAATGGTTTACAGGAAAGCAAAGAGTGATGTTGCTCGCCTGCTAATCTTAACAGCGCCTTCCCTCCTTCAGTTCACTGAGGTTCTGCTACCATTGAACGCTTCCTGTCATAATCTGTATCATTAAGTCATTGTAAAACTGTATCTTAAGGTGTTATGGTGTAAAGTGTCACTGGTACGGACCGTGAATGTTTTTAAAATGTTATTTGTATAAAATGGCTTATGTGACACTTGATTTTTTTTGTCTCTCGATGCAACACTGTGTACTTCAGTCTTCAACTGTTTCTGTCACAGGATCTTACGATCACAGATACTGGTCTAAAAAAGTGCGAAAAGCTAGATGGATAAGACTTTTATTAGACCCTATCCTCGTGGTTCTGTTTCAGTTTTGTTAAACAAAACATGAAGGTTTGTCAGTGTGATTTAGTTGTACATGTAAATGTGTAAAATTGCAGAATATATTTCCAGAGGCAAATTTTGCAAAAAAAAATCTGGCTTATTGTGGACCTTTTCTGTCTCAAAAACCAACTATTCGTAAGAAGTCTTGGTTGTTAGAAAATTTTGAAGTCAAAATATAAAGCATAAGAAAAAACTGCATGAAACAAAATTTGAATAAATGTACACATTGCACACATTTACCACCAAATGGCCGCGGTCTTTGGTAATATGAACTCAAAGGTTAAGGTAAAATGTGTTTTGTTTCTTATCAATACACCCTCCCCTCAATCAGCAACATCAGTTACATTCTTTAGGAAAAATTATCTAGTATTCCATCATTGAAATTGACCATAGCTTTTTTTTTTTGCATAATATCCTACATGTGGCTTTATGACCATATCTCTCTTGTGGTAATAAATAGGAATGGGAAAATATGCTTTCATATTGATTCTACAATTCAAATTGATAATTTAAAGGGACAATGCACAATACATACTGTATATTGTACCAGATTTAGCTGAAACCTCACTTTCATCTGTAGTCCCATAGTGGAGCCCCACCACTGCTGCGCTGGATACAGAGAAAACAAATCAAAACCTCAAACATTGTAAATAAAACCAACAAATACAGTGAACATCAGGTATAAAGCAAAGAAGCAACACTGCTCAGATAACCAAGTACTCACAAGGGTACTCATCAGACACAACATCAGTAAAAAAAAAGGAAAAGACATAAACACTTTGTAAGTACAAAATATACTACTGCATCCATCAATGCTCAGTGTTCAAAGATTGCAGCTCAATAACAGCAGACCCGATTCATTTTCAACCATTGTTTCGTTTTAAAATGTTAAAATAACTCAGGGGTACCGAATTTCACATCTCAGCTGTCTTCACTGAGAAGCAGTTTTGTCCAAAATTTGTAGATCAAAATGTATTGTTGCATTGACCTCTAGCAGAAGCTCTTGTTGTCTTCGAGACACCGCAGCTGTTACAAACTGTCTTAAGAGGTTGTGGTGCTAAATTGTTAATTACTTTATACAGTAAAGGAACCTTGGCCAATAACTGAATTTTTTAAAATGATAACAAATTATACTTTTTAACTATATGGCAACAATAAAGCAAATTACATCTGTTATCCATGATTTTCAATACTTGGAGTATAAAGTGGTTGCAGCACTGTACGATTTGCATGAGGCCAGATCAAAATATAAAGTAAAGAAAAAGAGTATACAAAAGCATTCATAAACAGCTTTTTCACATCTGTACTCATTTGTTTTTGTGTAACTCCAATCTGAGCCTGACTGTACTTTGCTGTTTTTGAAATGTTGTCTATGTGTTTTTTAAAAGTTAGCCTGTCTCAAGAATCACGACTAAATATTTCCCTTGTTGAACTTCCTGGATCCTGTCTTTTAACAGTAATATCCGGTGCAGGGGAACAGTTTCCTCTAATGAAAAAAAAAAAAACATACTAAATGTTTTGAATACGTCATCCAATCTTTTTAATTCATCCTGCAAGTAAGTAGAGATGCAGCTTGCTACTGTATGTACATTTTACATGTGCATAAATGACAGATTGAGGGTAGGTCTTTAACATAAGTTCTAAAAAGTGAGCTTACAATAGAGCTAAGTATTGTGATTTGATAGTATCCATTATTGCGATTTATTTATTTATTTATTTTTTGACTTCTGACATCATCTCATTGTAAATTTAAGGAATGGCTGTTTCTCAGGAAAAACTTCCTTGACGGAATAACATGTCTCCAAACTGAAGCCCATGGGACTTTGGATATGACTTTGCATCGTCATCTTTACACTGCTATAAAAAACACAGACACATATTGTAATTCTGGGAAGAAATCACCTTTTAAAATCGTCCCATAAAAGAAATTGCTGTCTTTAAATAAATCTATTTTTTCCCCATCCATAGTGCCTTTTTTTTTTTTTCTCTCTCTCTCTCGCTCCAGTGGGTGCCTGAAATCACCCATCACTGTCCCAAGACCCCATTCCTCTTGGTAGGCACTCAGATCGACCTGCGTGATGACCCCTCCACAGTGGAGAAGCTAGCCAAGAACAAACAGAAGCCCATCACACCTGAGACATCAGAAAAGCTTGCTCGGGACCTCAAGGCAGTCAAATATGTTGAGTGCTCAGCCTTAACACAGGTAAGATTTCCCACATAACAACACTAAAAGCTGGTGAGGCAAGCATGTGCTTAAATGTCAGTCTCCTGATGAAAGCTTCAAATACTTTTCTTTGTGTTTTGCTAACAGCATTTGGCTAAAACCTGCGTCTAACTGTGTGTTGTGTCCTCTCTTTCTGTCTCTTCGTTTACTTTTTCTGTAGCGGGGACTGAAGAACGTATTTGATGAGGCTATCTTAGCTGCTTTAGAGCCCCCTGAAACTCAAAGAAAGAGAAAATGCTGTTTGTTCTGATGTCTCCTTGCATCTTGCTTTGCCTCTTGATTGTCTGCTGCTTACTCATTATAAACAGATGTCTGTCACTAAATTAACCACTTTTTTTTTTCTTTTTTTTAAATTTCCTTCTGTTCATGTGTGGTTTTCTTTTCAACTTGGCCTAATCACAATTATTCATGCTGCCTGATAAGTGTGCCAAACTTTAACTCTACTGCTGTCGACAACTTGTGTGAAAATCTGTAAATCTACATGACTGAGTTTGTTTTTGTTTCAAAACTGATATTCTGTTATCATCTCAGTATTGAGCTCTTCACCATCTGTTGGACCCTGCAAAGCATTAATGCTACAATCGCTTAGACAGTACATTTTTTCTACTGCAGAATCAAAATTTTCCATGGGCTTTTGTCTTCACTCAGACAAGTTGAACACACGTCTTGTATATTGTTATTTGAATAAAGGAAAATTTTGTTTGCCGTACTCCATTTCTACCTTTTTGCAGTTAGTCCCCTGAAGGTGTTGTTAATTTGTATTTGGAGCATGGCCTTATTTTGATTGTTAATATTTTGTTTTTACAGAAAGGATTAAAGAATGTGTTTGATGAGGCAATACTGGCTGCCCTGGAGCCTCCTGAACCTAAGAAAAGACGTAAATGTGTTCTGCTCTAAGTTTCATCGCACCTTTTTCCACACTTTCTTTCCAAATCTAAGATAACAGTACTGAAGAGGTTTTCTGCACAAGCACATTCCAACATGAGTTTAGGTGTCAAGATTTACCTTCTGACCAACTTTATCCTAAATACATATTTAGTGTGTTGAAAATCATTTTAAGAGTAATATTTGATACTGTTTGCAATGACCTGCTGCCATGTATGACCACGTGGTCATACATGGTATCAACACTGACTACACAAATTCCATCAACAAATTAGTAGTTATGTTCCATTTGGACCACATTAAGTTTTGAGTTTATTTTGCACAAATGTTATACTAAATATGAACTGTTTATCAACTTTCTTCTAAAACAGAAATATGGTGATATTGATGAGTTAGTCAGATGCTGAGATTGTGTTTTTCATATGGCCTTGATTCCTCTCTTTTTTTTTTTTATTTTCCCTCTCTCTTTAAATTCAGTCATTTTTACTGTGTTCAACTCTGGAACACAAGACTGCAATACTGATGGAATATCTAGTGACATAAATCCTGCTGAGCTTTTTTGTTTTTCTGAACAGTTTAACTTACGAATAACTTCACATTTAATGTCAATTGAGAGTGGACCCGGGAATTATTTTATGTAATTTCGAGGCTAGGCTCCACCATTGTTTCAAAATCGCCAAAATAAGGCCTGATGAATTGTCACGGTAGAGATCGGCAGAAACTGACAGATGTATGGAGGTGTAGTTTTAAATGCACGTATACATTTAAAGCTACTATCAATTTGAATTAGCTTCATGCAAGGAGTTTGAGCACAACAGTTTGCCAGTTTGCCGTGCATTCCCATCAGGCCAATTGTTATTTAGTCTTCTTTAAGGGAAATGAGTTAAAAAATAAGGTTGCATGTCAGAAACGCTTATGTTTGCAATGAGTGAACATCTCAGCCTATAACCACAGGCTAATGAACAATTTTGTAAGCTCAACATACTTGCTGCTGTACACCAGCATCATTAAAATAGCGCCACATTGAGACGGCTGCCACAAAATGCTATACGTTGAGCTCCTGTGAATATTTTCACGCGACCAAACTAGCTCTATTTGCATTTGACTTCTTAATCCATTCCTGGATGGCGGGCTTGAATTTGTAAATACAGTGAGAATAACTTATAAGTTATTGACTGATTATGTGTGCATTGTTGATAATGAGATTGCCGTGATGTGACTGAACTCAAATTCCCCCTCAAAAAAAACAACTTTCGGACAAGTTTGCCTTTTTATTCACATTGACATCAAAGCTGTACTGTAACTTGCATAATAATAAACCAGTATTATGAATAAACTTAACTTCGACAAAAATCTGTGTCGTCACCTGATTTGATGTTTACCTGAGTTTATAGACTTGTTATTTTTGTTGTTGTCATTGTTAATCTGGATCGAATTGCCTTGGCCTCAAGCACCACTGCAAGAAACCTGGGTGTTATCTTCGATCAGGAAAAAATGATCTCATAGACAGCCTTCGTTACCTTTATAAGTATACCCTGTTCCAACAATGCTGAAAAATTATTCCATTACTTTTTTACTTCTAGGCAGGATTAATACAACGATCTATTTTAAGTCCTTAAACACTGACTAATCCAAAATGCAGCAGCATATGTACTGACAAAAAAAACAATCAGACCATAATTCTCCCTCACTGGCTTCTATGCAAAGGCTTCCTGTTAAATCAAGAATATAATTTAAAATCCTTCTACAAAGCCCTAAATGGCAGGGCACCATCATATCTTGAAGAGCTCGTAGTTCACTATCACTATCAATATAATTTTCCCACACAGAGTCCTTAATGATCCAGAGGTGAGCAGTTCATCTCAGTTCACCAAATCCATGTAGCTGTTATTTCAGTCTTCCTGTGGACGTTTCTTCAATATGGTACATATGTGGCATGTTATCCCACCCAATCTCCATAGCCAGTTTGCTAACAGCATCTAACAGGTAGCTCAGAAGGGATTGCACTTAATTATTTGTGATTCTCAAGAGACCATAATATATCTTTGGTCCTGGACTGGACATTGAGGAGTTAACTTTGATGTCAGACCTTACAGCCCAAAAAAATTTAATTCACTGGTTACCAAGGATAAAATGGTGCACTTTATCAGTTTGTTTGAAACATTTCCAACTGATAAGATGTTAAGTTTGAACTCTCAACAGTGATGAGTAATCCATGGTGATTTATATCTACTGGCTGCCAGTGGTGCAAAGTAATGAACTACAAGTACTTAACCCTACAATTTGCTTGGGAAAAAAAGTGATACTTTTTATAGTTGTCAGTCTCCACTTGTCATTATTGGGCTATCTGCTGGCCTGGCAGCGGCTGGAGAAAGGCATAATAACTGGCTGCATAATCTAAGTGCCACTCTTCTCACTGGCCATGAAAATGATCGTGAAATCAGTTGAGGTAGATAGCAGAGGCCCCATGTCTAGATGTGGAACTCGACAGCCCCCATAAGAGCTTTCAGGGACAACCCAACACTGACTACAACATCTGTCCGTGGGTGCAGATACCTCTTACAGGGACGAGGATGTGCTTCAAGCCAGCCAAGTCCAGGTCCCTTGTCCTGAAGAAAGGAAGAGTAGTCGATCAGTTCTGCTTTCTATTGTGAATGTGAAACAGCAAGAGGAGGCAAAAATATGTTCTCTCAGGATCAGTGGAGCTGTGCAGATGTTGGCTAGGCAGGGTTTACCTTTCAGGGGCCATGAATGTGGTGCGGGAACTTTTTAACAGGTTCTGAAGTTCAAATCAGACGATGAGCTGTCTCTAGCCAAGTAGTTGGCAGGTGGTTGGAAAGATTTATATATTTCAGCTATGGTTGGGAATGAAATCCTGATCTCTGATGATGAATGGGACACAAGACGTGTCTGGGACAGAACAAGAGGCAGTATGTTTGAGATATGCTGACAAGGATTTAGTCCCTAATGAAGAATTTATTGGTCTTTCTGAAGTTTCTTGGACATCAGGAGAAAATTTAGCAATTAATTTCCCTACGGGGATTATTGAAGTCATCTCTATCTCTAAGTAGTCATGGATGTCTTGCAGCGCCTAAACTTGCTTATCATCGGGTTGTGTGGCCAAGCATATGATGGGGCTGCAAATATGGCTGGCAAATACACTGGAGCACAGGCCATTGTAAGAAAATTACAACTTCTGGCTCCCTATGTTCATTGTGCTGCCCACTGTGTTAACCTAATAACACAGAGGTCCTGTACTGCCTCACCAATCATTCAACTATCCTTTTTTGGCAATGTTTTTTTAATGTAAATGACTTCTAACAAAAACAGACATGTATTAACACAGACACATTAAAGTGAGTCCCCCAGGCGAATCACATCCCCCACACTTTTGAAAAGCTTGCTACGCCCCTGGGTACAGAAGCAGCGGGCCGGAGAGGACTGGGCAGCTGCCTCATTTCAGTGAGCTACGACAAAGCTCACTGAAATGAGACGCGTCGACTGGTTCAAGATGAGATATGAGCAAAAGCGGAAGAAGATTGACGCACTAAGAGGGTAGGCACGCACAATCAAGGTGTCTGAAAGAGATGGGAGCATGTGGAACAAAGCAGGATCACCTGTTCAGAGCTCTGGAGAGCCAAACTACTTCACATCAAGGTCCTCATCATCAGTTTACGACGTTCTCCCAAGCCCATGACTAGGTTTTTGGAGGTAACTGAAAAGGCCTCGCGGTGGTTGTGGATCCGGAAAGGGGATCAGTGGTGTAGCTACGCCTCTTGGACACAAGTTGGGGTCTGATCGCCCCTGGCTTGGTCACCAGCCGAGGGCGTCTGATGACGAATTATTTTTAAGTAAAAATGGGAGAAAACCAAAGGGAAAAAAAGGTTTCAATCATAAAGCTACAATCTTTATGTCTGTACACTGAAAATTCAGCATGGTAAACCAGATTTAACCTTCTGAATGTTACAATAATCCAGACGAGTTCATTCAAATACGCTATAAATTATTTAAACTAAATCTACGTATAAATCTGCATACTTTTGTTGAGGTCCTGATGACCAAAATATAACATCAATCAATTAACAGATATTATGAGATGGGATTCATCTCAGTTCCATATACGACATGTTACTTTGTTGTACAAATGTCATGCAAACTGCTTACAATAAACCTGGCCTAATTTTGACTATTAAAAGTAAGCTCACTGTTAGCAAGCCATTGAGCAATAATATTTTCAATTTGGTAAAGCTATATTAACATGGAGACTAGCTTCCTATAAGCACAGCAACCATTTAGCCCTAGCAGTGATAATGATCAGGTTGATTGGAGATCAATGGCAAGCATCACGTCACGTTGTTATAGAAGGCCAAAAGGGTCAAAAAAGTGGTTTCTGACGCGTAAACAACGAGTTAAACCTTTTTTGTAGGCCAAGGGGTTTCCCACCATTACCAAATATAATTAGAGTTCTCTTGTTTTCTTCCTTTCCCTTGTTTTTTCTTCCCTTATTGTGTAGATAATGTGTAAAAAAAAAAAAAAAAAAGATATTTTGATGTCAGCTTTATGACTAAATGTATGCTTATCAATATAAAATTCCCCCCTTTTGCTCCATTGCTGCTTGTTTTGGTAAACAAATACAAAATTGATTTTTTTGGACTGTAACTACTCATTTATTTTGCTGCAAAACTAAATGAACTTCCCATTGAGGATGAATAAAGATTATCTTATTGTGGTTGTTTTTTTAGAAAAGAGCAGATGAAGACGTATACTATACGGTTATCCAAATATTAAAATTGAACACTAGAGCAAGAAAAAGATGAAGAAGAAAAAACCTGTGGGCTTACTGAAATGGTTTAACCGTAGTGAAACAACACATTTGAAATTGTGTCAAACGAAGGTATTTCACTGTAAACTATGTTAACAGATTCCATGCCCCAGCTACCTAGCTTAAGCCTGGACAGTCTGGTTAGCCTGTCTGTCATTATTTTACCATTTTATCAGGACTAAGAGTAAAGTATGGCCACTGCTGGCCACAGCCCTAAATTAATTTTAAATGCTGACAAGTTAATGTGTATATCCAAAGACAGATATTAAGTATGATGGTCTGTATCATAAACAAGCATTCGACAAATACCAGTGCTGTAAATTCTTACCTACACAACCGAGGGAATTGTTAATATTTTGAAAAACATATGAAGCTCATTGAATGGTGTTAAAGCTAGAATTTTAGAGCTATTTTAAAGTTAAAATTTTAAAGCTAGAAGTTTACCAAAAGACACATCTATGGAGCAAAAGGAGGGAATTTTATCATGATGAAAAAAATACTGTAGTCATAAAAACTGAAACCAATATATACATATATATGCATGTATTTTTATCTACATGATAAAGGAAGAAAAAGACAGAGGAAAGGGAAGAAAATAAAAGGATTCTTAACATATGAGGTAATGGCAGGAAACCCCTTAGCCTACAAAAATACTTTAACCCTGGTATTCAGCATTATGTCAGACTCAAGACATTAATGGGTTCCAAATGTCAAAAAGGCCAAACGGCTCAAAACTGTGTGAAATTGCTGGCTGCCATAAGATGTTGCCAGCATGTTCTTAACACAGTGTTTACACATTAACAAGGCGTTGATATTTTTTAACGCGTTGTTTACGTGTCGGAAACGCATTTGGCTTTCCATACACCTGAGTGTTAGGGATGCGTTACCTTAGCCTGCTAATCGAAACGCGAGTTAGATTTTTATTTTCATTGAGAGGTGTCTAAAACAAAGTGCCGTTTGGTGTGAGTGGACCATCAACTGGTTTCTAGAAGCTGAAGTTAGCCAGGTAATTCAGTGGATAAGGAAATGAAGTTAGCCTGTCAGACACCTGTTTATGATGGGTCGTGGGACACGTAACAGTAGTAATAATTAACTTTGAATTCTACCATGCCCTTCATACAAGACATGCTCCACAACAGAGATTATAAACACCAAATCCTTCACTTAAAATGGCAAATCAGACGTATAAAAAACCTCCAGGACAATAATACAGCTGAAACTTATTTTAGACAACGACAAAACAACCAGGTAATATTTATAAAATTGTTAAAAATGTATATATTAATAAATAAGAAAAGCAGAAGTTAACGGTTGTAAGGTTATAGTAAGCTGGCTTCCCACATATCGACAGGTGCAGGTAGTTTTTTCGAGAGCTTTGAGCCACGCCTGAATGCATTTTGCCACTTGTGCTGGGAACTTCCAGTATATTGGCAGCCAATGATCACAACATCCTTGAGAGTAAAGAGTGACAGAGTGAGTAAGTATTTTAGCTTGGTCTCGGATCATTAAGAGCCACCGATAGAAGGAGGAGGACTTCGGAATCAATACTATGTGTTATAGGAAGCCAGTGCAGTGCTGCCCATACTGGAGCTGAAGTCTCTCTGATATTTTCTAAAGCCAGTCAGCTTGAGATGTTAACTTAATTATGTTAAAACTAACAGAGACACAGCTTCCATAACACACTTGCTTAGTCAGAGCTGTCGTTAGCAATGGAAGAGAGCGGGGACCTGCAAAAGCATTTTTTTAATGGCCAATGGTACTACTATCCAAAACGTTTTAATGTTTTACTAACCTCATGTTTTCCCAGCAGTCAGTGTTATTGGCGGCAGAATCAGAAAGCACAAGGATGCAGTGTGTCAAATGTGTGCTGGTGGGTGACAAAGATGCAGAAAAAACCTTGCTACTGGTTTCATACACCTCCAAAGACCTCTCTGTATACGTGCCAACAGTAAGAAACTTTACGGTCACATTCTTAATGGTAGTTATATTTGGTCAAGAAATTTATAGGACTCTTTAATGGACAATGACATGCCATTCACCCCTTTTTACAGGTTTTTGACAAATTTTCAGAATTTGTCCAGATTGGAAGTGAATCATACATGCTTCTGCTGTTTGATACAGCGGGTAAGATTACGTTTTGCTCTTTCATTGTAATTGCTTTCCCAAATAATGGCACTGCGGTTATTTAGTCCGTCACACAATTATTTAGTTTGCGGTGGTTCTCTCTGTAGGTCAGGAAGATTATGACCGGTTACGACCACTGAGCTACCCACAGACCGATGTCTTCTTAGTCTGTTTCTCAGTGGTTTCACCTTCCTCGTTTGAGAACGTTAAAAACAAGGTGAGTGTTTCTCTGAACGCAGAGAGTTACGTTACATTGCTCACCTGCAAATCTAATAACACCTTCCCTTTTTAGTTTGCTGAGGTCTGCTTTCATAGAATACTCCTTATTATAATGTGCATCATTACGTTACTGGGGGATTGTAAAGTAGCATCATAAAGAATTTAAGGTTATTGAATGTTTTTAAAATATATTATCTGTACATAATGGTTTATGTTACGCTGGATTTTTCACCATTCATTTCCTAAACACATTGTGATTTACCTGCTGAATTTGACAGGATCTTATATTTACAGATAATTGTTGAAAAAGACTTTCAAAAAGGTAGATGGATAGGAGGATTATCAGGTTTTATCCTCGTGATTCTGTCTGAAATACGTTCATCAAGGTTTGTGAGTATGATTTAGTCGTGCATACAAATGTCTAAAACTGCATAATTTTTCCAAAGGCATTTAGGACAAAAATCAGGTTCATCCTGTCTTCTCCAAAACCATTTATTCATAAGTTCTATTGTTGGTGGTTAGTAGTAGTAAGACAAACCAAAAACACAAAGGCATTCCCAGGCCGGCCGAGAGAGATAATCTGACAAGCGTGTCAGTGGTCTGCCCTGAGGTCTCCTCCACCAGGTTATTATCCCCACTTTAGACAGTGTGGAGGGTTAGTATTTCCCCTCCTGAGCCGCCAGACAGTTTGCCAGAATTTCCCTGGGGCCGCTGAAAGTCTTGGTCTATGGCCACACTGAACACCTTCCACATCCCATTTTCTGCCTCCGGAGCCCCACAAGCCAGCCACGCCCTTTAGGACTCCTTCTTCAGCTTGACAGCCCCCTTAACCTCCGGTCTCCACCAGCAAGTTCAGGGGTTACAGCCACGACTAGCTGTTGCCAGTCATGGCAACTTCGAACAGCCACCTCTGCATTGGCGGCATGGAACACGGCCCACTGGCCATTCTGACAGGTTCTTCAGCTGCAGACCCTGACTATTTGTTTGGGCCTGCCAGGTCCATCTGACAAACTTCCCGGACACCTGCTCTGATCAGGTACTGATCAGTCGAAAACTCTGCGCCTTCTTTCACCCAAGTGTCCAGAATATATGACTGCAGATCAGCTGATATGACTATACAATTGGTCACTGTCCAGCAACCTTGGGTGGCCTGGTACTAGGTGCACATAGGGACACCCTTATGTCTTAACACGGTGTTAATGTTGGACAAATTGTGGCCAGCGCTCTAGTCCAATAACCCAACACCACTCGGGTTCCGATCGGGCATTTAACAGCCTTGGGAGCGTTGAAGCCCCACAGTAGAACACAGTGGAGTCCCCAATAGGGGTGCCTTCCAGCAGCTGACTCGTTGACCCCAAAAAAATTGTGGGTACTCTGAACTAATGTTTGAACAACAGTCAGAACCTGTTCTTCAACCCCCCAAGGCACAGAAAAACTAAGCCCCTGATCCACAGGGTAAAGTCCCAACACGCAGAGAGCTGGGCAGCTGTGAGTAAGCCCACACCTGCCCTCCACCTTTCACCATGAATAACTCCAGAAACTAGTCCAACTCCTTTTGAAAAGGTTTGTTCCACAACCTGAGCTGTGCGTTGAGGTGAGCCCCGCTATATTTAAACGGTTCCTCTCGACCTCCCACACAAGCTCAGGTTCCTTAAATAAAAAATGAATCACACTCAGCCGAACAGCTGTTTCTGAGGTAAACTCTCCAGCTCCAATCTCTAAACTATTAGACGCCAGATATGATGATGTGCTGTCACCATCCGCGCTACCATAAGAACTGTTTTGAAATATTGAAGTTTGGGACAGAAAATCGATTGTCAAAACCATCCCTTAACAAATGTTGATACTGATACGAATCAGTTTTTTTCTTCCGACTACAGTAATGTGTTGTGGCTTTTTTCTCTCTCTCCCCAGTGGGTGCCTGAAATCACCCATTACTGTCCCAACACACCGTTCCTCTTGGTAGGCACTCAGATCGACCTGCGTGATGACCCCTGCACAGTGGAGAAGCTAGCCAAGAACAAACAGAAGCCCATCACACCTGAGAACGCAGAAAAACTTGCTCGGGACGTCAAGGCAGTCAAATATGTTGAGTGCTCAGTCCAAATGCAGGTAAGATTTCCCACATCATAACACTAAAAGCTGGTGGGACAAGTATGTGCCTAAATGGTACTTGGCTGGAGAAAGTTGGAGATACTTTGCTTTGTCTTTTGCTGACAGCTTTTGGCTAAAACCTGCATCCAACTCTGTTTTTTGTCCTCTCTTTCGCTCTCTTCGTTTCCTCTTTCTGTGGCGGGGACTGAAGAACCCATTTGATGAGGCTATCTTAGCTATCTTTAACTCTACTGCTGTCGACAACTTGTGTGAAAATCTGTGAATATACGTGACAGAGTTTGTGTTTGTTTCAAAACTGATATTCTGTTCTCATCTCAGTATTGAGCTCTTCACCATTTGCTGGACCCTGCAAAGCATTAATGCTACAATCTGTCTCTAATTTTCCATGGAATTTTGTCTTCACTCAAACGAGTTGAACACACGTCTTGTATATTGTTATTTGAATAAAGGAACATTTTGATCGCCCTACTCCATTTCTACCTTTTTGCAGTTAGTCCCCTGAAGATGTTAATTTGTATTTGGAGCATGGCCTTATTTTGATTAATATTTTGTTTTTACAGAAAGGATTAAACAATGTATTTGATGAGGCAATACTGGCTGCCCTGGAGCCTCCTGAACCTAAGAAAATACATAATTGTGTTCTGCTGTAAGTTTCATCACACCTTTTTCCATATCTTCTTTCCAAATCTAAGATAACAGTACCGAAAAGGTTTTCTGCACAAGCACATTCCAACATGAGTTTTTTTTTTTATGAAATGTGACTCCTCCTGTCATGGTTCTGCCCTCTGCTTTTAGTTTGGTAGTTGTGTTTTGGTTTTGTTACTTCATTTCAAGACTTAAGGCAGTTCAGGTGTGCAGAGCTGACTACCTGCAGCTGTTGATTCCTCATCGGTGGCTGTATATAAGACACAGATCCTGATCTGCTCGTCGCCAGAACGTCTTGTCCCCAGCAAAGTAAACCTAGACAGCTACCTACATCCTGATACCTTTTGATCTCTCTGTTCCCATGTTTTTCTCGTCCGAGTCTCCTAGTTCTGCTCACGTGACTTTTTTGTCGCTACTTTGATCCTGTGGTTCCTAGTGTTCCTAGACATTTTCTGTTCAATACTTTGCTCAGCCTTCCTAGTGATCTTTTGTTGGTACTTTGTCTTCTCGTCTTCCTGGAGTTTCCTGCGCCTTTTGTTAACCATTGTTTTGTTGTTCCAGCCCTGCCGGGACTGGAGAGCTCAGCCACCACAGCCGTGTCCATCCCTGGTGTTCGTTGCTACTCAGTTCGGTTTTGATTCTTGTTTCTGTTAATAAATCTTTATTTTGCACTTTGACCCCTGAGTTTCCTGTGTCCGCTTGTGGGTCCAGACTCTGTACGTCACACCTCCTAAATACACATTTGGTGTTGAACATGATTTTAAGAATATTTGATACTGTTTGTAATGACTTGTGAACACAAATAAGGTGCTAATGATGTATTAGTAAGATGCTTAGATTGCGTTTTGACCTTATTTTTTTTTAATTAATTTTCTTAAGTTTGATCAATTTTACTGTGTTCAGCTCAGGTACGGCAGATTGCAATAGTATCTAGTGAAATTCCTGAGTATTTTAAGAATAATATAATCACTGATAATTAAGAGTGGATCTAAGAAATATTAAATACATTCCTGTCAGGCAAATTGTCATTTAGTCTGTAAGAAAAATTAGTTAATGATAAGGTTGCATGTCCTGAATGCTTATCCTTGCCGTGAGTGAACATCTTATAACGGTCTATAAGCACAGGCTAATGAAAAATTTTGTTAGCTTAACAGACAATACTTGCTGCTATACCTCTTTTGCATTTTTATTCTTTATCCATTCCTGGATGGCAGGCTTGAATTTGTAAATACAAATGTAACTTAGACCTTATTGACTGATTACAATGTGTGCAATATTGATAGAGAGACTGAGAAAAGTCAATCTGACACTGAGCTGAAATTCCAAGAAAATGTGAGGACAAGTTTGCCTTTTTAATTTACATTGCTATCGAAGCTGTACTGTAACTTGCATCACAATGAACAAGTATAATGAATAAAGCTAACTTCAAACACTCTGTGTCGTCACCTGACCTGATGGTTACTTAGATTTGTTTAAATTCTCCACAGATAATACATTAATTAAATACAAAGAAGCTACAATTACACATCTTCAGCATCACAACTTGAACATTACAGACTAGTGGAACAGTCATTCCCCAGTGAAACAATATTATTTACCCACATACAATCCTTAATGATCAGCAATTCATCTTTTCCAAATCCACGTAGCTCTCATTCCGGCCTTGTGGGTCTCAAAAAATAACTACGATACTATATATATGGTGTGTTATCCTAAACAATCTTCATGGTCAGTGTGTTAAAAACATTTAGCATACAATGCAGGCTGGAGTTTACATAGTTAATTATGGTTCTCAGAGACCACAACAAAACAGTTAGGGTCACTGAAAACATGCCTGTATGAGGCTCTTTGGGGAAAAGCAGAGAATTTGCAATGAAAACCATTGTCATCAAATTTAAAATAAAGTAACAACAATAATATTTCAACTGGTCTCTTCATTGTTTTCATAGTTTTTAATTCCATTTATATAATGGTTAAGTATGTCCAATATGTTTTTCAGTTCTGTGCTAAGCGTTAGACTTCCTAAGGTGTATCCTTGGATTTGTTTTGTAATTTATACTCAAAGAACCGATGCATATAAAAATGCATTTCTTTAAATCTTAACTCAATTTATACTGTTAAGTATAGATCATAGAATACAAGGCATACAGGTTTTAGTGCAATTTTGTGACTTCAGGCAAAAGACAGATGGCAGAAATTACATTAATCCCAATGAGCTATGTCTCCATTGCTGAGCAAATCTCAACACAGCTGTCGGTCACACGAATTCCGTACCATCCCGCCCAGAACTGTGTGTCCTTGCCTCCGTGGGTGAAACGGATGTATCTCACTCCTGGGCCGTAGTTCTGGAATACATGGATCATCTGAAAAATACAAAACAGTACACCTAGTGTTACCTTTGGTCTCTGTGGCACCTCTGAATTTGCCTACACCGCCTGCTTTGTACACACCTGATTCCATTGCTGATCGTTCCACTGCTCAAAGTAAACAGTCTCTGGGGCGAAAGTCGTGACAGGTCTCTTTCTTTCATTAAGCAACTCTACGCGGATCTCATATTGACTGCCACAGTCCCATCTCGGTGCATACCTAATAATACAAAAGCACAGGCATCAGAGCAGAAATTAGGCGTCAGCGATTATGTTTAACCATGTGCCAATCTTCATCAAAGGTGTATCGTCGCTCGTCATACTGCTGATTATATTTTGGCGGTCAAAGATCAAAGTCACTGAAAGGTCAAAAAGCATGTTTTTTTGGCCAAAACTCCAGAGTTGACTTAGAGAGGTCAATCTGGGGGGTTATTCTGGAAAGCAGGGTTAACAAACTCTGAGGTTTCGGTTCTAGAACAGATGAACTGAGGTGGTTCAGTCAAGAGTCAGACAGAGTCGGAGCTACGTAGGTGTGTGAGGAATATAAAAAAACATCATAAATGGAGCTTTTATCCGACGATTCTTGATGGGGAAAACAAAAAAAGTCTTCATACTTCACCCTAACATAGCAAGAAATTTTATGTCATGCGTACGGCAAATACGAGCACATATTCAAGAAATAAAGCAACACTGCTGCAGCAGCAAAGGACAGCCAGATGGTGTGAGTTTACTGCAGCAGTCTGTTAATTAAATGTCAAACCACATTTTATGTAGTATTACAGCTAATAGTAAACAGTGAAAGGTTATTAAATAAAAAATTAATTTTGTTTAGGTAGAATTCTATGGGAACCAATCCCACTTGGCAGCAGTTGAAAATTCAATATAAAAACAAACTTCAAACATGCAACATTGACACATAACAGAAACTGATTATTGAAAGAAAGCAAAGGGAAATGCAGGACCTGCCGCAAATGAAGTAGGTGTTAGGGACACTTTCCCAACGGCCTTGCACATTGTAGCTTTGCCTACGTGTTCGGCATCGTCAACACAGATAATATGTTCTGTACAGAGTACACGTCCACGATGTGTGACGTTTGATATGTATGACGGGAACGTCAGTGACGTATCCCACTGCGATGAAAAACAAAGTTATTGGGAAATGAAAAAATATCCAGTCGAGGTCTCATCGAGCTTTGACATCTCCTAGATTTGCCACGAACAAACAATTCATGTTCATCAGCTGCTGAGGGAGCTCCTCCCTCCTGATGAAACTCAGAGTTTGTTCAAGGAAACCTAACAGGCAGGTTAGGTTCACAGAATACGTTAGCATCTTAACGGACTCAGAGTTAAGGTGAACTTAGATTTCACTTCACTTTAGATTAGAGGAAAGGTGGAGGAGGAGCATTCGAGGGGAACACAGAAGGCAAACGAGTTGAACCAGTTGTTGAACAGGCTTGTCTCCAGCCGTCCCTCCTCCACCAACTCCTCCACCCCTGATCCCCGACACCCTCCCCCAACCCCCACATCCCCACACAAACCTCAGCTTCAGACACCTCACTGCCCCATCACAGCCAGCCCCCACCTCCACCTCCACCTCCAGCCCCAAGGAGGGACTATACATCACAGCCCGACAGGTGAGGAGAAAGTTGGAGAGGCTCCACCAGGGAAAAGCTGCTGGACCGGACAGTGTCAGCCCTCGTGTACTGAGGGCGTGTTCCAGCCAGCTGAGCGGAGTGCTCCAGCACCTCTTCCACCTCAACCTGCTCCTCCAGAGAGTCCCAGTGCTGTGGAAGACATCCTGCATGGTCCCAGTGCCCAAGAGGAGTTGTCCGATTGCGCTGAACGACTACAGGCCCATAGCACTGACCTCCCACATTATGAAGGTCATGGAGAGGCTGCTCCTGGCACATCTCAGACCACTGGTGTGCCCATCACAGGACCCGCTGCAGTTTGCCGACCAGCCCCATGTCGGTGTAGATGATGCCATCATCTGTCCGCTGCAGAAGGCACATTCTGCCCTGGACAGACCCAACACCACTGTCCGCATCACCTGCTTTGACTTCTCCAGGGCCTTCAACACAGTCTGTTGTGGCGAGCGCCACCTCCCCATGCGTTATGCGGTGTTCTGGGGCACAGGCATCAAGGCAAAGGACGCCAAGAGACTGAATAAACTGATCAGGAAAGCAGGTTCTGTTGTCGGCTCTCGGTTGGCCACCTTGGAGGAGGTGGTGGAGCAGTGGATGCCGACCAAACTGCTGGTCATCAGGGCCAACACCTCCCACCCCCTCCATGAAACTGAACATTCTGAGGAGCAGCTTTAGCAACAGAATGATTCAACTCCGCTGCTACAAGGAGCGATACAGGATGTCATTGCTCCCCAGTGCAATTAGACTTTTCAACACCTCTGTTATTAGACACTAGACACTTTACCTGTAAAAATCATTCACCTCCTACCTACCTGCACTAAACTCTGCACAACTTCTGAATATATTCTTAGATTTGTTCAACTGCCTATACTGTTTATATTTTTCTACTCTATTTTTATTTTATACCTTTATACTTTATAGTGTTATATGGTCCACTGGTCCTGTACCTGAACATCCTTGCTGCTGTGACTAAACAATTTCCCACAGGGATTAATAAAGTCATCTCTATCTATCTTTATTTATCTGTCTAATACTGCTTTCTGGAATACCCCCCTGGTGTTATCTGTAGCTGACAACACTGCTTACACATGATCGACCCTGGAGCAAAAAATCTGTTTAACTTTTCAAAGACCTTTCACTGAAACGTTAAACAGATTTTTTTTGGACCAATCTCAAAAAGGTAAACAGCCATTTTGTAGCTAAACCTGGACTTTGACCAAAAACATTCAGAAATCCCCGAAAGAAGAACATCACAGCCTGGTAGGAAGTGAAAGTGTTTTACTGTAAACTACTAAGGGAAGGTGACAGGAGGGCAGCTATTTTTGTAGGATGCAGTATAATTAGGCATTTGATGCTAAGCGCTGTGACAGTATTCTTGTCTCACCAATCTGATATTTTGATGTCTGGCTGGAAGTGATCCATGAATGATGGGTTGTACCCCTCCACAGACAAATCAATAATCTGAGACTTCCTGCACATTCTGCAAAAAAAGAGAACGTTTTTAGCTGCTACATAGTAGACTTGTAGCATATCGTACAAGTGTCCTGTGTTGTTGGATTACTGCTGCTGAATACTCACTGATAAGAAGTCACAAAGTGTTTCTGGACTGCCTCATTTGGATGTGGCACCATAACTTCCTCGACTTTCCATCTGTCACCACCATTCTCTAGTATTTGCCAGTCCTTCATCTTATCTAAAAAAATATATATATATTAGGGTTGTGAAGAAGAAACTATTGTGTGGTCCGATCTGTTGTTCAGCAGTAAAATAATCACCACTCATTGTTGAATTGAGCTGTTTGTGTGGCTTCTTACTTTCTCCTCTTGGATTCTTGAGAAGATTTCTTCTCATCTTGCACAAGAAGTAAAACAATCTCCAGTCTTCGGGTGCTTTGGAAGCCTCACGGAGGCGATATCCTTCTCTTCGGCATCTCTCTCTCCACAAGGACTCGCTGTCACACACTTCTTTCCACTGGTGGCACACTAACCGACAAACATGAACCACTTGATGAGGAGGAAGATTCAGGAAGAGCTCTTCTACAATATCCAGAGGAACAGGGAAGAACTGAAAACAACAGGCAGGACGGAGATGTCAATAATCAGGTTCTCAAGCACGGACTCCATGACCAACTATGTGCTCATTACAATATAAAATCTGGACAGAACTGTCGGTTTCTCGCCATCAGTGCTGGGATAGGGTGCACGTGCAGCCGTGCCTTACTGGGCTCGTGTCACCGGCTATTATGGTAAAATGAAAGAAAGCCAAAACAGATAATGGTTCAATCATAGCTCAACAATCTCTGTCTGTAAACTGGATATCCATCCTATAAAAAAGACAATTTAACCCTCTTAAAGCTGCAATGATGGTTATGTTTCAGACCACAGTCATATTAGGTCCTTTTCCACACTTTGCCCCAAACAAAGGCCAACGCGCACATTTAGACGGGACAAGCTGTAATTCTACTTATTGTGCATATGTTCTTAAGGTCTATTTCAATATTTAATAATAATGTAGTATTAAAGTTGAGCTTCTTAAGTAGACTGCAGCTCTGCTAAAGAAATGCACTTCCTCTAATTGTTGAAAAAAAGTGGCAGATTTTTTTTAATATACTACACTGAAGTACTTTCTAACAGTAGAAACTATTGATACAGAAGTGCATTTAAATGATAAAGTAGTTTTCTTAAGGGTCAATTTCCAGTGAGATACCTTTACTTTTACCACTTAATATCGCACTGCAGGCTGCAATGGCATGTGCAATGCATCTCTGTAGCAACACTTACGTCTCCCTGTGAGGGCGAGCCTGACGTCTGCGCTGCGTCCTCAGCAGTGACTCTCTTCTTTGAGGCTGAATCGGAGCTCCGAGTTGCACCCCTAGCTTTAGCTCTCTTCTTCATGCCTGAGACAGACCCCGGCCGGGAGACGTTTTTCAGAGGCCCCGCGGCCCAACGAAGCCAGTCGCCAATAGAGCTGCGCGTGAAGACGGTCGCTGAGATACCCCGCCGGGGGCGACAGTCGTTTGTATGTGGAAACGCAGAAGTGCCACTCGAGGGGAAGACGCTCGACGTGACATGTGAGGTGAGGGCGGCTATGGGCACGACATGCTAAATGAGCCTATATTCAAGAGAAGGGGCGACAGGTTCCTCCATGTCAACAGCTACTTCAGGTTGAACGTATCACCAGGATGCGCTCGTTCGTCATCACGGACACTCGGAATGCACGCGAGAAACGCAGGCGGAGCCAGGGGCTAAAGTAGCGCCGAAAATAAACCCAGCTGGCTTTACGTACTGGCTTCGTCAAACCCGGACCGCTTTCGGTACACGCCGGGGAGGTATTGCAGCGCACCCACAGGACGCGTCCTTAAAGAAAACTTCCGCAATGTCATCACGGTGGGCGGGGCGAAGAATTCCCCGTGTTGAGCCCACCAATGGAACCACTGAAGATAGATTGAATTAAATACTGATATTATCCTATTGAAATAAATTACCATAGGTTTAAAGTGTATTTATTGTAAGTTTTACATTGAAAAAAAGCCACACCACTGTGGAATATAATGTTTAGCTGTGCTCATTTACACCAATCATTCATAACATTAACACCACCGACAGCTTAAGTGAATAACTCTGATCACGTTACCGCAGTGGAAAGGTCTGCAGTGAATACCCTCGAGCCTGGCATTCATGTCGTACCACTTGAGAAAAACCCCCTCCCCCAAACGCCTCTGAAGGTCAAGCATACCACACAAGACACCTGCACACCCTGATGACTGCCAGTTCCCTGGCAGGTGACAGTTAGGTGTGACGACCCAAAAGCTGCTCAGGCACTGGCAAAGGAACGTGACAGAGGGCTTAAATTCTGAAAAAATTATGATCCATGGAGGCCCCCACCTTGCAACCCACAGTACTCTATGGACATGCCACAGGTCACCCCAGAGGTCATGCGAGTGTGCCTGTTACCTAATGGGACCCACTTCACTCTGCTTCTGAGTGGTGAGCACACTTAGCGTTCACTGGCCCGTTTGGCATGAGCAGAATCGCTCAATCACTTATTAGTGTATGTTCACAATTAATCAAGTAACCTTTCATTTTGTAAAATCTCAACACATTGTGAGGCGTTTTGTGAGGCTCACAACTGCACAGCACAGTAAAAAGAAGAACACAGAGCTTTCTGAAATGAAGTGTTTGGGTTTTTTTTACATATGATCATCATCTTGATAGTGTGTCGTGTAATTCAGTTCCACATTAAACTGAGGTAAAAACAGCACTGGCCACAGCGAAAGACTACACCTTAAAGACCTATAATTACTCTACTTTGTAACAGTGACATTACGCCGTTTGTTTTATCCCCATGAGTGAGCCGAGTATGCTTGTTGGTTAAAAAGGACATAAAAAACAAACACATTTGCCACAGGCTTGAGATAATAGTCAGGAGAAGAGTACATGGTGATAGTGTTGTAACACTGGTTATTGCTTTCATCTGCAGATGTACGATACTGTCACAGAGTACAGTTAGCTCCATTAATATTTAGACAGTGACATTATTTTCTGTTTCACCCTCCGTACACAACAGTGGTTTGGGGAGGGAGCAATCTAGATGTAAATGAACTATAGACTTTTGTAGACTTTGTATTGATTTGAGGAGTATCACAGGAGTATTGCGGTAACCACTTCAGAATTACAGATATTTTTAGAGGCTCAAAAGTAATATGGACAATTCATTGAAGCAGTTTGATGGCCTGATGTGGTCTCCTCCCTTGTCATTCCATGACCAATCAAGCAGATAAAAGGTCTTGGGTTGAATCCATGTGTGAAACCTGTATTTCGTAGTTGCTCAGCTGATGTCTACATGAGGGCCAAAGAGCTGTCGATGCAATGCCATAATTAGGCTAAAAAAACTAAAATAAATAACTATCAAATCAAGTTTTGTACTCTCTTGAAAACATAAAAAAATCCACTGCAGAGCTCAGCAACACCAAAAGGCCTTGAAGACCACAGGGAAACTGAAGTGAATAATCACAGAATTCTTCCTTGGTGAATATAAACACCTTCATAATAGCCCCAACCATGTCAAGAACACTCTCAAGGAGGTTAAGATATCATTGTCTTCGTCTGCAGTCATTATACAGTCATGTCTGTAAATACATGTTGCACACTGCTGATAACACTCATGAACAGGCAGGGCAGAACAGAATTTGCTATTAAGGAACAAGATTCTTTGGACAGAACAAACCACAATGAATTTGTATCAGAATGACAGGACAGAAAAGTGTGGAGAAGGAAAGGAACAGTGCATGATCTGAAGCATACACTATCAGTCAAAAATGTTGTTTGATGATGTGACGGGCGATGGAAGTATCAGGATGAATTCTGAGGCGTATAGGGTGCTATACGTTGCTCACCTTCAGCCAAATTCTGCAAAACTGATAAGATGGTGCATCACAGTGTAAATGACCCAAAACACAGTGAAAGGAACTGCGTGGAAAAATTGAGTAAACTTCTAATCCTAATGGTTAATGCACCACCTTTTGCGATACCCCTTGGATTTAAGATGAAAATCTACACCTCAAGCATATCTTGATTAATTTAGAATCAACTGATGTGGTGTAGAGAGGCAAAAAAACAAAACACTGTCCAAATATTTATGGACATGTCAAATCTGCTGTCTCAAGCGTTTTTTGTTTTATTTTTCCAAGACTATAGCCAATGTGCCAGGTCTACCCTGCATCTAAAAAAAGTAGAATATCATGGAAGGAAAAGTTCAACTTTAAAAATAGTTTAATTGAAAAAGTTACATTTTCATATATTCCAATTTCAAGTCAATTTTATCTTGATGATGATGGCCTCGACAGGTAGTGAAATATTCTTAAATTTTCGAGATTTGTGTTTTTAATATGTTGTGCTGTACGCCATTGACATTTGTTTTTATGTAATGAATATAGAATATATTAAATGTTCAGTATCTTCAAAAAGAAACTGGAGAAAAATCTGATTATCATGACAAAAAATCATGATATTCCAATGCACTAGTACGTTGGTTTTTAATCAATTATTATACTTAAGAGTTACATTTTTTTATTGTTACTTATACCCCAAAATGAAACTGTATTTGTGTTACAATCTACCAATGGTTAGTCAAAATTATGCAGCAAGACTTTCATTTTCACTGCAAATGTATATCAGCAGCAAATATTGGTTACCAAGTATTACTAATACTTTGTACCGTATCAGCTGCTCTCAACTGAAATTCACAGTTAAACATTTCATCTCACGGACATTAGAAAAAATACAAAACTTTCTTTGGTTTGAGAAAGAACCTAAATGGTTCAGCAACATGAGACTGATTTTAATAATATGGCAAATACAAAGAGGTGCCTCCATGTCTTCACCATAGGCACTGCAGTTTTTTTATACAATAATGTAGATAGAACCATAAATTACAATCCATACCAAAAACAAATACCGAGTGGATAGAAGACTTGGAAAATGACAGGGGAACCATCATTTTGGTGTCACATCAGAATTTCAAGCAGGCCGCAACTCTGCCCATGGATATTGAATTCTCGTCAATCCAGTCTGCGATGCTTTAATCTGTATAATTAAATGAATATAAACACACGAGGGAAATGCACAATGTCAGGATACCAATGACGACAATCCATGTTGTATTTAAAACAGGTTTATGCAGCCTCTGTCGCACAGCTGCGAGATGAACGGATCTTTTTGGTCAGTGGAGGAGCTCCTATGTGTCTGCAATCCTGTGGGCTGTAAAGTGGAAAACAAGAGCAAAGAGGCCAGAAATTAAGCTGCTGGCAGGTCATTTCTAAGATACGTTGCATTAAACCCATCTTTAAATATTCTCGTAACTTCCCCTCAGTTAAACCTGCACTGAAGCAGTTGAACACTAGTAAAGTCATGGGGCATTAGAGTGGCTGTGCTGCAATAACATGGGACTTACATTGCTTTGGTATCCTGAGTGGTTCCGCGTCTCCTGACAGGACTTGATGCATGACTCCGTGGAACTGATACAGCACCTTCAGGCTCTTCTCCTCCCCCACACAGGGGTCGTAGAATCCAGGGAGTCCTGACTGAAACGACATGAGGTAACACACGGATCATGCGGTGAATTAAAGACATCAGTTTGTAATGCACCTGGGTTTTTTCTTTTTTCATACTATTGAAATACTGTAGAAATTCTGAAAACTGTGTGAATTCTGGATTACTTGTGTTTGTTTTTGGAAATCAGGCGCCGGAGTACTGTTCTTACCTTTGTGGCCTCTGTGAGGATGAGTTTAGAGTCTTTCACCAGACACTGCAAAGGCACAGTCACATCAATGACCTTTGCCCTCTCGTGTTTTCTACTGTTGTCGGTCACAAACTTGCCGTACCAGGCGTTGAGGATGATAAGACCTGGTTTGATGAAGCAGCATTCAAGATATTGTGAATTAAAAATGAAAACTCAATGTGTTATTTTAATTTGTTCCAAAATGCCCAGTTTGATTGAAATTCAAAGATGATTTCTAAACCAATCAATGGGGCTTTTCGCACAAAGTCCCCACTTTAACAACATTAAAGTTTAATTCTTGCGTGCCAGTAACTTTAGCCACAAAATTTTATAACTGAACCGGTCTGACTCTCGTATGTTAAAATTATTTACAAGTATATTAAAAAGAGACTGTGCAATTTGTTTTAATTGCTGCATAAACAATATTGGAGCCTTTTTATGGAGTGTGCATTAAACAAAGAGCAGGTGTGTGTGTCATTTGGTAGAGCCATTAAAACTGCTACTTTACAAGTGCAACTTTGGGGCACTTTTCATGACTCTAGAACCAAAACAACCGCGACAGTGACAGATGTCATAAAACAAACATCACAACATCAAACTCCCCTCTGGGAAAATGATGCTGTCTGCTGAGAGCCATTTGTTGGTGTGTTTAGCAAAAATAACTAACAAAGTGCCAATTATCACTATTCAAAACAGAAGGTGGAAGGTCATCAAAAAAAAAAATAAATAAAAAAAAATCAACTGCACTGTGTTTCCCCTATTAGTGTTTAAAGCTGCCTTTATTTCCATTTAGAAAGTTTTCTTTTACTACTACGGAAAGTTTCAAATGGTCTAAACACTGTGGCAATGGCAAGAATCTATAAAATCACATTTAACTGCCTATGTTTCATTTTTATTTTATGTGTAAGCTGGGAGGAAATTGAATGGCAGTACTTTAATTTTTCTAAAGTCAGAGTTGTCGTCTCTCATGTAGTGAAAACAGCCACTGTGGCTTCACTAAAGGTTTATTGTATTTCACCACAGGTGTGCGAAAAAAACATTCCCAAGGAATGAGAATCAAATACTTTCACGACATGCTTAAAAAAACATTATTCCAAGATAAGCCCGTCCCTAAAATATTACTCATCTCACCCATTCTAGACTCCTCAGCTTCAATAATCCTGCGCACAGACTCCTGCATGAGCAAGACCTTTAGAGATGGGAAAGAAAAGGCATAGAGTGAAATGAAAGGAGACAGACACACACACAAATGGAGACATGGATTATACTAATGGGTTCCATTAAGAGTTTACATTTTTCTATAAACAGGTGTCAGCCCTTGTCTGACCTGTGTGGGTTTTTTTCTGACAGTCACCCACGATACCTGTACCTCTTATCTAACGCACAACATGTAAGCCAGTCAAATACTCACGGCAGACTCTGCCTCCTGTTTCTTCTTGGCTACGTTTGAGGCCGAGCTCTCCTGCTGCTTTTCCAAGTCTCTGTCGAGTTCAAAGAAAAATGGGGAAATAAAACGAGCAACTTAAATCTGGCCATAATAACACACTGGGCGCTGCTCCCCATAACACTCCTTTCATGAAGGAACAATTTGGGGTGAAGCTTTCTTACTGTTCCTTCTGTGCTCGCACGTAGGGCCGAATAATCAGCTGCTGGATGGCGAGGTAGAAGACCAGTGGTCCAACTGTGGCGTAAAATACAGCACTCGGCAGGAGCTGGTCAGTCAGGTGAATAGGGAAGAAATATGTCTGGCTGGCTCTGTTTAATCTGCAAACAGGAAGTTGGCTTCATTATTGATATCTGATGGGCAGCTAATTGGCCGCAGAAGTCAGATGAGTGAAAAACAAATGTCCTAGGATAATGGACTGTGTGCTGAGAAACATTATCAAGCACCCATGAGCAATAGCACCATCCTTGTTTCCTCAGATGTCGGGGAATGTATTGTGTGATGTGGAATTTTTGAAAGGTTTAAAAATAAGAAGAAATATAAATGTTCGTCTTTTTAAGCTCCAGGAGAAACTCAAACGTCAATGCATCCTGTGTGTTTGTGCGGACAAAATTTGTAGAAAATAAATTATCCCTGCTGATGCAGACGCAGGTCTTGATTACTGTGTAATGCGACGGCAGCAGAGCAGTGAGGGTAAACCCCACCGAAACCTCCGCCACACAGGAAACTGGTGCAAAGAGCTGCACTTACTTGATCTTGAGGGAGACGCCTTGGGGCACTCCCACGCTGACGGTGGCCCCCAGGACACTGTGTCGACTGATCTTCCTCTCTGCACCGTATTCCACCACAGTCCCAAAGAAACCTGATCTGTAACAAAAAGGAAAAAGTCACTGCCGCATTTCTTGCAGTCAAAGTTTGCTCGAGTTCTTGCACAAAAAAGTACACTTAAATGGATAGAAATCTGTGTTTCAAACAGACTAAACAAATCTAATTATGACCTAAGACAGGGGTCTAAATAACACACACTGGCCTTTGACAACATACTTTACTGAGCCCTTAATCTTCGTCTGGTCGTCATCCTGGAACTTGTACTGGTAGCTCATCATCACAAAAGTGTGAGGAATCCCAAGCTGCAGAGGCAAAAGAAAAATCATTATTTTGGCGCAAACCTGACAAGCAACAATTGATTTTGAAGTGCGCTAAAATTAAATATAACTGCTGGGTACTAACCTGCATTGCGAAGGTAAAATGGCTGCTTTTGGTGTCCCTGACTATGCTGGTGTTCATAGAGGACTGGATGCCCCAGCGCCACTGCAGATACCCCATCGTGTTCTTGTCTAGGTGACGGGCCAGGACTGTGGTGATCCCAGGACGCATGCCTCGGGAAGAAAACTGGAGCCCGCACTGAGCGGTCACAAAGCTGAGTCAACAGACAAACAATCGACGAATCATTCACATTGTTGTAAAAATACAACCCACTGATTTCTTTTCCCTCGCGCTTCAACACGTACAATCGGGGCGTCACATTCCGGAATATCTTCAGTCCAAACAGGGGTCCGTGGGTGTCTCCAGCCCCGAGCTCTAGCTGTGTACATACAGATCACGTTTCACCTCATAAAAAAGCCACCGCATGCTGCAAAGAGACAGGTGACAAACTGAGGCCATTTAAAGGCCAATGAGTGTGCGCTTGGTCCACACAATGCAGCGTACCTCTCCCCACCCCTTCGCTGACGTGACTCTTCTCAGCGCCAAGTTAATGGTGCCTCCTCCGTTTCCATTGTGGGTTGACAAGGAACCAGATAAAACAGCTGTGTCTTTTGTGGTAAGAGGAGCCTGCAGTAAAACACAAGAAATGTCACATGAACACATTAAGGTGCATTTGCAGTTGGCTACAAGTTGTGGCTACAAATATTTCAATTAAAAACACATGGTAGTAAATGCCACTGCACAAAACATCACCTCTATGGATTGTGATATGTGCATCTTGTTGATTTCCACATGAGGGACTCGGCCTCCGACCATGTCCTCATAGTCTTCCTCATAGCGGTCAAATAGGTCCGTGGCATCAATACCAACACTAATAGTTCCCTGTAAAAAACCCAGTTCAGGAATTAATATTCTGTTAATGATGTGTGCACAAAATGCCTAAATACAGTCCGATGTGAGACTTTTTATCTTCCCCCAAACATACTTTTGGGTTGGTCCTTTGCTGAAGCCTTCGCTCCTCTCGCTCTTTCTGAAGACGCTCGTACTCCTCTCGAATCTCGGCAGGGGTTCTTCTTCTTTCCACCACCTGGAGGAAGAAGATATGACTTGAATGCTAAGCAAACAGCGAACTGGCTGCTTCACAGGCTGCAGTAAAACAGTTAGTGTGGAAGAAATAGCAGCAGAATTTCATGCTCCCATGTGTTGTTCTATGACAATTTGAAAGTGTCAAGTTTTGTACTGTGAACCATCAATGATTTTGGTGAGCAAAAGTGAAATTAAAACTATCTCATATACATTAAAAGCACAAATATGATAGAGAATGATAAGGACCTCTGGTAAGAATGCAGGATTTATGCCATGAGACCGATGCCAAAATATTAAGATGCACAGTATGGTTGCAATTTGAAGATTAATTGTGTGTTTCTTCCTTGAGTCAAGACCCTGAAGTCTAAAAAATACAGACGTACAACACAACAAAATTGTTCTGCTAGTTCACAATCCACATGGTACAAATCAAAGGGTCAAAAAAAAAAAAATGGATTTAGCTCAAAGTTCAAATGTTAGATTCTGTCTAAAGCACACAAAACTTCTGATAGTTTTAAGTGCTTCAGTTGAAGGCATCTGGACTTCTTTTTGGTTATGAAGATGTTTAAGCTCTCCAGTTCTTCGGAACTGAAGAAGCCTTTCGGATAAGAGGTGAAATGTCTTCAAAACCGAAAAGAAATCCAGATGCCTTCATCTGAGGCACTTAAGACTTCCTCAACCTGGATGACAGAGAACTTACACATACAAAACTTCCGATGTTAATTTTAGTTAATGCCATTAATTATCCCTTTAGTTTCCTATCTGCGGGAGCTTTCAGTCAAATGCAACCAAAGCAAACAAAGACATTTAACAACAAAGTGATCCACAACAAAATTTAATTCATTAACATACTGATTTTTTTAAAACTGAAAAACCTAAACAAACACCCCATTCAAACTATACCTGGTTTAAAGGTATTTAAAAGAGACAATATGCATGATGATATGGACAAATGCTGAACATCCTTTTATCTCTGGAAAAGCAGTTGTGTATCCTGCCAATTCGAAACTCACTACATTGCTCAACCTGATGAAAGTAAAAGGCCCACAGCTTTAGGTAATGTGAAGAAAATCATGGTGTGCTGTAAAAGTATTGTGGGACGAGTTTTAGCTTCCATGGATTTGTATTAAAGCCCACGCTGATCTGAACCTTGCTGCATCAAGCTTATCAAAGTTAGAAAACGCTAATGAAAATCGCATTTCAAAAGCAGATTTTCTCTCTGTGATATGGCATTTGCTTATATTTCGATGTGTGGGACACAATTTTTTAGATTTATGTATAAATCAAGCCAGATAATCATAGTTGTGAAATATAGAAGTCAACTCTTCCACCTGAATTGTATGTCAGAGATGTGTCAATGTATTTTTTTAGACAGTCAGTTGAAATAGTGGTGAGTCTTTCTAAATTATGTGATGGCATGTTCGGAAATTACTGCCCACTGCAGTCAATGATGAGTTTACCTCCCATCCTTCAACATCAAGTCCTCGTTTGCCATAGATATCATAGATAGCTCGTGCTTGAGGGTCACTTAACACTGGAAAGACAGAGACAACCACCAACGATATTAGCCACTGGATTAGCTTTTTATGCTTCTAAGTACTGTTATGTAGGCTAAACTCAACAACCCGAAAGGGGATTTTATCTATATGATGTGACGAAAGCTTTTCTTACCTTCATAAGCTTCATGTACAAGGTTAAAAAGCTGTTCCGCTTGACACTTTAGTTCAGGGTCCCGATGTTTGTCTGGGTGATACAGCATGCATAATCGCCTGTATGCCACCTTCAGCTCATCCTGTGTGGCCTGAAACACAAAATTGAAATGGAAATAAAAAAGAAAACATAAGAAACACACAGGATGATGTTATTACAGCTGATTGTCCTGGTCCTCTTTGAGCTTTATGAGGTCTCCCAAACCTGCTAAACACCACACAAGGTCTGTGAAAAAAATAAACCTAACAGATACTTGCTGCTGTTGCTGTTGCATCAGGATTGTTGTGCCACAAGCTGTCGTTCAAAAGGCATCGTCCCCATCATCACAGTTTAAAGCATGTGCATTATCTTATCTTAACCCCACATTTTTTTTCTTTATGCTAATGAAAACAACCGTATTCTATTTTATAAAACGCTGGCTGCACATCAAAATATCTGCTGTACAAACCCAAGTGTCTGATCCCCAGACATTAGTGTAATCTGATCAACTGCTTAGGCTCCATGATGAAGACCTGAAGTAAAGTTGTAGCATTAGCTCGTTAGCCATGTCCACGGTCCAAGAGTGCATAATAAAACTGGAAAATACGTGTTCGTTGTGTTGAAATTAGCTACCACGTTTGCACAGTAACACACGATTCTCTATTTCTGTGCTGTTGGTGAAGTTGCCAACCCGCGACCTGTGTTCCTGGTATAGTTGGCAAAGTAGCTACACAAGTGTGCAGCGCATGAACCAAAGTCGAGGGTCACCAGCTAGCTGCCTAGCAAACGATACATGTGACTACCCAGATAACCGTGAACTAACAACGTCTACATCCACCGGCACGGACATCTGTTCAGACCACAACTGTGTGTTATACCTCTCTTCTGACGTTTAGCAGGGAATAATAATCATCATTCAGGATCTCCTCATCGTCCAGGGGAGACGCCATGTTTTCTCCCCGGTCATCTCTTCTTCGTGCCGTATACAGCGCGCAAAACAGTTCTTGCTGCACACTCTGACGCCCCCTTGTGTAGCGGATGAATGACAAGAAAACGACAACAGCCTTCCGACGACTTCATATCTATCTTGCGCATGTATTTTTCATTTTGAAGTTTAAAATCTCCAATTTTTGAAATATTGAAACATTATATGGCATTTTTTCCCACGCTGCTGTCTACAATCCATATTTCAAATCCCCATACTGAGCTGATTGTCAACATCCACATACACCAATATCATGTCCTTTATTATTATTCTTCTTTATTATTTCTAACTTTTATGCTTATAGTTGTTTTTTTTTGTTTAACATTTATACTTTTCTTGGATTCCTCCCTTGTTTCCCCTGATTTTTTCTTCTATGGTGCAGCTGTGAATTTCTTTAATGATGGGTTAAGGCTTATTTATCATAAAAGAAATGAAAAACATAAATTCTCCCTCAACCCATCTTCTTTTTTTTGTCCTTGTCTCTCTTCCCCCTCTCTCTCTCTCGCTCTCTGTGTGTTGGTCTGTCTTCACTATTTCAGTTTTCAGCCAATTGGTTACATATTTGGTTTTTGACAGTATTAAAGCTTAGTCTAGATTTTTGAGTAGTGTATTTCACCTTTTAGCTTCTCAACTGTTTCCACTGTTGCATGTCAACTTACATTGTAGCTCATGAATTTTCTGGCTCTTCATTTCACATTTCTGCAATCCGGCAAATGCCTCCAGGAAATGCAATTTTTCTAGTGGGCGGCTCTCATAAGCAGTGGTAACAGTAGAGAGTAATACTATTGTTGGAGTTTTAGCAGAAAAAAATGTCAAGTAAGGACTCACAGATATGGACACACTGTGTCGATACTCATATATAGAATAATAATTTGGCTGATACCGACATCGATGACCTTTTGTGTCAAGGAAATCAAGAGATCTTCTGTTCGAGGACTAAATGAACTGAAGTTCTACTATGTTAAACCTCTTTGTGTTCATTGGTTTCATATAAGAAGAAGACCAAAATTCATTTTTTTGGAGACCGTCCTTGGTGGATTGCCAGAATGAAAGGGGAAATCCTCAGCCACGTCGCTGGTTGCTTATTCTGGCCATGATGTAAATAAAAGAACATAACCAGGGTCACAAATGAAAAAGAAAGAGTGAGAAACTGGCGTTGGTGCTTCATTGGTCCATTGAAACTCTGTGTGCTGTGGGCTCTCGGGCTGCAGAAGGAGCTGTCCTTTCAGCACCGCCACCTCAAACTGCATCTCCCAGCGCCGAGGCCGCTAAAAGGCTCCGGTCAAAAGTGCCTCTCCAACGTCTGCAGCCATCTGGACAGTCGATGCACGGGCATTGTTTGTTTTCAAACTGACGCATGCGTAAGAAGGCATTGGAAGGCGCAAGTGCGTGGATTAAAAAATAACAAACACACACGCACTGATTGAGGCTCGCTGACTATTATGGGCTGTGGAAAAATGACTGGTATCTGCAGGCTGCAGCCAAACTTGGCCCAGCGGTGCTCGCAGCAGGTGACAGGTAAAGGAAGGATGAGCGGATCGTTTAATGTATTACGGTAATCGCCACGTTGAGAGAAAAAACACTGACGAAAGGAAGCTTTTTTTTTTTTTTTTTTTAAATTATTTAATTGAATTTTATTTTTTGGTTTTGTCCTTGTGGCCGGCTCTCAGAGTGGCTCTGAGCGCGAGGCGCTGCTCATGAAGGTGCCGGACCTGGTTGGAAACCCTCAGGAAGGTGTGACGCGGAGGGGGCGACCAGATGCCTCGCAGCCAATGGGAAGTTCTCCTGCGCCGGACCGACTCGCCGCTCGCTCCGTCACTCCCTCCTCGTGCTGTCCTCGCCGTGCACGCGCGTGGTACCCACGGTCGTGAGGAGGAGGAGGAGGAGGATGTTGCGCGTGAAGGGGAAATGGCTGCCGAAAACAAGCCGGAAGGTAAGAGAAACATAACGGGATTCATTTACGGGCGTGTGATTTTTTTGTTTATTGTTTTGTTTTTATTTTGGATGTTTATATTTGTTTTGTTTTTTTTGAAAAGAGGAGTCGACACACGCGTGAGGACGAGCGGAGGAGGAGGTGGAGGAGGAGGAGGGGGGGGTTATTTATTTATTTCTTTCTCCTCTCCGTGCGCCGCTATTCTTCCTCCTCCTCCGAGGCGGCTAAAAAACGTGGAGGCATCACCTAGCCGGCTAATATTAGCTTGCATTTTTTTTGGTAGCTCGTTACTGTTTCCCCGTCGTGGCCCACATCGAGACCACGGCGACGGACGGCCAGCGCGGCCGCTTCCCGCGGCTCCTGCTCGGGCTCCGCGTCCGACGACGAGCCGAGGAAGTTGTTGCGAACACGGCTAAGTTAATGACAACATGGTCACTAACTTCTCCCCCCGCTCGCCGGAGCAGCTCCGAGCAGCGCTCGCGTTAGTCGGTCCGTCCACACGGCTGCCGTCCCCGCGCGCATCCGCGTAGTCCGAGTTCCGAGTTCCGAGTTGGCCGCCGCCAGTCAGAAGTGATTCATCATCGTTATTTCGGAGCCACCACCGCCCACCGCCGCGTCCACGGACCGCCGGTTACAGCCCCGGTTGGCTCCGAGACGGTGGCATCTCGGACTGAAATGCCATCACAGCGGAGGAGACGGGCGGGATGGCGGGCAGGAGAGCCGGAGCTCCACCGGGCTGCCCGTCAAACTACTTCCCCCGCCGGGCACCACGGCGGGCACCACGGCGGCATCGTCCCTCCTCCGCCGGCTTCGTGTCCCCGTAACTTACAGAGGTGCTCGGCCGTGTCCCGTTTAACGGGACGTTTCACTGCGAATCACGAGAGATCAGTTGTCGTTAGCTCAGAACGTTTGGGTGAGTAATTAAACAATTCAGCCCGAATTCACGGACAGGCGTTCCAAAGGGGACTTTAGAGGAGTCAGATTGCAGCTCTATCTTACACTGTTCGGCCGGACTCAAATGCAGGTTTTTATAAAGTCCCAGTAAAAACATATGCATTAAAATCGTCCCATTTATGATCATTTCCTGCCACGAGTTTAAAGGGTTAACTTCCGTTTTTTTTTTTTAATATATATGCGGAATTGGACCGTTCACGGCTATTTTTAATACAGCGTGTTTGTTTTTTTTTTTTTTGTTTTTTTTTATGAAG
>KV751321.1:17338484-17370667 GCA_001698575.1 Mola mola | reverse complement strand
ATTTCCGGTGAAGGTTACTCTTACAGTGCTCTGCTGACATTTAAGACAGTAAATGAGTGAAACAGTCTGCCTCTGTTACATTTACATTTATTATTACCAATGGCTTCATTTGAGGGATTATTGCAATAAGTTTGTTTAAATCGGCCAATTTATTCATAATGAAAGTTTTTTTTTCTATAATATCAGTAATGGTATCAGTCCCACAAAGTGCAAAACAGTCATAAAAGGAATAGACTTTTGAAAGGTTATTGCCTTGCAGTATCATTTACCGCCATTGATAACTTGTGGCTTGGCTTCAGGTCACTTGCACTGCAGCATGTTCTTGTTTATGGTCGCCCAGTTGATGAAAATGTCTGCACTAAGTGCATTTGGCTAATTTTGGAACTAAACTCTTAGGGGGGCATTTTTTTTTTTCGCTCCAGCCCAGCGGTTTGCCGTCATCTAACTTAACGATAACAGACGTTGCCACGGGCCTAATTCAGTTTCACAGCACTTCTTACTGGACAGAGAACAGAGCCAAAATCCTCCAGAGTCCTCGTTCTTCTGTGATTCCCCTCCCTCATGTTTCAGGTATAGCTACAAAAGAACAGATAGTGTTGCACCGCTTTTCCAATCCTTAAGCCCGTTTAACCACTGAACTGTTGTGGAAAACGCCTGCCTTCGAACTGTTACTTTGGATATGCACCGCCGGCGGCCATTTGTCGAATGATCTATAGCCAAAACATTAGCTTGCAATTTCTCCACAATGTGGGCACAGATTAAAAAGAAAAACTGTCACTCCCAGAGCGCTCTGAGACAGAGACAGAAGAGAGAGGGTTTTGCGTTCAGGGCTCAGATATTGATTAAAGATTTGTTTTTGTCAGCCTTTCCAGTCTCATGACCCTCGCTCTCGTCTCCAGGGTGCGGCCCGAGCAAGCTAGCATGACAGATACCCTTAAATTCGGCCCCAGTGTTTGCTTAGCAGCCAGGATCAGTGATAATCCAAACATCAGCAGACAGAAATATATATCTTTATAGCCGTTTGACAGAGGGTGTTGTGAATTATGAGGGGGCACGCACAGTCTTCCTGTGTTCAGCACGCACACGGCAACATGAAAGCTGCAGACCTGTAGCCTGTGTGTCGAACAGAACTCCTTCGTCTGTTTTGCCTTTTGTATATGAGCTCGCTCATCAAGATCTGGACTGTAATTGGCTCCAGTGTGCCGGCGCAGCTCAGCACACCCTCTCATGTAACAAGCTCTGGTATCAGCCTGTCTTGCACTTGCAGATTTTTACAAGCAAATAGTGTTTTTTTTGTGTGCGTGTATCCCTTTCTTGGCAATAAAAGCAGTCATTAGACCCGCTGGTTTAGACTCCAAACTGCATAAGAAATGTTAACGGGGAGTCGACAGGAACTGCAAAGAGGAGCAGTTCCTTTCAGCCTTGCTTTTCATGCACTGATCAGATGAGACAAGTTGATTACGAGGAGCTAGTCTGCATTCCGTAAACCTATTCCAAATCTGGCGTCTGAGCCACTCACCTGTCGGCTGTGTACAGCTGATGTGCAAATTGCAGAGTTGAACGGATCTTTAATTAGTAAGAGACACTTTGTTGGAACACTCTCAGTTCCTCCGTCGCATCCTCGGAAGTGACCAGTCGAAAGAAGAGCGGACACGGATCGGCTTAGATATTATTAGCGTAGATGGATAGCAGCTGGAGGGACGGAAACCGTTTAGAGTTATGTGAGTGTGACGCCGTAGAAATTAAACCTCAGCACTCAACATCATGTGGGGTTCACCTCTGTGCGCTTTGAGAGCCGAGAACAAGGCCCCTCTCAAATTAGTCAAGGACTCCCAGATTAGAAAAAATTACAACAGCAGACATCTTAAAAAATTGAGAGTCTTGTCTAAAACACAGGATTTATTTAACAGCACAGGGCCCAGTTTGCCTGTTCTTCAAATAAATAAATAAATAAGTAAATATTCAGTCATCCATATCTGAAAGAGCTGAGACCTTGAACACACTGGCCCAGTGTATAGTCTGATCTTAATATGCTATTGGCTGTTAGATGCCTCCGCTGGCTATTCATCTTTACATTTTTCTTTTTCCCCCCTACTCTTGTTTATTTAGCAGTGGAAATTAACATCCATCACAGTCTGTGTTGATGATTAATGGTGATGTCAAAGCACAAATATTTCAAATAAATACAACGCTAAGTGCTTTGTCCGTTTCACTGGTGATGCTGCAAGCAATGAGACGGCATGTCAGAATAGATTGCTTAATCTGGATATCGCACAACTACGCGGTAAATATATATATATATTTTAATTAGAATGCCGCGCCTAAGATCAACATACTGTCGTCATATTAAATAGCTGGTTCCAAATCCTTGCACTCAGGGACTGTGTGAAATCCATAGACATCAACAAACTCTTGGCGCGTTCCCCTGGTGATGCTCCGCCAGGCTCGTACCGCAGCCGCGTTCATTTCTTGCTTGTTTTGGGGCCTTTTTGCAATCAGTCTGGGTCTATAGCAGATGAAGCACTTGCTCACTTGGAATGAGGTCAAGTGACTGACTTGGCTAGTCAAGACGAGACCATCCCAGTTTGAAAAAAAAAAAAAAAAAAAGTACTTTCTTTGTCTGATGTATTTAGCATCATTGTGTTACAAATGGGAGGCTGTGGATAGGAAGGCTAAAGCGAAAACCGTCACATACTGAGTCTATGAGAGAATTTAAGCCTCATTTTAAAATCCAGCATGCTGAAGACAATATTCTGACTGCTCTGTATATTTCAGATTAAGTCCTTTAACTTCAAGTCGTTATAGTGATTAATGGATATCGGTGATTTTTAGTAATCAATTTGCATAACTTAGTGAAGGTTAATAGATCAGTAATCAATCTGTAAAGTTGCCTGCAGCCAATGAATTAACTCTGCCGATATTTTAATTCCTGTTTGCATTCCCAAAAGCATTATGGGAAGTCCAAAGGTTAATGGCTTTTAGTGGCTTGCCAACATGAGCTTTTAGCTAATAATACAGGTGAAAAATGATATTATACAAGATGCAAAAAAAAAAAATAAATCAATGACGTAAGAGTTTATTTTCAACACATATTCTGAGTATAGCATGATCCACGGCGTGTCCAATGCAAAGTGTTAGTGTAAGGTTAAGGGATTTAAAGAAAACCCAGTTAACACCCTGATTGTCCTGCAGTGTTGTACACAAGTTGCTGCATCGCTTTGGAGGTTGTTAGCTGATAGATAATGAAACAAGCATTTCAAACTAAAAAACATGTTGCAGTTGTGTCACCTTTTCGCACGCGTTGCACATTGAACTCAGATGTGTTCTGCGTAGTTAAGGAGCCCACGGAAAAGGGAGAGTTGTAGAGCTAGCAATGCTTTGCTTGTGCAAGTACAAGTGTGCAAGGTTGTGAAAATCCCAAATCCTTAATGCTGTATATTCTCATCCCACGTATTTTAGCCTGCCGGCAGATTGGGCAGACATTCGTATCCCCCTGTGGCAGATTTCTATCTCGACCACCTCTGTGAGAAAATCCTCGACATACTCGAGACATATTCCAAGTCAGCCCTGTCCCAATGGTGTCATAGGAGGCTACGCCAGGAGGCAGCGTCGAACTTTGAATAATCTGTCCTGAGACAGACTGGCCATATGTATCCGCTGCTGCTGCTGCTGTCCGTCTGGTTGCAAGGAGCAAATCTACTGAGCATACTTTGTGTAATGGGAAATGGCCAAGACTTTGCAGTCGGCCATGCTGTGTCTGAGTGTGGATCCGGTTTCTTATTCGTGACTGGGCTTCTGTATTGAAAACACTTGCTTTTAGCGAAAGACCATAAATATTTCACGGACGACAGCTTCAGTTACTTTAAAATAATAAAACAACGCATTAGAATCTTTTGTTCTACTGCTCTGATTACTCAGTTACAACATGTTTTTCTTTCTTTTCTTTTTTTTTTTTTAGTTCAGATGGCGTGAAACTGCTATAATCATACCGACGAGCAGATGCTGTATGTGGTTCTTAATTGGGTGAAGCGAATGATTACAGATACCTGTGCACCACATATAAAAGTGTCTGCCGGCGGAGGTATCGGTACAGATGCAAATTGAAAATGTTACACATCTACTCCCGCCGTCCTTTGGGAGTGGTGATGTTCCACCTCGCGCGTTACACTCAGAGGCATAAAGCCAGGATCATCTCTGTGGACCCACTGTGTTCATTCCCGCTGAATTTTTCCATATGGAGATTTCCGAGCAGTCACACTCACACTGTTTTTCGCTGAACAGCAGCACGCACGCTGTTATATTCCCCTAATCAAGTCCACCACTGGCTTATTTGTTTTGACCCGAAAGGGATATTTTGCTTTGGTTGAACTTTTTCCTCCTATTTCCAGTCAAATACAGATATCATCTTCCCGAGGGATCTATAGTCAGCACTCATATTCTCTGCTTTGCTCTGTTTCTCCCTTTAGTTGCCTATTTTTCCTCTAGTTTCCCAAACTCCAGTTATATAAATGAGAATAAAAAGTGTCGTTTTTTAGTTGTAATATGTTTTCAAATGAATTGCATTGCAGATAGCTACAGTATTCGGTGTTACCGTTAGTTAATTTCCTTTATTTATCCTGCACACATAATTGAATAACAGGTTTATTGATGTGTGCGCTGGAAAATGACCAGAGTTAAGAAACCCCAATGTGATACAGCTGCTAAATGCGTCAGAAGTGTGGTGTATACACAAAACATCAGAGTCCTTCGGACTGTGTGAAAGGGTGTCAGTGAACAGAAAAGCTCTACTACTTCTAGATGGTTCTTCCGCCTTTTTTTTTAATGATGGTTAGTCACTGCTTTGTGCATTTAAACTCATTAATGATAAGATCCTTGCTTAGAATATCCCCGTTTTGTATGTAAATTACTAAAGATATTGCTACATAAGCCCGCATCTAATGTTGTGATAAGAAGAGCGAAAGAAAATTAAATAATAGGATTTCTCATTATATTATAAATTCAACATTTTTTTTTTTCCCCTCTTTAAACAAACACAATTTGTTCACACTTAAGCCATCTGCATATTTTAACAAAGAGAAAGCAGTAGGCTGAATTCATGCATGAAGGCGCCTTCAAACCTTGCTGTTTTACAATGCTTGCGAACTGGTTGTGAAATGTAAATTCTACATTGAGAGACATACATTATGATGTAAGCATTAGAGATGGTAATTGTAATTATTTCCCTGAATACTGTGGCCCATTCGGGCATGGTGCATGCATATTCCCACACTAAATCCCCATACACTATAAAATCACTCAAGGGTGTTTATTGTCTAAATAATGAATAGACACAGCCTTTACAAGTTGACAGTGAAAAATCTCCGATGAACTCCCCTGATAGAATTCATTTCACAATAGAATTATTTAGCTGTGCATAAAATAAAAGGCATGCTATACCCTATTCTTGAATTCATTTCTCAATTCAGCTAGGGACAGTTATTGTACAGTCACTGGTAGACTGACAGAGAAGGAGAGGGGCGAGTCGTCAACAATGCTAAATATTCTGTTTTGTCTTTATCTTGTTGCAGATGAACACGGACATTTGAAAATATACCTGCCCAAGAAGCTGCTTGAATGTCTACCAAAATGCACCTCGCTGCCAAAGGAGAGACACCGGTGGAACACTAATGAGGTAAGGCCTTATCACACCACTTTAGACACAATCACTCTCGTTGCAGACGCGCCTGTCCGTGAGACACGTTCCTACGTTCTTCCAGGCCTTTTTCAGACGGGCGTGTGCGACATGTGAACCCTCTCCGAACCGTCACTTGACTGCTTGGATAGTTTAAATTCATCAGTGTGTCATGTGAACCTGTTATCGTGTGACACAGTTAATGTATTTGGATTCGTTTCAGTTCAATCTTTGTGTTTTCTCTCTCAGATTTCACCAAAAGTCCAGTTTAATATGATTGTTTTAACTGTTTGAAATGCCTCAGAGGATTTTGTATTTTTAATATTTATCATTCTAATCAGATTTCTTTGTTTGTTTGTTTGTCTTTTTTTTTCATTTGGTTTGAAGTGCAACTTCTGGACAGCAGCTCTGAGATTAAATTTTATTAAATTTTATTAAATTTTCGTACTGGCCCTAAGCTTCCTCCAATGTTTTAGCTGCATTATAAAAATATTCCCAAATTACGGAATTCTTTGCTCCTGAGCTTTTACATTAATAGCTTGACCTGTTACCATCAAAATGGTTTTGGATGCATATTAAAATGAACAAAACTAACAAAACTTTTCTATCCCTTCAAGTTAAAACTGAGATAGTTGCAAAATATCTCTGTCGCCATGTTTTTTTTTATGATGGTGCTCATTTTGCTAGGAAACTCTGTTTTGCATGAATCGAAGCTTAATGCCAGTTGCATATTTATTTGTATTCAAGGAAGGAATAAGGGAGAAAATGCACCACTTTGAAATGTCTCTCTTCTAAAAACACTTTGAAAAAGACCTCCCTTTTGTTAATACAGGTGCCCTTTGTTATAGTTTCCCTTTTCTTTTGTAAAAAAAATGGACATTTTTTTAAAATCTTGTTTGGTGTTTGTGGAATGAAAAACAGAATTAAAAACATGGAATATCAAAAATATGTGTTGTATAGGAACAGGAATGTGGAGCTCCCGGAAAAGTGAACTTCACAACTACCTGCAATCTAAATCTCAGTCTGCAGGGATGTAGTAGTTAATTGACAATTTTGTTTCGTCATTCTTTAAGTGAAGGAGAGACATGCAATTCATCACAAATTTAAATATATTTGGTTGAGACTGAATGTGCAGCTGCCATTATTAATAATCTTCAAACACACTATATGAATATATCTCAGAGCTCATTTGCCAAGCTGCTCTTTTTCTCACGGGGCATGTTGATGAATTTCCCATCTACATTTCCACTATTGATAGATGAAAAACCTTTCCTTTTAATTTTCCAGGAATACCTGGTAGTAATTATACCTAAATACACAAAGTGACAAATCCTGAAACCTATGTGCAAAGCTCAGCCATCCATGCTTTTGATTAATTCATTGTGACCATATAAATATAGTCATCTGCAGTGATGAAAGTTAATTGACTGAGAAACAAGCAGATGATAAGATACCAGACAGGCTTGTTCCAAGGAACAGGATTTTTCAGAAAGGCAATCTGTCACTGACATACAGTTAAATATTATTTTACGGAAAATAGATGAAGATATTAATTTATCTTTGGCAAAGGCATGGATCTGCAGAAGTAGATCGAATTACGGCTATGATTAATACAGTAAGAAATACATAGTTTCTTCCTGACATAGTACACTACAGACCATATCCAAGTCTCCATCAGTCATATATTTTTTTTTTTGCTCAATAGCCCTGCCCAAGTGGTAAAAAAAAATATTTAAATCTGTGTGTTTCTAATTGGCTGATGTTGTAACTCGTTTGCCCTCTCTGACCCGCATTGTGCTGCTAGCAGTCTAAATTAATTAACATGGCTTTGAAATTGATCTCAAAACGTAAGTCTGAGCATTTAGTGGGGATAAATGCTGTCGGCTACAGTTGTTAGCTTGTCCTGTAATTCATTACCAAGTGTAATCATAAGAGACATATTTGAGCAAAGCACCACATTGTGTTTGTGGGCTGCAGATTTGGGGACGTGAAGGGGACTGATAGGATATTGGGGGGGGAAATGAGCACAAAAGACAGTGCTGGGTGTTGTGGTATGCATGCCAATTGGGGTTTCCAGGGTTGAAGAGAGGGCAACCTTTCATAAAATCAAGGACGTTTCTTTGTTTGTTTGTTTTTTTTCCCGACCGTGCAAAAGAGAATGTTTGCGCCTTATTGGTGCCAGACAGAAGGGAGGGAGGCTCTTCTCTTCCAGTATGGTTGTGTGACTCTTAGTGAAAATGACACCTCATCAATTTTGTGTGTATATCCGACACTAGCAGAGCCTACTCTATGCACTCATTTTTACTTTTTACCTTTATGGACTCTCAGTCATCTGTTAAATAATACCCGATGATGTTCATTTGATGTTTCTTGCATAAAACACGGCTTGATGACTGAATTTGTTGTTGTATTGTGAGATTTCAGTTAATATATCCCGCAAATCTTGATAACGGAGGTTCAATTATAGGATTGGAGCTGCAACAATTTGCCACTGAATCTACTAGTTGATGGAAAATTAATTTACCACCATTTCGATAAGAATTAAAAAGGGATTTTTCGAACAACTGTACCAAACATTCTGTCACTTCAGTGTCATAGATGTGAAACTTTGTAACTTACATTATGATAGATGTCGCTGGGTTCTGGACTCTTGTTTTTTTTTTTTTGGTTATTTATTTTTGGGCTAAAAGGATAAGTTGCGAAATAAGCTGCAGACCAATCAAATATTCTTATATGATCTAATGTAATTTATGGATTTAATTAACATAATGATTTATCGTATTGCTGAATATTATTAATGTTTTAAATAGCTTTAGTGGTAAAGTTAATTATTGGGCTTCAGAAGTAAGCCTGCTAACAAAACTTAATGATACATGCACACTTTCCAAACGGCTATCACATACTTGGAAATGTATTTATTCATTTATTTATCTTCATAATCAGTCACCTAGCATTCACATTTTTCTCCCTTCATCGTATTCCGACTATTCTGCATTCTATATTATGTATATTAATATGTATCTGTCGTTTATTTTACATCCACATATTCAGTGGAGAACAAAGAAGGTATTCGTTGCTTTCCTGACATGACATGATTGCTAAACTTCTTGAAAATTACACACACACAATATTAATGTCTTTTTTTCCCCCTTTTGCAGTGGTACATTATTGGCACCTTGATTAAATCTGGGTTTATTCTATTTCAGTTTCATTCATGAAGAGGTGCACACTTAATTTCACTTTCGGTGAAGATAATTGAGGATACAACTTTCTGCTTGGGAACTTTAATCTGGAAAGAGGATGGGGGGTGGGGCTGAGGTCTTGCTGTCGAAGCGAAGAGAAGCTAATGCAAAACTATTCATTTCTATCTCGTTCTCACGATTCCCCCGTGTTTCCTGAGAAGAAGGTGTACAAGAATACATTTCAAGCATTTACCGGAAAATTAGATAAACCAATCGAATCAAAATTCAGGGGAGGGAATGGCAGTTTAGAAGGCTGAATGGTACTCACGTCACTGAATCATGAGCTGAGTACAAGGTACGGATATGCTGTCAGCCTTCAAATTATCAATGGGAGAGAGAGGTCGCTGGCAACGCTGAAGAATTTGCAGAGAAAAACAAGGTCTTATTGAGAGAAACACAAAAGGAGTCCATGAGTATGTTTTGTGAGACGGGATAATGAGAAAAGATGATGGCCCGATTGATAGCGCATACATTTGGGCGTCAAAACAAACACTTCCCGGACGTCTGTATTTCCCTTGTTTTGTTGCTTGTTTTTTCCCTTGTTTTTCTTGCTCTTTCTGATATTCCTGTGTGTCTGACCTGAAACACATAGGAACGAGTCCACAAAGCATTCCTCTCAGGTCTGCAGCGTTATTGTCTGCTGGGTGCTCTGGCACGATGACCTCCATTTTGTAAGACATTGTGGTTGAGATTACAATCTTTTTAAAGAAGGACATCTCACGTAGCAATGGCTTTAGGCTTATATCACTTTTAAGATCAAACAGAGTCAGCTTGATATTTGGTTACGCCGGCGTGAAGGTTGCGGGACTTGAGGTGCGCTGGAGAATTGCTATTTTACCAGTGTTATTTTCAAGATGGGCTTCTTGCACTTTGGTTCACTTTAGAGCCCTGATTCAGGCTGTGTATTATTATAGGATTCCAAGCAAGTGTGTCATCCGTTGGGAAATTTCCAGTCAAAGAGGGAGCTGCTTTTATTTCGGATAGACTTTTCTGGTATTAGGTTTGAGTTTGCCCTTTAACTAAGCGCCTCTGTAGCAGTGCCCATGGATATAGAGTTTGAATGACAGCGTTTAGATTTTGCTACCTTAACCCAAAAACGAAGTATCTTGCAGACATAGACCTTGCTGATTTATAACAAGTGGCAAAAAATTTTTGACATTGTAAGGCACCGACAACCAGAAATTTTGCCAATTTTTGTGAAGCGACAATTCCAAATCACTCAGTCTGAAAGAGCCGAGGAGAACAGCATGCAGCCTTGGTTGAGGGAGGACACTGGGCCTAAGCTGGTGTGACCCCCTCAGCCTTTAATGAATGGCACAACGCTCTGAGTACTGTGAGTTTCCACTCTCAGCTTAGAAAGGCAGTGCTTCAGAACTGGTGCTGAACCAAAACATGCAAGAGAGCATCAGCTCAGGCCTCCACCGGACAGCTACACATTTAATGCCCCTGTCGTCAGGAATAATCCTCTCTGCCTCACGCCACTGCCAGCAGCGGAACAGCATGGTGCCTGCATGCAGTATGCTGCTGCTCAGGACAGAAGCATCAGCAGAAACGTTTTAGTGGGCTTGCGGGCGTAATAAGCAGCGAAGTCGCAATCAAAAAACCACACCAAATGAATTTAAAGGTGAGATCGGATAAACCTGAGAGACTGGCAGCAACACTGTAAGATAGGTACTATAATGACAAGTTCAATTGGATGCAGTGTGGTGTAATCACTCACTCCTTATCTCTGACTGAACCTTGATTTGTGTTAACCCGCTCCATGTATCTGTGCTCTCTTGGATCCATTTTACACTGCAAAGCAAGGAATACAAGCTGGAGGAAACAAGTCCTTTTTAAATCATTCATTTGTTTTTATTTAGTTTTGACTCATTTTCAGTGAAATTCAAGTAAAAGTCAAATACGAAGTGCAACATTGGTTGTAAATTGTTCATATTTAGTGGAAGTCTTTCATGATGAAAGTGTTATTGATTTTATATTACAGTTTAAGAGTATTTTTCTTGAAAAACAAACAAACATCCAGGTTTATACTTTCGTTAGTCCTTCAGAATAATATAAAACTAAAATGTAGTGTTTAGTTTGTGCAAAAGAAGTGTGTCATTATACCTACAAAAGCAAAGCTTCACCTTTGAATTTGTTGAAGGTAACACATTTTTACTTTATGTGTATGGACATATTATTTTGTTCTGGATGTGATGACAAAGTTAAGCCTTGTGTCAGCTTAATCAATAGTGTGCGTGTGAACTCTTTTGGCTTGGGCTTGAAGGTAACAGATGTGGATTCATCAATCAAATTTAATCTAAGCTGACCTGATTGATCACTGCAAATCAAATGTGAACTTGTCCTTCTGTGACACAACCAATCATGTTAGTAAGGTACATTTCATATACGCTTAATTAATGTCCTCTCCTTAATTACATGGCCGTTGCTGCGCAATTTCCCTCACTTAAGCGCAATTTTATATTTCCAAAAAATCCTTTTGGCCTTAGCTGATGCAGTAATTATTTTAAGCTCAACAAAATACTGCAAGAAAGTCCTGTGCAGCCTCCTCCATCTGATATGTGTGTTATTAATAGACTGACCTCAAGTTACAGTGGGTATGCCTGCATTTATTCACAGCCTTGTACCCAACACAGACCTTTCCAAACAAAACAAATTAGATTTAGTGTGGAGTGTACTGCAGTTGGCTTGAAACTCAGCAGAAGATGGAGCATCCTGATCTTGTTGGGACAGTGACTGGATGAAGGTTTTCTCCTATGGATTATCAGGAAACTGGATCTGGCTACCCTGGTGAGATTATTAGTAGTCTCCCTTCCCTGCTCTGATACATTTCTGTAACTCCGCTTGCAAACCTGAAGTGCCGACGTTGTTTGCATGGACGTCGGCACTTGGGAAATTCACCTAATCGAACACAAGGTCCTGCTTGATTAAATGTTTATCTTCATTTGGGCTCTTTGCCACGCATCGCGCTCTCTGTGGAGAGCAATTAAAATGACTTCCACCAATTGCAAAGAAATGTTCATTAGCTTCTCTGGGGCGATCGGCAGAAGTTAAAGGTCATGTTTGTCCATCTCTCTGCTTGTTTGTTTACATGCTTGTAGTTTCTTTTTTTCCCTCAGGACTCTGGTTAGGTGCACACAGTGTTGCTTCAGTTTTTACAATATTTCCTTGAATGAAAGGAGGTGCAGGGCATTCCACTGGGATTTTCTTTGAAAAGAAAAGGTATAGATTTTGTCAGTTTTAAATGGCAATAAGCCTGCATAGTTTGTTATAGTTAAGCACAGCTATTCAGCCACAGTGTTACAGTGTAGACCAGTGCGTGCTAATTACTGTCTACGTAGAATCAGTACTAACATCTTTCAGCATTTGGCTGCTGCAAGTAGACGGCAGGAAGAGGAGGCATCAGTAGAGTTTCTATGGATGGCTGACTTCATAGCAACTTCCTGTGAGCCTGATAGCTTTGCTGATTGCCAGCGTTGTAGCTCAGTGCGATGTGTCAATTGCGAGGCTGCAGTGTAGTGAGGCAGTTGTAATAGGAACCCACCAGTCAGGTCATTCAGGGGGTCCTGCTTGCTATGGGGACCCTTTGCTTTCTCCTCTGGATGTGCACATCAAGGCAGGGGGTCCTCAGTATTCTCTGAAAACAGAGGTATCCACTAAAGATTGCATGACCTCTATTGTAGCAGATACAGGTCACCCCACCTCCTGTGGGAAGCTTCTAAATTGAACCCAGCTTGTGTCTTCGATTTCTTTCCAGCTCTTTCTTCCCCTAGTTTCCCTTCTTTACTCTTATCTTCTTTCCCCTTTTCCCTATTTCCCCTCATGTGTTCACTGGGCTGCAAAGCGATTCGGGTATAGACAGAAAGATTTGCACCTTTTTCTCTGATTTGCTAGGTCAGGATTTTTCTGTGCGGAACAATTTTGTAATGGAGTTAAACTTTATGTACTAGATAAGGGAAAATGAGATCTGCATTTGATGTACTGCCTCAATGCTTCAATAAACTGTTATATTGTTCCTTATACAGTAGATGATAGTGTATGAGTGAAACCTTCTGTTCTGCCAGCCATGACTGGGATTGAATGGCAGGAGTCCACATTTCCACCTCCATGATCCACTGTATTATCCAGGTAGCCTCCTGAAATGTTAAATACATACTACCAATATGTTTTTTCAATCCGATCTTTGTATACTAATTGTACGCTACTAAACATGTAGGGCCAGGGGGTGATATTCTTTAATTGTCAGTGATTTTCGATGGTGATTCAGAAGGTTTTCTAAGAACTGTAACTGACAGCAGACACAAACCAAAATCAACTTTTTTTTTTTCAATGCAAACTTTTATTTTCATTATAAAAGATCATTAATTGTCAACATTAAGTATTCAAATTTATATATACTGTATTTATTTAACAATTTCCACCAAACCTCATTAAAGTACAGGATCTTCTTCTGTCAAGTGTTCTGCGACTGGAAAGAGGTACAAATAACAATAACTGAAGATGAGTTGCTGGACACCACACCTACTTAACATTATTTTCAAGTATATTTACAAATTCACCAGATAACAGGACATTGACCTTTTTTCTCTTTTTTTTTTTCCTTTCTCAAAAGAAGTCCATAAGTTACAAACCTTCAAATAAAACTGAAGTGTGTTATACTCAATGACAGTACCAAATAATTGTAAGAGGAGATTTATTTATTTACTTTTTCACATCCACCCACGTGCAGAAGCAGTTTAGTTTGGAAGTTAAAGTAACAATTTGACCAAAGCCAGCGTTTTATAATTATAGGTGCAGTGGGTAACAAGGCAACTTTCCTTTGTTGCCATCACATGTAGAGGCAAAATAATGTTTATTGAGCAAAATAAACAAGTGCTCACCTTCAACAATCCTGGCTCAGAGCTGTGCATATAGCATTAGCCGCTTTTCTTTTGATAGCATGTTCAGCTGGGTGATGGTGTTTGATTAGGTTTGTTGTTTTGAACGTTATCACCCCGCGTCACTGTGCATATAATGTGAAGCGCGTGCATAAAACAGATCAGCTCAGAATCTGAAATATGTTAGAAAGACCAGCCAGTCAAATGGTACATCTAAATCTATTTACTGGACGGTTACCCGCTCTTTGGGACATGGGAAGGCTGTTAAGCCCCTGTCTTCAGCACCAATAACTTTTTTCCCTTAATTTCTTCAGAAAAGAGCCAATGATATGTTTTTGATATGATGTTTTCAGCAGCAGTTTACATGTGACATTAACAACAACAAGCTTGTAGCCATTTAAACAGAGCGCAAAATAGAGGAAATTTACCAAAATCAAAGCAAGAAGAAACACAAATTGGAGCTTGGATAAAAATGTGCCGCTCACAGAGGAGACACATCTGAGAAAACATGCAATAAATTTAGCACTAGATTGACAAGAATAGACAAAAAAATGAATAGAAAGAAACAAAACAAAACAAAATTAATGCCGGCTCCACTCTTGTCAGCTGTACGGCATGGAATACAAAAAAGTGGTTTCACATTCCGTCAGAAGGGTGTCAGGAGATTGCAGCTTATAAGGAGGCTGCTGCTGCAACTGATAAGCGCTAAAACTACTCTATTCTGAATTATGCATATTACTTCTGTTAATGTATTGTTCATGACCAAGTGCTATATTGTTCAGCGGATGTACTTGAAGCGTTGGGACTGCTGCCTGTACAATCAGCTTTTTCTGGGTGACTTGATATTTTTTTTTAAAAAAAGGAGCGTGTGGAAGACAAAGACGACTGCAGAACAAGGATTGTTCAATGGAAACACACTGGCGAATGATTGTGCTTCCAGACACCAGGCACCCAAATTTCCAAACCACTCGCATTTAGAGGTAATCCGCTAATTGTTTAATTCTTTTCTCTGCTTTTTTTTAATCTTCTCAAATTCTTCTTTCATCACGCATTTACATGTTCTAATTGTAGACACTGGAAGGACAGTAATAATTATAAATCAAGTCACTTAATAAACACAAAATTTTTGTTTTTTTGTAATCACCATATTTATAATACGGCACACTGAAGAAACATGCGCCGTGTCTAGTGATCGACCCTGATACCTCATTATTTTAGATAGCCCACAGTGTTATAAAGCATAAGGGCGTTTTGTTCTAAATTTACCTTTACCCCATATTTTGGCCATATTGTCATTCTTAAACCGGCGTCAAGGAAAACGAACACTTGTGAAGACTTAATTGATTTACACTGCAGGAGCGACATTTATAGGTGCGGCTTCAGAGCCATATTAAACCACTGATTTAGTGGATGATATATATTTTTCAATAAAACTTTAATTGAATTACTCAGCCTCCAGATGGAATTTATACTATAATAGTAAACTTGTAACTGTGGAATAAATAAATCATGATACATTACCTGAGAAAATTATCTACTAGAAATTCTAAGAACTAATAAGGGCAAAGAGTTTTTGAGTGAAATGTCAATGTCAGTAATGGCAACCAGGTTATGTTTTTTTTATGTGATGAGATTTAATTTTAATTAATGTATCCAGCAAGTACCAAAAATATAAGTACTCTGTCATTGTGTGCTTGATATATAGCAATGCACTATCCGGTGAAATGACTACAGCATAATGAAACTGTTAAATTGTTATGTTTAGACACTTGCAGCACTTTATAAAGTCAAGGAGAATGGTTATTATTAGGGTTAAATTTATTGGGGTATAATTATTAGTTATCTTTAATTATACAAGTAATTTGAGAAATGACATGATTATTAACATTTATCCAAAACCAAAATCTTAACCGTAACCTTAAAAGAGCTTTTTTTTTTTTTTTTTTTGCTTTAAATGTATCACAATTGAGACTCAGGATGCAAAGCCTGGACTGGTGTCAAGTCCAGCATTACCACCTCCACTAAGACTCTGTTGCATTCACTGTCTCTGAACATAATCTGGCCAGAGGAAGTCAGCAGTGCGCTCTATAAATGTGAGTCTGCATATAAAGGTTTAAATGTTTCTTTCTTATTAACTTTACAAAAGTTTTAAGAGTAGAAATGCTTTAACTAATGATCAATTAATCAAACTCCAGTCAGCAAATTCTAGCCCGAATGCTCGATGTGGCCAAATTTTAAGGATCAGAGGGTTTCAAATATCTTGATTAGCTCAAGAGAGAGACCACTGAGCAGTGTGACAGATTTTTTAAAAGAGAAGTCAATAGCTTGATTTAAAGTTATTGATACTTGGAAGTAAACACACATTTATTTCATTGCATTTATTTCAAGGCTATAGATTGTCAGTGTATCTTTGTATAATGTCCCTTTGTCCATCCCCTGTGGTTGCTGACCAGATGTATAGATTTCAAGCACACTATATTCCCTCTTTACTGAAGTATATCCATTGGAACAAACTGGTATTCTCTAAATCATGCCCTCCCTGGGCTGAACATTGGGTTGAGTTCATATTTTGGAGCCCTGGCATTTCTGTGATATTTTTTTGTCCATTTTTAGGTGTTCCAAGTTGTTTCGTAACACTTCATGTAGCTCAGCATTTGTTCGGCTCTACTGCTTGTCCCATTTTTTATTTCACCGAGGTTAAACAACAACACTGACCAGCAGAAGAAACTCCATGTATTGTGTTTGTGAGGAGAGTGAAAGCAGGGAGAGAGGCTACTTTAGCTACTCTTTGGAGAAAAGTGGATGTTTTTTTAGAGTATTATAGATAATTTTGACGCTACAAAATCTCAACATGATAGGATGGAGTTGAGGTAGGAAGATGCTTCATGGGGCACCGGATGGAGGAGGCTGCCCTGACTCTCAGTGAATGTTTCGGAGATGTTCTCCAGGTAATCTGTGATTGTTCTTTGCGCGCAATAGGAAGCCTGGTGTTTGGGTAATCACTGGAAGGCCACATGGGTTCTTCCGACGCATTGCATCCTTCCTGCCTCTGCCTTTCTTTGGTCCATCTTTCTGTATCTCCGTGTCTCTATCGCTGTCTCTCTTGCTGTGTGTTGGTCTCTGATCTCTAAAGGTCCTTGAGAACGAGTAGGCCGGCAGCAACAGCGGGCTGGGATCCTCTCTGGGCCTGTTTGGATCCCAGCCCATCGTGCCCTTTTCTATCTGATGGACAGCTCCAGGCATGGCAGTGCCTCCATAGCTGTGCTGCGTGAAGCCTTCATCTGATTAAACCTTCTCTCATTGTCAAAGGCAGAGAACAAAACTTAATGCATTTATACATCCTCTAATGTCTATAGTAAACACACTTTGGTGAATGGGACAGTCTAAAGCTGATAGTTTTAATTTCTTCCAGTGGTTAATGGAGTCACATACTTTTATTTACTTATTAAATTTTTGTATGTTTAACATTTGCAGTTAGGAAACCGGAGCAATTGGCTAAGCTGTCATTTTCTCTTTCATGTGTGAGCGCTGGCTAATGTATCTCAGCATCAGTGACTGTTCACATCAAATCAGTGATGCTGTGTTATTTTTGTAATATATGTACAAATACAACATTCTCACAAGGCTTTGCCTTATCAATGATAAGTTGAAAATGTATATCTTTCTTTTACTCCGGTATAGGTCACCCCAATCCTTTTGGGTTATACTGGATTTGTGAGTGAGTGTATCACAGAATCAAAGGTTATTCACTTTAAGTTCCTTGTTTTTATCTTATCAAAGCTGCCCATTCAGGCAGTATATAGGATTCTGGTCCAGCAGGATTCAGGCGTCCTTTTGGTTGGACGTCCTTGAGCCCTTTGTTCATCTGGGCGGTATGTGAAGTCCCTTTCTCTTCGAGATGTTTACACATCAATAAATGTGGCTGAATTTGAAAAATAAGGCTGACAAGGACATAATGATCCATCCCATAGGCCTCAGATCGTAAAGTTGCAAAATAAAGAAGTTCTCGGTAAAATATGTTTAAGTGTCTGTATAAAGTAATAAGACATTTGTTGTTTCTTTTTTAACTGATTTCATTTTGAAATAGGGAGGAAAAACAATTTCAAAAGAATTATACTGAACTTTAGTGAAAGTGGACACTGAAAAATGATGTGACAGCAAATTGAGGTGGTTTTTTTTTACTGCTTGTCTCTGTCCATTGATTAGATTCTCTCCTAATGATTTTTTTCTATCTTCTGTGAGTGATATGGAAAGTTTGGAAAGTGCATCCGTCAGGGGGAAGTTAGTTGAGTTGCTGCAGGGTGTTGTTTGTGATGAGGTACCACAAAGCACAGGTATAGTATAGTGAATATAGGTTGTGCTGATCCACAGACTTAAAATTCAGGAACAGTACTAAACCTTGGAATTAATATGAAAGTGTTTTTAATAATGAATATGTACTTTTGATTTGATTTTTAAATTAAATTTTCCCAATGCAATATGCAGCTTGTTTAAACTCCCATATTACAGGGATTGTACAGAACTGAACCTGAATCGTACTGAATGAATATGCATTGCTGTGGCTTCCTTACTGACCATTGGTGTTAGTTTTAGCTTCCTTTCTCAGCCCTTTACTTTTTAGGGTTTTCTGGTGCATAATTGAAAGGTCTGCATCTGCTTTTTGGGTGTGTGGGTGAGAATAACTTTATCCAGTGCTGTGTGAGAGATTGTTCCTTGACCCTTGCTGCCCGGTGTCTAAGTTTGGGGAAAGTCAGCAGCGTTTTCTCTATTGCTTGAGCCTAAAAGTTTGAGGTGTCAACACGGTGTCTTTCAAGACTCCATAATTACCAGTCCTCCTCCCTTCCCGTCTCTTCCACTCCCCTAGCCTGTCCTTTAGCAGAACCTTGAAGCACCATTGAAATTCTGCTCTGCCCTTTGAAACCTCTGTTGATGAGGCAACATTGGACCTACAGTAGCTCTGCTGTTCTCCCACTGCAGGATATTTTTCCAAGTCATGTTTATACTATCACGAGAAAGGAGTGGAAACGCGTTGATAGTATCCAACAAAAAATGCTTACAAATATCCACCAGAATGCCGTCATGAATATTTCAGCTTCGATATTGCAGGCGGGAAACTGTTTTCGCCACATTTCACATAGTGTCGCTTGGGTTATATATATGTGACCAATGTTGCGCGACATGTCTGAACAAAACATACTAATTGTAAATTCAGAGTGGCAATTTAGGCCAACATAGTGAATATTTGAGCAGAAAGTTTGGTTGTAAGTATTTTGCGGCATGATTTAGGTTTACTGCCTCCAGTGGGGGGAAAGAAGCACAAAGTTGTAGGGAAGAGGATGGGGTGGATAGATGCTGGATTATACTATACATTTTAGATACATATTTTCGAAGCATGTTTTCACCATTTCAAATGAAACACATTTTTCCCTTGAAAACAAGTCATTCCTATTCAAATTTTCTCTGCTGTGTAATTTATATGTGTGGGATTTGTTGTGCCAGTTTTCCTAATGCTTTAGGCATATCTCTATAGACTAAAATGCATGGTCAAATGCAGATTTTGATTTGTCAGTGCTTTGCTGCTTTCTATGAGACATGACTGTGCTTTAAAATTCAGTCAGCTACACACATATCCTTATTAAAAGAGGAGTTGATAAACCATTCATTCATTCAAACAGTTTTATATTCATATATTTTTTTTCTGCCCACAATGAACTGCAAATAAGGTGATTAAAGTCCCCCCTCAGTATTTTTTGACCGAAAACAATCCAATTGTACAGCTCTGATGACTAATGATAAAGGAATTTTTTTTTCTCGTTTTTGGACACGACTCAGTTTCACTCTATGTCCAGTCACTCTCGTGCCCTTTAAGAAGACCATCTGTATTGAGTGTCCAGTATCAAATATAGTATGTGAATTGATCATAAGAGGAAGAGATATGTTCCAGTAAGACTTTCCACAATGTGTGTATGCAGTATTTGTGTGTGTACGTGTGTGCCATCCGTGTAGTGTACGGATTAGGTCAATATTATTTTAGCATTGCCATCACATTTTCCACAGCCCCATGAATAATGTAAGCGCTAGACATCCCTTGATATAAATATAGCCCATTATTACTCTGTATCCTTGGTAAGACAGTGCATAGTTACTTCCACCAGGTTTCATTAACCTTATTGGATGGTGTCGCCAAATGGTGGACTGAAGTTGTTGCCCCAAGAGATAGACCGCTCTCAGTGGAGAAATAGACCTTATAGTGACCTTGTTGGAGACAATCGATGGCCTTTATCTCCCCCAATGCATAATAAATCCTACCAAAGAGTTGTTCTACACATCCTTCTAATGTATTCACCTGCACCGCCAACATTTATCAACTAGACTCGCTGGCTAAATAATTTGGGTTTTGAGCTCAGACTGAACTTAGTCAGCGATGCCCAGACCAAGTTTGGCCTGCAAAGTTAGATTGATGTGCCCAGAAAGTAAAGAGTTTTACAGGTGTAGGTCTTTTCTCTACAGACGGTACACAGCATGCACACACTGGCCCCGTTTTATGGGAAAGGTCAAACTGCAAGGACAGCCACTGCGCCGGTCTGTGGATCACCTCTTTTGAGCTGATGTGACAGCGAATATAACACCTGTGCAGTTTCTGGCTGGAAAAACGAACTTGTGTGAAGAATCAGACCTTTATCGTCTGGCCTCTGATTGGTCTTTCTTATCTCAGAACCAGACTTCCCTCTCTTAGACGAGACACAGTATGTCCAACTCTGCTTGAAGATAAAGAACCCCCTCAGACAGCAGTTTGTCCCTTATTAAACTGCTTTTCACAACTATGTTTTCATGTTTGTCCCGCAAAGTTATTTACTGTCATATTGCCACAGTGCCTCAAGTCATATTCTCTGGAATCAACACAAGAGATTAAGCTGCTGTTGTTGGCAGAGAAAAATACACGAGGAAACTATAGATTTTTGCTAAGACTTTCAATTTCATGTGTAACACTCCAAAGCTTAATTTAGATCTAAATTTAGTGATTTAATGATAAAAATACAAAATACAAAAAAGTCAATTTCTTTGAAGATGTGACTAACACTTAAAGTTATCTCTGCATCCTTTAAATGTCAAGTCTCAAATATGTTTAGACATGCCTTCAACAATAGAAATAAAACACATTCTTAACTTTGAATTATGAGCTCTAAATTAGACTACAATTGGTCACCAGCATGTTTAAAATTAATAGATTCATTCCTGCACGTTTCACTGGTAAGCTGATTGCTCAAGCTCCAGTCCATCCTCTTGGATATTCTGTATCAATAAGAAACTGAAGTTACTGATGACTTTTAGTAAGGAAACACCAGATTACTATACCTCGCATGAATACCAAACAAGAGGAAGGGACGTGCTCGAGCTCAAGACCCAAGATCACCCTTCAACACAATCATATTCCCCCAAGATGAAAGAGAGAAATGCGCCGTTAGGCTGATCAAAGCAGTGTATTGATGTACTACTATAAAGAAACACCTGGAAACTTCATGCAGGATTTCTGTTGGAGCAGTGAGGCCACTGGGCAATGCGTAATGTATTTGTACATAATGTTTATGACAACATCTGATGGTGGGTGTTCTAACTTATTTATTTTGCTCCCTGCTGGTGCGGCTGATGTTGTGCTGATCTAAATGGCCAAATCCAGAACGCTGGTTTCCTGGTACCCTTGGCTCTTTGGACCAGTGCTAAAACATACTGCGATTAGATTAGGTTGGTTAAACCACATTACTAATAGTCAAGGCCACACAAATTGCTTTGGATTGCCTTGTGACAAAATCTTTTTGATTAAATTTGTTTGCTGGATCACTGCATGTATTTATATACAAAAAGATGTCCTTCTCTTTTTGCCCTAGAGTTTCTTGATGAATATTTACTTTAAAAGTAGTGTAATAAAATTGCCTCATCAACATCACCTTTATTTGGAAAGCCATGGTCAAATACATGCGATAGCACCAAGGCTCTAACCATTAAGTCAGTCTAACTATGTTGCCACATGTTAGAGGACAGAAAATACATTAGATTTCCTTGAAATATAAATTCTACATACATACAGTCCGCCTATGGAATTTAAATATTAATGTGGTTGGGCCCCCTTTGCATTTACAGATCAGGAGTAGCAGTCAAGTTTGATCTAATGTCTTGTGCAGTCACCTAAATCAAATCCACCTCCATAATAAATGTTTCACCTGGTCATGCAGTAACGCTCTCAGGTCTGAAATTATGTGAATTAAAAGAAAAGGTTGCCCAAACAGAATCTGCATAAACATCATGCTATCCAAACTAGTTCTTCATTGTTTTTCAAGATCGCACCACCAAGTTGAAGTAAATAATCACAAGTGTGCTGATGGAAGCTTACGATATCAGACTGCTGCAAAAGCTAATGTCTGTATAAGATTATTTAAGGAAACACTGACATTTTAATACAGATATTGTGGTGCTGTGCAATAAGGCGTCAAAGAAGGGATGTATATTGTCACTGCATAATGAATTACATTGAGCTCCTGCTAGTGGACTCACAAACCTGTTAGCACAACATGCTATCTGCTGCCAGTGTGCTGACATGATGACTTTTCCAGTGAGTGAGCAGGGTCTGCCAATAGTTTCTGGGCTCATGGTGTAGAAAGGAGGAGAGAGTGAGGTGCTTTATAAATACCCCTGTCATGCGCTTATATCAAAGCGGCCCTGCACACTGAAGGGCTGGCTTGAGCGTTCAGGATATTTTTCACACACGTATTCAGTTCCAGGGGGTCTGGAAAGGTCAGTGTTACGCTCAATAGCACATTCATGTGAGCGGGTTTGTGCATTGATGTTCATTGCGATGGGTGTCGCAGATAAAAAGTATCATTACGATTAATTATCCGAGGGGTTATGGGATAAGGCGGGGAAATTGCAGCATCCAAACGCTCTCACATTTATCACACAGCGCAGGTCTGTGCGTGTGCTAGATGAATGACCGATTTAGACATTAAGCAAACAAGCATTATTAGCATATATTCACAATACAGCCACTGAAGTCCTTTCAGTCTGTTTCTCTCTCCTGGAGATCTTGATGCTATTTGACCATCATGATTTCCTCTTTGCCCTCTGGAACAACATTTCAGCGTGAACTGATGTTATGTCGACTGAACATTGTTTCGCAGTGCTTTTCAAGTTTGTGCGGATCACTATTGAAAAATTTCACAGTTTTACAGGCGGTAAAAATGAAATAATATAACAATATTTCATGTGGATTCTTTTATATGCTCTTCATGAATAAATGAAAAATACATAAAAGATATTTTAGATTTAAAACTTAAATAGCTCTTTGGTTCTCCAAGCATGAATTTTTTGGACATATCTTGACTTTTTGGTGAGGTGGTAAAATGATTTTGTTGTGTTGCCCCACCTTAGTGTCACAGTTTTGTCTTATTTTTTTACATATCATTTGCATAATACTGTGGTTTACGGTTTATTATCACACATTTCACGATTTGTAACCAAAACAAGTCCACACGACTAAAATTGCTCTTCTTTAGGACCGAATCCGTCAACGTGGAGATGAGTGTTTCTTGTTTTAAGCCATGTTTGCTGTTGCTGTGCGTAATGTCTAATGACTTCGTGATATCTAAAGGTTGAAATATTGCCGTGACCACAACATTATAGATTTTTTCATCGCATTAAAAATCGATGCATTATTATGTATTATGAACAATATCATAGTTCCGCCTCTTTGTTTTACTACATGAAAATGCTATAGTTGAGCTTTGGATATGTTAAGGGATCATGTTTTATAATTAAAATTGCTACTTTTTTTAGATAATGTTTGCCATCACGATCACAATAATAACTGTGTGGTTTAAAGAAACTGGTCTGTCCTCCTCTTTGCTCCTGATGGACAAAAATCATAATTCAAATGGCCGATATGGCCAATAATTTAATTTAAATAAGTCATGACTTAAACAAGTGATAATGTTGCTTTCCTTGAGAGGTCAGTCTCTTTCTTATGTGTTACTATCGTCAAGACTGTCCATAATGACTTTCTTTAGTGTTGGCATCATTAGATTCTCAAAATTAGTTCCCGTAGGGCTCTTTTGTTCGGGAACCTTTGATTTAAAAAGCAAAATTCACCTGCATGATGGCACTGCCACCACTGCTTGTGTGGATGAAGTTTCCAGGGAGCGAATGATAATCCTGACACTACATCCTCCAGTGCCAGTCAGTGAGCCATGCAGCATAGATATGGATGTGTTACTTGAAGATCAGGAGCTAGATTTCCCATCTACATTTCCTGTGTTGACTTGTGCCTCAGGGGAGCAGCAATGTAAATAATGAACGCCTGCGGGTGTGAAACATGCACAGATAACCTTCAAGACAGGTGCGGATCAGTGCCTTCACATTAGCTGATAGGGATTAAGGTTAAAATCTACAGAAACCTCACCTTAAAAAAAAAATACAAATCTAACCACGACGAATAGCAGGTTACATGGGAACATGCTGTTTAGGTGATAAGGACAGGAAGAGATAATCATTCAGGACTGCTAACAGATCAGCAATCTGATGATGGGAATGACGGAGTGAGATATTCAGCTACAAATCAAAATAAGCAGCCCGACCAAACTTTAAAAAACATTTCAGTCCTAGTCAAGCTCAACTTCTTTGACAAAATATAAATATAAATCATTAGTTAGCGATGATTATGATCGCTAAAGAATACTTAAAGGGTGTTTTCAACATTTTCCATAGTAAGCCCTATTCCCCATTTTAAAAACATCTTTTTTGGAAAATCACTGCATCGTAAAGTTTGGTCGCTAGGTCCGATTAGCTCCTGAGGCAATACAATGCAATGGCAGGGGGCATGACCGAATGTTGGAACTGAATTGCTTTTTGCTCACTAACAATGTTCAAAATATTTTTGCAAGTGTCTGGTAACATGGAGTAAATACCTAAAGTGTCTTGTCTTTTATAAATATTGGAAAACAGCTAAAAACAGAAAACAGAAAACGTTCCGCCACACCCCGTCCCCTCCCTGTATAGCCTTTCGAGCTGGTCAGTCCTAGCTACCACATTTCTTACTTAAGTAATATTCAAAAATGCATGTCATTTGTGAATTTTTGACACCCATAGATCAGGAAACAGGGTATATTGTAGGTTTCAAAAACAACAGAATTCTCCTTTTTTTTAAAAAAGTAAAAGAGCTGACCTTTATATTCAGTTGGCTTTTCATAAAAAAAACAAACCTGTTGTGACAACTTGCATCTTACTGCCAGTTAGCTCAGTAATCAAATATGAAGCACAAAATGTTGGTGAGATCCTCCTGTCAAGGCTCTGTTGGAAGAAAATGTTATTGAGCATATGTTGGCATGCATAAGAGAGAAAAATACTGTACATTGAGAACAAAACAAGTTCCCTTTCTTGTCCCAATTGTCCGCAGAGGACTGTGCATCCAACATTGGGCTCTTTGTTTTGTCCTCCTGCAGTGAAAAACAAAAGTTGTCCCTCAGTTCTCTCACCTCTGTCACAGTGCCATGCTCACACAGTGTAAAGTTAAAGGTGAAATGACATCATAGGGTTGGGGTCTTGAGAAAAAAGAGCCAATAGTGGTGTGGATGAAATTGCAATACAGTAGCATTGTTTAGCTCTGATGAACACTTGGAAGTTGTTAGAAAGAAATTATGAATCTGGAAATTACTGCCCTTGCTTCCTATTAATTGGCTCTGAGAGAGAATCGCACCTGGAGTAATAACTCATTAAACTGGAGTAATTAGCATAAACAGATGTAACACAATGACCCCTATTCATTAAAGATACTAGGAATTCTGTGTTATATAACGTGTGTCTGTCCATCTGCCTGTCCGTCTATATCTTTAACAACACATTGTATTGTTGAGTTGGCATTGCCTGAAGGTCAGCGACTGATGACGTCCGTCTGTCTTTGATTCTTATCCCTCTCAGCCAAACATTTGTGTCCTGAGTCGGAATGAGGAAATAGAGAGGCTGCAAGGAGATGAGGGGTTTAGGCGTCATCGTTAAGCTCGGCTCCAGGCCGGTCCTGAAGGACGGTTAAAACTAAGGTCCAAACCGAGCTTAGAGAGAAGGGTGGAAGTTAATCCCTCATCCTCAGGCAGGTGAATCACAAAGGCTAAACATATACATAGGAAGACTGACCAGGGGAGAAAGTTGGGATAATTGAAGTCTGCTAAGAAATAAGCATATGGACCCTTAGGGGGAGTCAGCGCTGCCTTGTGGTATTACTTCATAATGTTATCAAGGTAAAAGGGAGGGGGGTTTCACTGCCCAATCTTTTTAACTTTGTTTAGTGCTACCCAGCTTGGGAATTTAAGAGAGTATCAAGGTGGGACGCAACACAGCGCCGGGTGCACTAGCTTAGCGCCATGTTTACATTTTTGTAAAGCTGCTTCGGTCAGGAAAGAGGAGTAGCTGGGCCTCCTGCCTCTGGCACTGTGATCAGTTTAATATTTTCACTTAATAGATCCTAGATAGCCGCACGGAAACAGTGCAAGACCCAGGAAAGTGGGAGGATGGGTGATCATTTTCTGTTCCACTAATCATTCTTGACACCGCCCGTTGTCACTGCAAGGTGCCTCAGTCTTTGACTGCCCTGAATCCCCTCAGCAACAAATTGACCAAAGTCAAATTGAATCCAGAAAGGAGGATTTTAAACGGAATGATAAGGGGGCAGATATGCCTTAATCATCATTTGCTCTTGATTAGAAAATCAATGGCCTTTGATGCCAGAGTGCATGTCTGCCTTTGGAGTTAAGAGTGTGACAATGACAATGTGGACTGGAAAATTGGCCTTTTTAACAGCTACCTTCCCTTTGTTGTTTTGAGCCCCATTCTTTAACCCAGAGAAAAGTCTTCTCTATCACATAATGTCTGCCTGTCAAAGAAATTACTTTTTCTCTCGCTCCAGTGTGAAACTTTGCAAAAGAAATCCTCCGAAGCTTAGAAAGCGCAGGGAATGTCTTAGTTTGTGGAGTTGACTTTCATAGTGTTTCCTTGATTTATGTGACAGATGAGAAATAAAGTTGTCACTCAAGTCTTCGTGGCAGTTTTGAGATATGCCAAAGAGAGAAACTCTTTGATGCCTTCCCAGGTTTATTTTTCAAAAAGGTTTAAAGACAGTGTGTGCCAAGTGATTGTATGGCTAGTCCGTAGCATCAAAGTCTTTACGCCGACAGAATGAACAGCATCAGTCTTTGCATTGTGTTGATACAAGAAAGAAACACATTTACTCAAGAGTTAAGTCACTATTGCTGTATTTTTTTTTTCCTAAAACACCTTTAAACATTTAAAGCGGTCTGGTTTTTAGATAAATATTCGTACCTCAAAAACAGCTAGTAGAGAAGTTGAGAAATCAAGATTATTTTGAATATCTATGCCTTCCCTCAGCCCATACAGTGTATCATAATGCGTGTCAAGACTCCTTTAACTAAAACAGAAGATGAGGAAGCCTTCTTTGCTCTTCTGTTATCAGCATGCTGCGGTTGATGATTTTTAAACACGGCTTAGCAGACATCATTCCCTCACTCACCAATCCTCTGTAGTCATTTGTGCCATGGTGGTGTACTTGCTGTGTTTTTACCAGCTCTGCATATCGATCGGGCTTTATCTCCCATTGCAATAAGCCCGCAGGAATATGGATGATGTCTGGTTGGCAAGGGATGCTCTGCTGATTAATATGCTCCGTGTGAGAATATGATGAACATTCACATGCATATGTCTTATAGGAACGCTGATCACTGTGTGAGAGTATCTTTAATGGTAAATAAAGGATGTTCAGTGAAATGGAGATAAAGGGGAATGGGCGTTTGTGGAAATGCTAGGGGCATTTCTCCAGGAGTTTGTCCTTGCGTGTCACATTCACTGTGCACTACTTCATAATATAACGACCGGAATTCAAATAGGGGGCAGCTTCTAATCACTGTAAAGGGAGTAGCTGTTTCTCTCTATGAATGGAAATGTCAGAATTCAGCAGCTGATCTATTCCTCCCAGGACAAACGTAAAGTCCTCCTAAATTTTCTGGTGTCACAGTGACTGTGAAACTGAAAACAGTTTCATTTTATTTTGTTATTTACGTGCCGTTCGTACATTTTATTATGGGTGCTGTGCCATTTTATACACTTGAAAGGCTTAAAAATAAAATCTTAACTATTGCATTATGGAAATTAATAAGAAAAATATAATTTTATCTTGAAAATATGATAATTTCATCATAATTTTAACTCTGATCCAAACAGGAAAGATGCAGTTTTGCTCTGGTGTAGGTTTCTTTTTAGTAGTTAGTGCTTATGTGGTCATGAATCAGATTTTTTGCTAGTGTTCTAATTTTGTTACATGGTGATGCTTTGTTTCGTATGCAGTGGCAGGTTTCCCATACAAAATTCAATTTTTCATGCAAGCCTCCATTTGTTCTTAAAGTAACAGCTTCCATTTATTGTAATGAGTCCTGCTGTTTTTTTGTTCTGTGTGTGCTACGTGGGAAGAGTGGTGTAGTAGAGACTTGTAGTGAATTAAGCAGCTATTATATTGCTACTTTAATATAAAAAATGAAAAGCTTTCAAGGACACGACGATTAAAGCACTTGCTCACCACCGCAGAGCCCTGGACTAAAGTGCCTAGCCCAAAACAAATAGCAGAATTTGCAGGTGCAGTTATGTATTTGTCGCCACATTAATGAGTCCTACTTATTGCACTGTGTGAAATGGGTTGGGATCTTGGGGTGATAGACAGAGTGAAACTCAACATGTGTTCGTTGGGGGGAGTGACGGGTGTTACTTCCCTGGCAGAGACCTGTTTTTGTCTGTATTCTCCTGAGGCCAGTGGGCATTAGCAGGCACCACAGCGCAAGTAGAAATGTCCATTCAATTAATGTTTTACAAAAGAAAAGGACAGGTTTTGTCCTTGTGCCCACGTATATAAGACCACCTTTGGATCTCTACTGAGATGAAGCAGAGCTGAAGCAATTATTTCAGTAATCATCTAGTCAGTTAGCTTTTTTGTACATTTCAAAGACAAAATGCCAAACATTCCCTGGGTTGAGCTTGAATGTGAAAATTTGGACCTGCAATTATAGATTAAAGGCAGAACAATCAATCTGAAGATGTCACCTCAGAAATATCTCTATACACCAAATGTTTTCAATTGACTAATTGGAAAAATAACTGCCCCATCAAACATTTGTGAAAAAATGCTACGCTGTGATGATCTGAATAAAATGACAAATTGCAAAACCTACCATACTGGGGATAAATTAATTCCCACTAAATAATAAATCCCAAAGCACACACCCTTGGTCACATCTGTTTATATTGTCATAGAAGACATTTAAAGCTGCCATTTGCCTGAGCTTGCCCTTGACTTGCTTCAGTTGATTTTGTACTGAATGACAGCTTGTTTTAAGAGAATTACGTAGCCGTAACAGCCATCTCAGGTATCATATTGTGTCAGCTGCACTTGTTGAAAGTGACGTAGTGGCTTATTCCCCCTGGGGAATATCCACATCGGTCAAACATCAGTCGTACAACTCTCATTTTTACCCGTGATGGCCCTGTTTCCTATTGTGCTGTCCACATCAGATTAGTGATTGAACACTGGAGAACAGTAGACCGCCTCCGTGTAAGCCTCACAAGTACTTACATTGTTAAAAGTCATCTCGACTCTTGCTCTCAGTGTAATATGAACCATGTAAAATCAAGCTTCTACATAACAGGCCCACCAGACCTGTGATATATATTACGCAGGGCATGTGTGACATTTATTTCCCCTTTTCTGAATGTAAATAGATTCTTATATTCATATACCCTACGTCATATGAGGATACAACTAATTATCTGCTATTGGGTTTTCCCCCTGATTACGCGTTTTACGATTCAATGCTTCGAGTCTTATCATTGTCACTTTGAATGCAGTTATAGCATTTGGAGACTGCAGGGTGTCAACACATAGTATGTAAATGGAGGATGCGGAGTATACAGTATTCTGTGTCGTTATTAGTCTAGTCCGCGCCTATTCAATTTTTGTTTTCCCAGAGAATACATTGTCACTCTCTAGTCCACGCAGCACACCATGCTCACAGCGTGCCACTGCGTTCCACTGAGGCAGCCCTGCTGTGCGAAGGTAATGACTGCAGGTGTGTGTGGAAGCCACTTGTTGGCATGAGAAGATGCAAGCGGGAGACAAACAAACATTATGTTTTTCAATCCGAATGATGAGCCAGTTACACCCCCTGGAGTTTGATTCCTCAGATCCCACCTGCACCTTTTCATCTTGCTGGATTCTTGTTTTTATATTCAGACATCGCTTCATAACCATACGTAAATATCATAGATATATACTGTATGTATACAGGTGAATTGTTTTTTATAATAGTTTGGAAGTGATGCCTAATCTTGTTTAATTATGTTTCTGTGCTCCATTTTTGTGGCATATTTGTATTAACTGGAATTCCTCACATGGATTGACATGAAATGCTTTGAAGAAGAATTCCTTTATTACAATTTCCACTGATGAAAGTGAACATTTGTTGCACCATGCCCTGTGTGCATGAGCCCTCCTTGGCTCTATGTGACCAAAGATAAGGCCATTATGGCCATGACAAGGCCTTGTCCCGCTTTGCCATTATGCAGAATTGCACCTTGTGTCTGTTTGCTCCCAGGGCCAAAAACAATATGCTGTAAATTGCACTACGGCCTCTTCAAGCTGATATGCTGCCTGCAAACGTGACGTGATTGCGTATCGATTCACACCACGACTCTAAAATTGCCTGCCTCATGGCCCCAGACGCTGATAGTGACAACTTCAGTACAGGACGGGAGGAGCGACATTGCATGGGACTGTGTCTCGGAGAGGATACCTTCTCTCTGCTCCCCTGTCTTCACCCTCTCCCCCTCGGAGATTAGAAAGACAGAGTCTCCCTGCTGTGTTGCCTTAACTTATCATAACTAGTTCTACAGCGGCCACAGAAGCTCAGCTGCCTCTTTAATGTGGCATTTCCAAACCTCATTACAGAAAAGGGAAAAAGAAAACATGTAAAACATCTTCAAAACATCTTATATACTGTATCATTAAAATCCCAACATTATTTTGACAAGCAGGTTTTTTTTTAAAAATAAATCTGTTCAAGTATTAACATTTGCAAAACCAAACAAAGATGCACCGTTTTTCTTCTTGTCGGCAGTGACACAGCACTGTCAGTCTGTGTTCAATATTGAAACCTGCTCCGGTTCCTGTTGGAAGATGAATAAAACAATGAGAAATTGCTTCTGTAATGGATAAATGGCAAATAATCCCTCCACAATTAACTCTTCATATATATATATACATACAGTAGTATGCAAACAAGTCATGCACCATCTACTTGAATCATGTGTCCAACTGGGGTAGATCCAAAGCAAAGTGTTTTTTCAGTTTTAGTTGAATTTAATTTGTCCTTTTGCTCTACTAAAAACTATATTCTTTTGCCCAATATTTTGCTTTCTGTCAGTGTTGGTTTTGACAGATGTACTTAATGAGTAACCCAAAATTTTGCTCAAACCGTAAGTTACTAACATGAGCCTAATATATATTCTAGTGGTATATGACATATGTCTTTAGTATTTCTGTGCTAATAGCTTCCTATCTCACCAACCACCATGCAACATGACAGCCATTAGTAGCTTGACAAATAACAAGCAAAAGCTCTTTTCTGACACTGTATGGAGTTTGTGGACCGTGTTTATTCTGTTGTAATAGCTCAAAATTATTATAATGAATCATTTTATCATCTACAAGCTATCAAAGCATATGCACACTTAAGGCTAAAATCATGTGAAATGTTGTAGAGGACGCAACAGAGGTTTAATCAGCTGCAAGCTGTTTGGATAGGCTCCTTTATGATAATATCTACATTGAAGGCAATCATTAACCACCCGGTTTAAGCGAATTGCTTCCTTTCCTAATGAGATTTTGCCGCTGCAGATCCAGAAAAACAGAAATGTCAGAAAAACGTCTTACACCCATTTTTAGCACAGGTTAATGGATGTTTTTATGTTTTACTGTGTATCAGACTTATCAGCACAAATACTCCATAAGACCATAAGAATAATAGACTCTACACCAAATTCATAAAAGATATAAAAAAGATTTTGATAATATCAATTTTCATTAAATCTGTTCAGTGCAACCAGAGAAAGCCTCCTCCATCCTTCTCTTTTGGGTCAGTGGGTGTTTATGTCCAAAGCTGAGGCAGTTTCCTTTACACACAGCAGAACAAAGTGTCATTTACAGAAGAGGGAGGACAGCTGTAGTTGATATATGTGTGTTTTGTTTCATAGGTGAGCGGAATGATGAATGGATGAAGTCTACAGCCACCATAATGG
>KV751321.1:17297820-17326605 GCA_001698575.1 Mola mola | reverse complement strand
TTAATACCCACCTCAACTAAATAAATCAAAGGAAATTGCTGTCTGATAAAACCCGGCGAAAATGTGAGCGATTCCAGGCCCAGACATTTTTGATGTTATGAAAAACAAAATATGTTACCTCTGTGCAAGGGAGAAAATTATTTACCTGCCCACATTTTAAGGAAAACCCAGCAGTTTAATGGAGGTTTATAAATACTTGATGAGTACCCCTAATTTACTTGTGTGTGTTTTTGCTCTGCTACCTGTCTGAGCCCATCATGTTTGTTGTAGCCGAGTCCCAAATAGAAGGTGAGGAGAGCTGACTGAGTTTAGGAGAAGAGGAGCAGCGGGCGCTTCCACTCACTGTGTCTGGGTCAATATAAAACCTCATTACTGGGGTGTCATAGAAAATTTGTGCACTTTCTGCTCCATCTAGCAGCAATCTTGCTGGATAAGCACTGCTCTCGTTTGGTCCGTTTTAAGCGTTTTCACTAAGGAAAGGCTTGCAAACAGGAAGCCATCACCTCCCCATGGGGCCCTGGCAGCCTGAATCCCCCCAGCACTGCCACTGCTCTTATATGTGCGGTGCTGCATTTATGTGTATGTGTGTGTGTGCCTATGTGCATGCATCGTCTCTCCTCTCATGACTCTATATCATGTGCAGTCTAGATCTTTGAATAGCTTGTGCATCCAATTTCCATGTGGAGTTTTTTTCTTGACTGTGCTTATGAATAACTGCAAATGAAGTCATGTAACTATATGTGGAAAGTTTTTCAACTTACAGATACTAGTTTGCCATAATTCATCTCCAAGTAATATGGTGCTATGTTTGTTATTAAGGTTACTGATGTGCTAGATCTTAACTCAACTGCCTGATGTCTTTTTGCATCCCTTATTCATCCGGCTGAAATATACATTTTTTTCATTTTCTCCCTCTCCCCTCCTGCCGATGTCAGAACGGAAAGGAAAGATATAGTTTCTTTTATTTCCCTTGGATAGCATATGGGGACCATGGCAAGATATTCACATGTTGTTAGAATGTTTTTTTTTCCTCACCTATACAAAATTGAATTTTATGAAAGCAAACACATGTTTATAAATATGGATGTCTGCCCTCTGGACAAGCTTCCCAGCAAGTGCCACACTGGCCCCATCACCTCATGGTGGAGCATTGAAATTTCACAGTGTGGGGGAACGGAAAGAGAATCAAAAGGAAATAGGAAAGGAGAGACGTGTCATTTAGACAACCTGTAAAGTATATACTTTATTATTATTTCCAGTGTGTACAGCAAAGGAGACAGGCTGAACAGAATGTACACAGCAAAGACTGTTAAATAAAACATGATCAGATAAAAGCCAAACATGCCGAAAATTCCAGAAAGGTCAGAAGCTCTGGCCATAATTATGAATGGAGAATTTGCCAGGAACGCACTAATTAAACCACCGAAAAATCTCCAGTCTAAAAACCTCCTCCCTGTCCCTGCAGCTCCACCATAAGCCTGCATATTAATCAATGGGGAGGGGAGCAAAAACTTGGCTGGCCAGTGCAGCACTACTAACGGAGTGTACTTTAAAACACACGCACAAATGCACACTCGTAAAGACACATTCATTTGTGCCACAGTATAACTACAAATAAGCAAGTGAGGCAGACTGAACAAAGCAGTTAAAAGTTGTTCTCAGCTGAAGGTTAGGTGGCTTCAAAGACAGACTGACACCAATCAGCATCTCTAATTAAAGTGAAGTTGGAAGAGTCTTTTTTTTAACACTAGGCCTTCTTGGCTCAGAGTAAATGAAACAAAGGCATCAGAGGTGGGCCATGTCATTATGAGTATCTTACACAGCACTACGCAGGTTAAAGCTCAGGCTTGAACATGCTGCTTCCCACCTGCAGAGTACCCCGCCAGTGTGCCTGTGTGTGTGCAGAACTGACTAGATCATGTTGTTCACCTCCGGTGGGGAGTCTGTATGTGCCTTCTTGTCAGCACCGGATGGCTGGTGACGATCTGAGTGATTCTCTCTCTGCTTTGGGTTTACAGAAGTGTATTCCTGCCTGTGGGGAGGAAAAGAAAAACAGCAACATGTAAATATCTCAAAATATGCATAACATCAGACGAGCAGTCTGTAATCAATCAAAACAATTTATACTATTCTTTCTAAGAATAATATTTATTTAAAGAGTTAAGGGGTCTAAAAATGCATGCCCTTGTGGGAGTTTGCAACAAAAAAAACAAACCATGGTATGCTTGATTCTGTTGCGCAGCTGCTCCTCACAGTCAGGTATCAGGGAGATTGTTTTACTGTTCCTCAGAATCCAGATGGCTAACTGCACAGAACCCCCAGCACCGAAAGATAAATGGCATAAAAAGCCCGTTCCATCCATTGCCCAGCTTACCTCTCAGCTGCACACTGATATTCTTCCTGAAAGTGTGGTGAAAAGCACAGTTGGATGTATGGATGCTGACTACACCGGAGGGGATTTTATATGGAATAATTATGTTGAGCAGCTACTTTGTTTAGATGCCGCCTTTGCATCTGATTCAAGCCCCAAAGCCTAAGAGCTGGAACAAATTGACCTCCGCAACAATTTGAATGTGAACTGATGGGAAGGTGGCATGTAAGGGCCTCCATTCTGGTTTAAATTCATAAGGCTCTGAGAGAGGACAGGTGTAGTTCCCCAACACACCAATGCCATAAGCATTGTTTAAGGAATTTACACTTTTAATTGTGTGTTATACCACAACGTATGGGGTGCCCAATAAAAGCAAATCATCCTATGAATTAGCTTGCACTTAGTACACGCCAGCATGGATGCAGTATCTGAGGCTGTGTTTTGTTCTGGGCTCTTCACTGGCCTGCACTGGAAGTGGAGCCCTGGAGCTCACTGAGCCACATAACCACCCCTGTCAAAGGAGGCGTGCTGGCTGGCTGGGGCAGCCAAAGTGAGTATGTGGCCTTCTCAGTTAATCATAACGCCGACTCATTCTTGCCTGATTGTATTGGCGGCTCTAGGGATCGGCCATAATTGGATCCTTGTAAGTGGGATGGAGGAGCTAAACAACCAGATTGCTGTTTGTTTATACCTTTTCATATATTAGTGACGTGCCGAGACTTCTCAAGCAGTCTGGGACTTGTCTCACTGCTCGCCGCTCTAATTAGTAATTCATTCTTAACATATGCCTCAATTGTGGCCCTATCCAGCTATTTGTGATTAACTCCACTGTAATTGGACTAACTCATGCAGACTTTGGCCCTGCATAGACGTGCAGTGGGCGCTTGAAAACCACCAGTACTCTGCGTGAGTTCATGTGACAAAGGTGCCCTTGATAGATAGGCAACTTCCTTAGCTTGGGCTGGAAATTAAAATACTTTGGAGATCCCAGGGAAATAGGTAGGAAAATAAATGACAATAAATATTTTTCAAAAGAAATAACCTGATTGATATACCAAGCTGCTAACAAAGGGTTTGATTGAATTAAAGGTGAAGTATGTACATTTCTGTACATTGTACAAGGGCAACTTGTCGAAAGCGAAGCGGAGCAGCTGTTTTATAGGGCTGCGGACGGCTGCTGTTTAAGTGAATCACCCAATGCAAATCATGGCAAATGGGGCGGCAAGTGAAGTGTGATATAACCGACTTTATACTTAATTCTAATGCATGAAAATACAAACATGGTGTGAATTTAACACTTCCAGTCCAGCGACTTTGTCTTGAAATGAATGATTTATTTACTAAAATATGGGCACCAGTCTAAACTGGTTTCAACTGGTACATTGTAGTATTCATTGTGAGTCCTTGACAGATATAGATAAAGACACACTAAGCTTCTTAATTTCTCACCTCTCAAAAACTTGTCACCACTCAGTGCTTTGACAACACAACTTAATCAACCAGGATTACATATTTATTTTATCATTTCCTTTGCAGTAATTAACTGACATATTTGTCAGACAGCTCCCGTATCACCTTGGGGAAAAAGTGTATGAAGATTATATATGAACAATTTTATGATAAGGAATTTCAAAGTTTCTTAAATTGCAAATTGTGCAGCTGCCATGGTGTCATATAGGTTGAAACTTTGCGAAATGAATCAAACTTCAACTCTCCAGTACCAAAAGCCAGTAATTAAAAGGCGACAGCTTTGCAGATTAAGTATGGAATGGCGTTTGTGAGGAAACTCATGCAGGGAAGGGGGGCATTTAGTCACATGGCCCGAAGTCCCCCCACAGATAAAGCTCATTTTCTCTAGCAGTGGGGTAGAAAGAGTGGAGAACACAGCCCATTTGGTTTTGGCCCCACATGGGGCCCACAGGGGTAGCCAGCATTTTATTTAAGGTCACCAGGAATAAATGGGATTCAGGCTGTGTCTGGCAGGTTGCAGTGGACACAGCCCAGGCTGGGGCCTCCCACCCCTGCTGCCCCTAGGCGCCCGCTCCATCTCTTCTCACAGAAGAGTGCGGGTCTTTTCCTGCCTTCTATTTCACTGTCTGGAGCCCTGGCTAAATACCTCACAACTCTCCTACTTCCAATACCGGCACTGTGTCAAAGGGTAATAGCATGTTAAAATCCCCCTCAGGTTGTTCAAAAGGGCGAGAGCAGAAAAAAGATCCCGATAGAAAAGCTCTTAATTCCATTTAACTCAATAATGAGAAACAAAGGGAGGGAGATACATGGGAGGGCCTGCATTGTTGGGTCTGCAGTGTGTAACACATGAAATGCAGGCACCCCCTGGTAGACCACGTCAGATCATCCGCTTTGGGGTGACATTTCACTTGAGCCACTCTGTCATATAGCCCACAATACGCTTTCAGGGGAATGAGTGGCCATCACATTTTAAGGGCTTTTCTCTCAGGTGGAGGAAACAAAAAGCTACAGACATGGATCTGGCTGCCAGTCGAGCTTTGTATCAGTGACTGTCCTTTTGAGAAAATATGGGAGGCTGGTCTGCTGCTCCATCACAGCATGATTCAGAGTGAGAGGAATTGGAGCTCACGCTGAAGCCAAGCTGCTCTGCAGAGCTGTGAATGTGCGAGTTGGCCGTGTGTTGTGTTGTGGTGAAAAGGGGTAGAGGAAGCCCCTGCATGTGTTACTTTCTGACTGAGACATACTGTTCAGGTGCGAAACAGGGACTAACCACATCTCCCATATCTGTCAAATGCTCTGCCTAATCAACTCTCACCATTTCCAACTTGTTATCTCCTAATTTGTTAGAAGTGTCTTAAATGTGTGGAGAAAAAAAAGCTTACTGTGCATTGCAGCAGCATACGCACTAACTGAGGTAATTGATATACCCTGTTGTCTCAGTGCAACAGATCACATGCAGGCTGTTTCAGGAAAGCAAATATGTTCAAACTGTGAAAGGCAAAGATAAACACTGATATAAGATTGTCTTATAAATAGACTTAGATGTGTTTTTATTTAATATTACTTCAGTGCCTACTGGAACACTGCTTGTGACGCAGAGGCACAGTACCCAAGACACAGGGCGTACTGTCATAGCTCTATTCCTTTCTTGGAAATATTGATAACAATGTCTGCATTGGTTGCTTCTTTTTCAATTTGACTGCCTTCATCTTAAGGGAACACTTATGTTTATTAAATCTTTCTTTAGAAGTGGAATTTAAAAAAAAAATGAAATAAAGAATTTGAAAAAAGTGCAAATAAAAACTGGTACTTAAGCATAAATGGACGTAAATGGAAAATTGACCCTAAAAATCTGAGTCATTGTTTCATTTGAAGTCCAGTGTGCTCCAGTGCAACACCAAAACAATGAAAAAACTACACGTCCCAGAGCTTGTGGAGAGCACTGAACTGTGAATATATTTGTAGAACTTGGGGCAATAATGACCTGAAAATGGTCCATAGTAATGAAAATGTTTGTACTTTCAGAAACTCCTGTTCTTACGGAGCTGCCACAATGCTGCCCATTGCTGTACATGATCTGTACAAGAACGTCTTTTAAAAATGGAGATTTTTTGGTGTGGGGGACCATCCCAGTTGAGCTGATTAACCGCCACTGTTGCAACACAGTTATCGGCCGTCTAAATGCTCCTTCATGGGCAGGTTTGGTACACCAAAGGTGACAAGTAGCAAATTGTACAATGCCTTGAAGGTATCAACACAATTTTAATACCTTTGGTGTGAAATACAGTATAGAGTAAATGTCTAATGTGTATTATTGCTGCAACTGAAGAATATATTAATTGTTATTTTTCTTATTGATCATTTAATCCATGAGATTAAAAAACTCAAAACTATTACCTGTCACAGACCAAAGAGAAATTTTTAACATGTCTCTCATAGTTTGTTCATCAGTTCCAAAACCCAAAGATATTTATTTTACACTGATTATTTAATCAGGAGAGACAAGTAAATTAAGAAAAGATATCGTTTATTACAGCAGTGTAGAATTTATATGTGAAAAATTGCCTTTTGCAAAGCTTTTGGTGAATTCATGTTGATTTTGTGATCAAGTGACGTTTGCCCTGAGAGGATGCTCCGACCCCATGGAGCCATGTGATGCTGATGGTGGCAACTGATGACTAGGCTGAGGAATGTAAAGACTGGGCATTGACGGGGAGGCGGAGGAGCTCGCATAGTGGAAGCACGAACAAACTAAATCCAGAGAGATACAGACATGTTTAACAAAGGGCAACAGGCAGATTGTAGGCTAACGATGAAGGTGTGTTGCTGTTAGACATATGAGACCAGTTGATGAGAACAGCTGATATCTCAATTGATAATCTGATAATGACAGCAGAAAATTATGAGTGAGCACGCCTCAGAGGAGTGAGTGACTGACAGGATAGCCTATAAGCATGCGAAAGAACAGTCTTCCCGACTGAACTTTAGCTATAGACCTTCATTAAACTAATTAAATCGCCAGGGTTTCACATTTGGAAAGACCACTTTATTTTATATATCAAATTTCAAAATCGTTTCTAATATTCAACCAAGCGGGCCAATTGAGTGCAAAGTGCATACATTCTTGTGATGTCTTTTTCCATCCACACCACAATGTAAAAAGAAAAAAAAAAATTCACCCATATTTTTTCCCAAATACATGCATTGAAATTAGGTAGGAATGTGATTATGCAGATAGAGAGGAGATATGGGTTCCTAATGTCAGGTGTCAGGTATGCATTTTCAGACCCTTGTGGGATGGAGATGATTATCATGGTAATTATTCAGCGTTTGAACACTCGGTTTCTGTATGGAATGCTGGGAAGCAGATCTACCCAGGGACCTGATGTTGGTGTTTGTTTGCCACTGCAAACATGAGTTTGTTACTCAGGGAAATAGAAGGAGATGGGGAAGCAAGGCGGGGGTGAAGGGATGAAAAAGTGCCATGTCTGCAATTCAGCTAAACTTGGTTGAGGGAAAAGACTTGCTCTACGTTGCTCTCGTTTCTCTTTCTCTTAGCTCCTATCCTTGGCTCCTCATAGTATGAAAGAGATTGGGCTCAAAATGGAAGAGATATCAGTCATCTTTATCTCCCTGCTGGGGGAGGGCTGGCTCAGGCTGGGGCTTTCTGCTCTTTATGGTTTCTCTCAGTCTTTTTGTTTTCCCACCATGCCCTGTGCATCTTTTTATGCTCTCTGCTTATTCTGGTGCCAGCCTTGTGGTTTAATATGCACGAAATTTTACTCCTAAGATCATACCCATTACCTTTCGGACAGAACGCCCCCTTCTCAGACTTGCTTGAAATGCCTCAGTATAGATGGCAGGGGAGTTAGAAGGCCACCCCCATCCTGGCCGTCATTAACCCTGCAACTGCAGAGAGACCCACCTCCTACACAGACCTCATGCGCGTCATAATCCTGTCGTCACTCTTTGATGTCCTTTTCTGCCCTGATGTACTCTGCTGAGCACACAGACATGGCTCAGTTCCCTTATGGCTGCCTACTCACACAACACACTTCACACAATACTCTTATACTCCACACAGACACCCATTAACTGCCAAGGACATTGGTTATCTCTGTTGATAATAGATTTTAACTCGTTTTGTGGAGTGATTTATCATGAAGCACTTGAGCCCGTGAAGTTTTGTGCTCTAGAAGCTCATAAAGGTGTGTGCGCCTGCGATGGTTATTTAACACACATCAGTTTTTTCCTGTCTGACGATAGCATCAGAAGAGCAAGATTCTGATGATTGCTTGCACGTTCATTTTCATATTAAGCCAGCTGTTATTTCCCTTTGGGCAACTTGACTTCTTCTGATGCCTATAGAGAAATTTGGAAATGTTCACATTTGTGGCTCAAGGACTTTGCCCTGCAGCTCTCCAGTATATAGCAGACACAGAAAGACAGACGATGAAGAAAAGGGTAACAGGAGCAAGGGTGTCGAGTGTGTGCGCAGGCTGAATACCTTTTAGCTCCAAATGCATTTTTGCTAAGTACTGGCTGAAAGACAGGTAAACTTCCATTGTGACTTTTTAGTCAGGGTTGACTCAGGACACGTTTAGTATGTAAACAGTCAAACTGACCCTGTAACAAGCTTGAGTCTTAATTTAAATTCCTCTGTATTCCCTCCGGCCTCCATTATACATGATACCCCTTATGAAAAAGTCATAAATGCAAGAATTAATCCAGGAAAATGGCACACAGAATAATTACGGACAATCAAGTATCTGCTATATTTAGGCATGCAACTGCACCACAAAGGTTTGTGTGATTATCCTGCACTTACTATTGTAGATAATAGGCAAGGTGATACTATTTGACATATATTTGCAGCTTTTGCTCATATTTGGTTGCTGCCCACCACAGTAATAAGGGAGAATACGTAAACTTGAAACATTTCTGGACTGTGTTTAAAGCAGCACTCATGTCCATAAAATATTTCGCTTAAACGGGAAAAGCACTGATTTTACACAAGCTGTGGCTCAGGAGATTGGATGGATGGTCTCCTGGAGAGTTGGTGGTTTGATTCCCGACCCCTGCAGACAGTGTGTGGAAGTGTCCTTGGGCAAGACGCTGAACCTCAAATTGCTCCAGTGCTGCTCCATCGGTATATGAATTGTTTCCGCTGAAAATCACACTTCTACTCCTGTGTGAATCCATTTACCATTTCTACATTAGCGGAGTAGAAAAGAGAAGAATGAAGACTACAAGTTTAAAAATGAAATAAATTTGAGGTGTGGTATTTAGAAAGAAGTAAGTTTACCAGAAATCTGTTGTTGTAATGGGTTTGAGCTCTAACCCAAGTACGGCACAAAGCAACACCAGTACAGTCCAGGGGTTTATTGGTACAGACAAACAATGATCTGGTGGCGAGCACACACCAAGGGCTGAACTAGACAGGACCCTCCAAAGAGGGAGTCCAGGCAGGCAGCAGGCAGACAGGGAGCCGGCAGAAGCAAAGTCCAGAGGTAGAAGGCAGGTCTGGTTACAGGGGCTGAGACGTGGAGAACAGGTCCATGACTGGCAGAGTCGAAGCCGAGAGATTAGGCTGGAAATCGTTGCATGCTGGGAAAGACAATCTGACAGGTAATGGGTGAGGAGATCCTGGTTAAAAGGAGGCTGGTGGTGAACAGGTGAGTCTGATGAGCTTAATGAGGGCTGGTAGTTAAGCAAGTAGTGTGGAGGTGGTTGAGGGGAAAACCAGGAGTGGATTGTGACAGTTGTCCTCTCTTCAAGGCCACATTAGTCATCCAAATCTCTGACCAAGCTGTTGGCTTTCTTAAGGAAGAAGAATGAAAACAAGGATCTTTCACCAAGCAACATTACATTTTTTTTTTTTTTTTCTGTTTAAACATGATCACCTTAAATAATCTTTCATCAGTCATTCAGTCCTTTACACCTTTGTTGTTGTCGAGTCTTACATTTCTGTCTCACAATAATAAGCTAAAGTGCAGTGTATGGCAGTTCATTTTACATCTTCTCATCAGTAACACTAACAACACACCAGCACAAACACATTTAAATGTAGTGCTCACTTGGTCTGATGATAGTTACTAGTCAGTGTGGAACATCGGTTTATTCAATGGCAGCTATGTTGGAAGCTTGTCCTGGTTGGTGAGTATTGTTAATAGTAAAATATTAACGGTAATTCTTGTAAAATTAGTTTTTAGCAAAGTAAGTTCCTTACAGACATTGAAAGGTGTCCTATTCCACCTACTCAGGTCCTCAATGTGGCTTACGTTTCTATGGGGTTTGTGATTGGGTGTATTCTAGTTTTGGGTGAGTATGTGTTGCTGAACGTGCCTCAGCTGAATGAAAGACAGTTTCTAATATATTAACTTTGAGAGGGTTTGCATTGATTTGTGACAGCCACATTTCAGCCCTGCTGCTTCTCCTTGCTTTATCTAATTTCTTTTGTTGTGGCACAAACATAAGAATTTTTGTCAAAATTCAATTACCATCGCCTTCTGAGATTCTGCAAACAAAGCCATATCAGTTGCGTATCTCCCTCTCCCTCGACCCTGAAAGTGGATAGCAAGTGGAGTTTCTAATTTATTCGAGGAAAACTTTGCTACCACTGCTAATCATGCAGAACGGGCTGAAAGGTCCGGATCAGTACAGACTAGCACAGCCTGAAACACACAGGCCTTATTTATTGAGGCTTGTGTTTTGGTATTCTGAGGTTGTGTAATGCATTCAAATAAGGGTGCAACAAGCCAAAGTCACAGCATGTTGCAGAGGGAGTACGTCAAGTGCTGTGGCAATGTTTTCATTCCGGTCTCCTCGCCTCTTCACCGCTCGCCCTGCCATCAATACATCTCATTCAGCTGAGGCTTTTCTTTTAGTTTCACTTGCGTTATGGCAGCAACTGCCTCTTGTCAAGGTCAAAGCTGTGCACTAATTAGCGTTGACGAGTGAACTCCTGGGTTGACTGCTGTGCCCTTCACCCCCAAGGCCCCTTGGCATTGTTCGTGTGCCTTGCGTTTTCTCTCATGTTTGCCCCTGCCTCTACTCTTCCACTGCCCCCCAGTGGGTGCCAAAGAATACATACCTTCTTTATCATGTCCGGGACCTGATTTAGATGGGGCAGTCATATGTGACAAGCACACAGAGGAAATAGAAAAGGAAATAGAAGGTAGTGGTGGAGGTGGCAGTGAGCATTAGCATCCCACTGGGCTTTGTGTGCTTGTTATAGCATGACATCACACAGACGAGAGAGGGCAAAAGAGAGAAAAGGTGAACGAGGGAATGAGAGAACGTTGCCAGGATGGTCACAGGAGGCAGTGGGAATCCAGTTGATACCAACACTATGTGAGGGGTTCACTGAATAATGATGGCAACAGAGAGTGCAATGGCAAAAGTTCAGTTGAATTAAGAGGTAATTTTAGGCTTTTTCGCTCGGGAACAAGAATTTCCTCCAGTTCTGCCTCTGAGCGATATTACTGTGAAATCATTAGACTAATTCATCATCCTTGACTTCTTCTTGTTTTCTGTCGTGCTAGTGGGAGAAATGGTTGTTCTAATTGCAAGCCACAGATTTCAGATGTAAGCCCTGCTCATTGCTTCTCTACCATTCTGCCCAGAACACTTGCAGAATTAGTCGCGATCAGTTGTTACTGGATAATAGAAGGCATTTGACATCTGCTAGATTTGCAAATTATCAGTGTTTGTGAACTACAGTATGCTGAATAATTCTCACTCTATGTCACTCTTTCATTACGAGGTTTCAGTGCTTTCTGTATATATGTTGTACAGCACATTACTATAAGTGCTTTGCACTATATAGTAACAGTTGCCCGGAGATATTGATCTAATTTTCCATGAACATCTTGCTTGGCACGATTATTTTTGCTGTATCACAATCTGTTGTTCTTTTTTTTTTTTTTATCCCTCCCACATCAACTTGTACAGTTGTTAATAAATGTGGCTAATATCTATTCCATCTCTCTAGCACTTTGCTAGGAGCAGTGAAGGAGATATGTTAACAAGTCTGTTCAGTAAGCAGCATCCATATGGATGTTTCTGCCCTGCACAAGTCACTGTAGTGGTAACTCACAGACCGATGGAAAACATGCATGCCGCTTGCCTCCATTAATTTTGGTTTATTATGTATTTATGCTCTAAGCCTGAGATTTGCCGTGATCAAATGCATCTGCTCCAGCATGGATCAACGGAGAGCTTTGGCACACCAGCACCTCCATCACATCCTGCTTCTCATCCATACCTCTCTCTCTTTCTGCTTTGCTAACTTTCCCCTTTCTCCTCCTCTTCTCCTCCCTCTCATCTTTTCCCTGTTCTCTGCCTCTTTTTTTTTTGTATTTGGGCTCCAGTGCATTGCAACATGCATACTGTATAAATCACCAGTCTTTGTTTGAAAATAAGATCAATTCATTTAATGGTCAAAGGGCATTTTCGGCTTTATTAGCCAAATCCAGGGACTTAAATAAGCAGGTCTTGTAAGGGACACAGCACAGTATTCTCTGAAAGTACATTAAATTACTTCCTGTACCCATGTGAGGATCCTTTAGAAATCCCCTCTCCCTTTGATCTCAAATTAACTCCAGTGAGTTATACAAACCTAATTAAAATGCGTATCATAATCACTAGAAATTCAGTTGTTTTTAGCAAAATGCAAACTCGTAAACAAATAAAATCACGTTTGACTTTGAAACAGATTAGATTCAGATGACAAATTATTTCCTTAAATGGACTGTCATGCTCTGTGGTTTCTGTAATTTGCTTCTAATTCTCAAGCAAATATTATTATTATTATTTCTCATCTCAAGCCAGAATTTTACATTCTTGCCTTTCTAATATGTCTCCTGGCACTAAAAAGAACAAAAATAGTAAAACATGGTACGAGACCATTTATTGCATTTACTGGCATTAACTGTATTTCAAATAGGGCAATATGAAAAAAATGTCTCCTCACAATGTAACATATAATGTAAAGTACTATTTCTGTTTACTGTCATCATCACCTTTGCAATAAAGGAGGCTGCTTTATTTATGATATCACTGTGTCTCTGTTTTTTTTGGGTTTTTTTTTTTGTGGTAAAGTCATGTTGCTGGAGAAAGGTGATATTATGGTTTATTATTGTTGTGCAGGTTTCACGCTGGTACCAACAGCACTTACTAGAGCCTGGGACTGTAAAGTCTTGCATTGTGTGTGCTCGGGAGGATGGCACCACTTCACATAGTAAAAGAGGTTAATGGCATTACACACAATCTGCTTCTTGTCTTGGTCTGGGTCTTTAAATAGCCAAAATAACTCCACACTACAGAATTCTTTGGGCTCGTCTTTTCAATGATATCCTCGGCGTTTGGGCCTTGGGCTGTGTCCGTTGGGGTGTCTTCTTCGGTAACACTGTTGCTCAGATAATCGTTAACGTTTCCTGTTGTCCTTTTCTCCTTTATGTCTCTTCAACTCCTGACGCACTGCCGTGCATGGCATGCAGTGGCCCAAAGATCAAAGCCTGTGCGCTGCTACTCCGGAGTCATCCTAACCGGACTTGGCGATAACCATACTGGCTGTTCATATAGTCTGTCAGAACGAGCTCTGTCGATGTTGTAGCAACACAGTAGTTATTTTGCAGTAATTATCTTTATCATTTCACCAGCCAGCCCCTGATTTCAAAATACAACAGTTGTTAGCCGCTACATCAGTACCAGACAATTATCTCCTGAGTGGTTGCTGTCTGCTAAATGCATCTGAGATTTAGTCTAGCATAAAAATCCCATCAGCATCTTGGCCCAGTTTATGAGAGACATTTCTTACTCGTTACATCATAATGCCAACACTTCCATAATGTCAGTGAATTTTAGTGAAAGGAAGGTGCAACATTTCAGTTCTTCCTATCCAAAATGTCTGCGGTGGACAATGGCTTGTGATTTTAGTCAGACTCTGCAATGAGAAAGATGTTGACATGCAATACAGGCAGAATTACAAATGAGTAGTAAAATGAAATGTCTGTGATGGAAACATGGGCCTACACCATTCTGAATACAGAATTATTAGTTCAAGACAGTCACACCAGGTCACAATAGGTGGTGCCGAGTTTAAACCTATTTTAGACTTCCAATGGTAGAGCAAAGCCTTTTTTATTTACTTGAGAAAACGCTTAAGAATTTAATATTATCATTTAAGGGCACATCATTTAAGGCTTTTTATTGCCACTAGACCCTTTTTTTTCATTATGAACAAATATACAGTATGTATAAATGTAATATTGTGTATTGCTCTCAGAAGAAAAGGCAAAGTCTGTGCCTTCACTTAATCAGCCTCTTTTAGTACAGTCAGCAATTGTGGGCTGCTTGAGCTCCATGTCGCATTTTTAATCTCTTTGTTAGGTGAGGATGAAGTACGGATCACTCCTGCCCTGCTCATTATTTCAAACAGTTGCTTTGAGGTCTTTTTCGGGGTTCAGATAATGTGCTTTCTCTAAAGCATACTCAAGTAAGCTCATGACATTGTTAGCATGGAATTAACGATTTTTTTGTCACATAAAGGGTAAATGGTGAAACCTCAAGTAAACAGTGGAACATTTATTTTACCCACTTCTATTATGTGCTGCTTTTAAAGGCAGTACAGCTCTGTGAAAACAAGCTTTTGATCAAAAGAGCCACTATCCTCGACTCCTCAGCTCCACATTCTCATCGCACTGGAGGCTTCAGAGCAAGCATTTGTTTTATTCAGCGAGCGTATGACATCATTAATTGACTCAGGACAATGAAAAGAACGGATGAAAGATTGAACCCTAGTAGAACACATTTAGTTTGAACGGGTGGTGACTGCCGGGCCTGCTGTTTAAACAGCCTTGCAGGCTTTGGACAGGTGGAATGGGAAAGCTCTTATCCGTCTTCATCGTAATATCAAGGTCATGGATGAGTAGCTGAGCTAATCTCCTTCTTCTCATATCTCTTACGGCGCGAAAGAGCTGGCAGACCTGCAGTGTATGAAGCCCTTTCCAGCTAAAAGACAGAATACGATGTCTGTTCCACACAGGAAAATATGATGAACTACACTAAAGCAAAATTAAAAAAATCTGAAGGTCCCAGTATTCGTAAGTGATGTACTGTACACAGCCGAACCCAGACAACAGCTGCTGAATCAAATTGGAGATAATCTGTGCATATTCAGATTCTGTGCCAAACTCTCTAATCTTTGGCATCTGCCTCATTATGCATAGAAGGCATTATTTGAGTGGGTTTTTCTTTCTGAACCATATATCCCTGTAAGTGCACACGACTATTTAATATTGTACCAGCTTTATTTGTGGGCATGATCAAAGCACATGTGTTTGAGCTTAGTAATGATAGACTCATGATGAGATGGAGTAAAGACTCAGAAAGAGAGCTCCTTCTCCCTCACAAGTAGATGTGCCCCATGCAAGGTTTTATCCCCATTTTTCATTAGATTTCTGAAGGGATAATTAACGAGGCTTTAAAACACAACTTTTTATGGATCACCTGCTGTCCCCCCAATATCATTTTTGTGATTGCACAGCAGAATAAAGCAAGAAGCATTGATGCTAATGTCCAGCACCCATATGCTTTACAGGATCAGTAACTCTTTTTAATGCATTAGCTCTCAGTCTTGTATCCAGCACGGGAGAACAGAGGTCACCCCAGGACTCGCCTGTGAACAAACACCAAACCTCTGTAAAACAGGCCCCAAGATAGAAAAAACTTCCTTAATGCACCCATGTAACATGCAGATACATTGTGTTTTCGAGCTGAACTGTATTGTATAGTGGTAAGCCAAGAGCATAGCGGACTAAGGCAAGGGCATTGTTCATTTAAAAGTAAGAAAAGGGAAACCAAAATATTCTTTCATTTTAGAATCACAGATTACGCCAAGAACATTAGGCCTTATCGCAGGTTGGAGCTGCAGAGAGCACTGTCTACTGTGGTAGCAGCCCTCTTTACCGGAATCACAGTGCCTTCTCAGAATGCGCAAATATATTTGTCATGTCTGGGACTGCCAAATCATAGGCAAATATTATCATCCAACACGCAAACAAACAGTCTTTTGTGTGGTAGATAAAGGTGAAGCGTGTGGTGAGGTTAATAGGACCTGGCTATTAGCATTGTCACTCAGTCTGCCAGGTCTGACAGTGCAGCTCAGTCTGAGGGGCCTCTCCTCCCCTCATCCAGCTGCTTATCACCCAGATAAATTAACTCTGGCAGACAGGAGAGGCAGGTGGAGCAGCGTGGCGGGAGTGCAGGTCCACACCTATAACAAGACAGGAACACCAGGCTCAGATCATTGCTCTGTTGACTCTAGTTAATAGTGTGGGGCCACGGTGTGTGTCAGATTTTTGGGGGTCCGTGAGATTGACGTGCGGGGCAGGAGAGTAAACACTTGATAATTAAACATGACTGCATGTTTGTCAGAGGTGATGACCGTGCCCACAGACGCCCCCCTCCTTGTTTCTCACTCAATTCTTCAAACTTTGTATGAAGCAAATGTTCATCAAAAATGACACGCCTGTCTATTCACATAGGGGCGATGCAATTTTACTAATTAGAGACAAAAAAAAGGAAACAATTACGTCATGGATATCAAAATGGACTTTGAATCAAGTGAAGATGACATGGTGCTCATTTTACATAATAGCAAGAGAAAAGAAATTAAGTAAATGGATACATCCAATTTTGGAAAAAGAGAGTACAACTTCTGTCAGCTCAAACTGTACCACAGCTGCTTCAGGATGTCTCTCGGACTTTAAAACACATCTCCTGGGCTGATTGACCATGCTGTGGTTAGCTGTATGTCTGAGTTAACAGGATACTTTCTTGTTAAATGTATCACTATAATATGTTTATAATATTTATGTACAGTATGTATATGTATCTTGAGAGTAGAGTCCCGTTGTAACAAGCTCCAGCTGTGCACATGTGCATTTGGTTCATTCATATTATTGGAGACAATCAAGTAGTCCACTGTGTTGTTGAATGTTTTGAATGTGATGTTTCAGCGAGCCTTTTGTTTGACCAGATGTGAGCTTGTCGGAAGCGAAGCCTCGAACAATAGAAGCTGCAATTTTGCTTGGCAAAATTGCATTGCTTGTGTGAAAGTTTGCATTGACGGCCCACAGGTTTGGAAAAATTAATTACACAACAAAAACAAATGTGTCTGACAGCTGTTGTTCTTCCCTTCCAGTCTCTGTTATAAGCTTACTCGGTGCTGTTACAAGCTTAAAAGTGTATCGATCATCTCATCAGCAAGGACCAGAGCAATGTTTTTCCGGTTAGGAGGGTCTCAAGAGTTCTCATACCCGCAGTTGGACGTATAGACTGGATGAAAATGTTTTTCTTTAATTCCAAAATTTATATAAAAGTCTGTGTTACGAATGTGGCTTGTTGATTCAAGGCTTCAGTGGGACTTGAAGATAAGACTGTGTCAATTGGGAAGCATTCAGTTGGCTTCATTGGGCCTGGTTTGCCTTGGGGGTGCTCTCTGTTTAATTGAACACTCATTAGAGACTACACTGTTGTACCACCGCAGTTTATAGTGACATTCCGCCAAATGTAACGTAATAAGGTTTAGGCACAATAGTTGGCTGAATGGATCCAGATATGTTCCATAACTGCATATAGTTTCTGCTCTCGCTGGCTGGTCATAAAAGAAATCATTTTGGGTAAAGTGTGTGACGCTGCCTGGCACCCAGAGCATATGACTGGAACAGGAAGATTACAGGCGTGGCTAAAAGGGAACAGTAATTGAATTCTGAGATCCTGACGCACATTACACCAGACTGAGAGACAAGAGAAAGCATTTTTGCTCGACGAGGGAAACTGGAGGGTAGAGAGAGGTGAGTCCTCTCACTACACAACCCCCTCCCCCCCGTTAGTGCCACTCAGCAATGCTGTAGGCATTGCTGTGTTAACAGTTTCTGTTCTCACGGGAGAGGAGAGCCCTAACTGTCGTCCACCTCCAGTTGGCTGAGACCGGTGAAACCACTCCACTGTGTCCACTTTGTATTGGTGTTTGGAGGACACAGCACAGTCAAGGAGGGTCTTTTTCTGCTGCTGAACATTTAATAGAACCAAACTATCCATGAAAGACAAGCCAAAATCCTTTATCAAACTCCTTGAAAATCTGAGAAGGAAAATCCATCACAATGTCCAAGGGTGGCAATTTATCTGGCATAAATAACCACTGGAAAGACTATATCAGCATATAAAGTCAACTTAGCAAGCTAATTTGTCTTGAAACAAATCATGTAAAAATGCCACTGGGTGTTTAAGTGATCCTATAAACTCACATGAAATGGAGGAGACAAAGAAACTGAAAAAAGAGAAATTTGAGACCGCTGTACAGAAAATAAATATCCCTCTTGCCATAAGTAACATTGCATTCTTGTGCATCTCCATTTAAGAAAAAGACAATTTTTGTTTGTTCTTTTGTTTTATCCCTTTCTTAAATGACTCCTACGCTTCTCGACTGACTGAGCAGAATATGAAACGGGAGTAAGCTGAGGACTTAAAATAAATCACAGAAAGATATCTTATATTCTCCCTGAATTTCTGAAATTTGTATAACGGGTGTTTCATCCACTTTATTGCAACTTAACACCTCACTAAGTTTATTGTTTTAATGATTAAAGCATTCCAGAAAACACCCTCAAAGCTATAATGTTCCCAACTGTTCTTGGTAACTGTGAAGCACTTCCCAAGAAATTGCAGTTGTACATTAGCCAGCTTATAAAATAGTTAAGCATCACGTCAGCATTTATGCTTGTTTTGTTTGCAACACCAAAGTAACACCATGGAGATTAGTGGAAAACAGAATATTAGTATCCATAGAAAAAGAGTTCAGTAAGCATCAAACATGCTTTGAGTCATGAAAATATACTCTAAGTGTGGATGTTACACAATGGAAAAAGTTCCAAGTGCCTGACATTAGCTAGATTTGAATGATGCAGGTCACAGATCATTCTGCAGTTTTAAGTATTAAAATGTGCAGCAACATGAAAAGTAGGAGAGATCTAAAATAACCATAATAGCAATGGAGAGGAGGTTAAGTATGAATCTGTCAGCGAAGGCTCTTGTTGGCTCTCCCTGCAACCCTGGTTCTCATTTAGCCTTTAACAGATGCTGCTACAGCCCTGTTAATCGGCCAAAGAAATAAAGTTGGAAACAAACTGTGTTGCCTGTGTCTTTGAAAGAACAAGACGAAAACTCTGATCAATACTGAGGAATGGAAGCGGAAAAACTGGTAGGAAAGTGATAACTTGTCTGGTAAATGGTGCTATCAAACCACCCGCCCGACTAATTTACCAATTCCCAGTAGCAGGCCACCTTCCATCTTGCAGCATAATGTAAAGATGATTATCTGAGGGGAAAAGTTCTTCTGCCCAACGAGCGAGGGAGCACACAGTGTGGATATTGAGGTGGAGGTTGTGGGGTGTTTGAACTCTCTGTGGTGCAGGCAGTAACAGTCTTAACATTCAAGAGAGAGAAGATCAAAGACCGTAAGTTTGATAAAAGGATGGAGGCTGGTCTCAGAGTCTCTCCTCTGTTTGGGAGGCATCCAGGTACCTGCAGCGTGTATTGATGTCGAGCACCGTTGCGAGACACACTTTCCCATCCTTATTTCCTATTGTCCTGTTGAAGCTTTGCTTCAAAAACACGGCTTTATCAAAGACGCCACTCAAATTGTCCCTCCCCCGTTTTTTGTTTTTTTTTAAACCATGCAGGTCCTCTGTTCTTCTGATAAACATTATGTGTCTTTCTGGCTGAAGCTCTATATAAGAGCCTTCAGAGAGTGACTAGTCAAACGTTATCCCACAGAGAGGTCCAGAAAAGAAAGATGCTGGTTAGCATTTCTTCAGTGATGCAGCGCAGAATCGTGAACTGAAGTCAGATCTTATTTCAGTATGTATTGTGTACCTTTCCCACAGTGTTTCTTTGCCTGACCGACACGGTCTGATAAGACTCTTGAAGAGATTCTTTCAAGCTGTTCTACAAATGACTTTTTCTACGTGATTCTACCTGTGTCCTTCTCTGGCCTGCAAAAGATCAAGAAGTGGGTAGTCATTCAGACTGACAAAATGTACGAAAGAGGCCTCTGTCAGTGGAAAAAGGAAATACTGTAAAATCCATTGCCAATCAATTTGCAAATTCGTTGTATTTCAGTCAACTTGGACACTGTTTATTAGTCCAGTAAAGTGCAATAAACTCCTTGCAATACGTCTGACATTGATTTTAATTGCAAATCTTATTTTACTAGAGAGTGCTCTCCGTATTTATTGCTTCATCACTAATCATTGCACCTGTCCTGCAAAAATGCAGAACGTATGCCAATGCATGTGCCCCTATTAAGCCCTGCAGTCACGGGGATCAATGTCTGTATTCTGCACAGACTGGAACAGTGTCAAAAGAAAAGAAACCAAACTAGAGCAGGGGTACATAGGGTCCGGCAGAGATTATAGCAGTTGATATAATAAGGCTGGTTTCCACTCTAATTATGACACCAACCCAAAGCTTTGCAATTACGCTGCACCGAGCAGCACTCTAAGTCCACACACCAGCGGGGGGATACGAAATCCTCAACAACTTTAAGCTATAGTATCAGATTATGTCACTATTAATTAGGCGCTGTATGAGAACAGCCCTGCACTGTGTCCTCTCCTCCCCACATGTAGCCAAGCAGGCAAGTAAACTTAGATCAATAATTACACACGGACTATCCTCACTCCTCCACAGTTCTGTCACCAAATTTCACACTAATTGGCCACACCAGCTGAGATACCAAGAAACAGACCTTTATTGAGTCAGGGTGTGACTGTGCTTAGTGTGGAGGGAAACTTGCATTATTAAAGTAGCTTCCCTTTGAAACTGAAGGCACCCGTACATCGATACGGATGAGGGTTGAGTGCAAACTGTTGCGTCTGTTTTAAATCAGGCAGGGTTGTGTATTAGGCATGCAAGCACAATGGGCATTGATCTGTTCATGTATATGTACAGTACACAGCCTAGAATGATGTGTCACAGTTGTAATGTCTCTCTTTATTTTAATGTTCTAATTTGCCTTTTGATGCTGGCTAGTGTTATCCTGCCTATTGATTGGAGAGAGTAAGAGGCCCAGGAGTCCTCTAGTTTGATCTGTGTAACATCCTTCCCTTAATTTTCCTCTGTGAGTTTACTACGGAACACACGGGTCCCTCTTGAGAAAAGCCCGATCGAGTAAAATGTTGAGCTCTCGAGACAAAAGAGGTGGGAAACAAACACCACATGAAAACAAAGGACTTGTGAGGTAGAGGTGGACAGATTTGTGTCTTTGAGCTCCCATGAATTTAATTGAGACCCTCACATCTCATGATATGCATAAAGGAGTTCCAAGGGGTCGGGAGTTTATAATCGCTTTACGTTGCGCATGTGTGATTCTGTATGCTATTATTCTCTGTGAACATGGATGTTTTCTCAGGGCATGACTATCCGAAGTCTGTTTCACACAAAGCTCCCACCATACCGCTGCAACAGCAACCCTTCACTATGCTGGTTTTATTTTATTTATACTGAGCCACAACAGTAGCATAATACCTCCCTAGTGTGAGATTTTAGATTGCACGCCAGCATTTCAGAAGCAAAAGAGGCGTCACACAGCAATGTCAGCACCTACTGTAACGTATAACACACTCTTCTGGCACTGCTTTCTCGACAGAAACAATGGCATAACATGTAGCCAATGAGCTCATCCTCGGCTTGGATGCTAGGCAACTCCAAGGTCATGTTGTCTCCCCACTTTTCTGACATTTTTTTGCGCACTTCTTTATGGTAGCTGCTAACTGCTGCTGATTGCTTGAAAAATCCCCACGTGGTTTGGCCTCGGTTACTACGTTCGCTGCCAGCTCAGCGGTGGAACAGTATCGACTGTAAAAGTGGCTTGACAAACTTCAGTGTTTCTTTGATTTATTGAGTTGTCTGGTTAGAGGTGGTTGGCATTAAGACAGCCAGTCATCACCTGGAAGGCTGTTTAATGTAGCTGGCAGGTCAGTGGTTTTGGTGTGATTTTCAAGTAAGGCCCATCCAGGTAAACCAACAGATCAAAAGCGGGCGGCGTGAGCTAGCGTCACTCTGTGTGTGATGTAAGGCCCCCCTGTCCTTAGATCTTGGACATTCCTTCTTTTACAATTTAAATGACAAGGTTACTAAGACCAAATTGTTATCTTGAATACAGTCTCACTGCAGCACAAGCATCTCATCCCCATATCACACATTCCTCAACATAAACCCCTGAGGGCTTGAATGACTCTATCCCTCCAGATAACTTTGACAGTTGCCCTCTTTGCAAACATGCATTTGCGTGTTCAGTCCAGTTTCTGATTAGCTGGAGCACTGACACCTTTAATAGTGAGGAAAAAAAATCTCCTATGGCTCTGGTGCTAAGTGGTTTTTTTTCAAGGTTGGTAGATTTGCTGTAAAAAGCACCATCCTCTCCCTGAGGGGACACACCCACCCAGCGAGGGTGAAAGTGAGAGAGAGAGAAGCGGACATCTCTGCTGCTGAAATTGAATCTTGTCCAGGGTTTGTAGTGGAAAAACTAAAGTGACAGAATAGTAGATAATAGGTTTGCTGTATCGTCACGCCTGAGCGTATGTCCACAGTTGGGCTTTTCTGGAACAGTACAGCCTCTTCCTATTTCTTTTCCTGTTACATGGCTTTACAACCACAGCCAATTGTACTTGAACACTTTTTAGTATGCTCCATGGATCGCTCTGTCGTCTATTACTTTGAGTGCTCAGCTTTCAAAAATGTCTGATTTGTTATTGATAACGTGATGTTAAAATGGTCGTAAAAATGAAACAAAGCCCATTTGTGTGCTTGCCTTTTTTATTTTCCTGCTGCATTGTTTTAGTGTCATAAAGCCCATGTAATCCTCTGCACTTAAAAGATAAGTGAACCATGAAAATAAAGAATTATTTCAGAACTATTATATGGTAATGCCATGTTGTTGGACACAGTGTTAGTGAACAGCACTGGCAATGAGTAGAGAAGAAAACTTTTTATTTTCTCTTGAGCTCAAAGTCCTGGTCTCATCAGCACTTCCTTGTTTCTTCGCTGTGTCATTCTCTGTCTCTCAATCACTTAATCTCACTTTACTCTCATTTCCTCTTTTTTCTCTAACCCTGACCTTGAAGGTTTTTTTCTCCTGTGTTTGTTCAGACCCACAAAACTGATCTTTTCCTCCTCCTTTCCATCCTCTGTTTTCGTTAGCGAGTTCAGTAAGCATTGCCAAGGGACAGCCGGGTGCGGTGCTCACGTTACAGGCCTATTGACTTCGGAAGGGAGAGAAAAAGAATTGTGGACATGATTCACCATGCATGAACCTCATGATACCAGGTTTATCTGCACCTCCTTTGCAATGGAGAAGGGAGCAGATAAACTCTACGCCATTTTTATCACCCTCACTTCAGGCATGTCAGTAATCAGATACACAGACAAGGCTAATTAAAATTTGGAGATACTGCCACGCACTCACACACTGGCACTGTTAAAAAATGACAAGGAGATGACACAAGGCGAACATGTTCCAGACCTCACTGAAGATGTTCCCCTATATAGCGCTCTCTCTTTTTTTTTGTTTTGTTTTTACTTACCTTTGTTCTGCAGTAGTCATTACCTACTTCCTGAAATTGTATTGGAGTGATTATCTCCGAGGTGATAGTCACTACAGCTTTTTGATGTTGAAAAATTGCTAACAATTCACATAAAAGCTGATAAAATAATGAAAAATAATTCCCGTCTGAATTAATTTTGTTCATTATGCATGCTGAGGTCTCATGATGAAACGTGTGTGAAAGAGAGATGCTCAACCCTCACACCTTCCATGGACTAATCTATCACCATATTGGGCATCAAACTTCAATAACCTATGCATATAAATTGTAAGCACTTCTGCATATTCTTATGAGCTGTGAAAACATTAAGGGAGGTATTGGCAGGATGTAATAGCCCTCAGAGGTTGATGGCTGTTTCATCACACATGTACCCCAGTAATTAATTAGGAATGCCCTGGAATTCACTGTCTGTTCTCCTGTCTAGTTCTTTCTCCCTTTATTTTTTCTCTTCTAGCATGGAAGGTTGGGGTGGTCGCTATCTCTGCTGATATCTGCAGCTGTACAATCCAAGCTTTGATTTATGCCACTGTGGCAATATGGTAATCAAAAATCTAATACGTTACGAATAACTGTTTAAGGCAGCGGCACACTGTGCTACGCATATATACACAGTTTTTGAGCCTTTGTTCCTGGACGGAGCTGGGGATATTTTTTTTGGTGCACTTGACGGCCCACATTCCAGTGATGATGCACCTGATAAGTTGCCAGCCACGCAGCAATCAGTTAAATGACAGACAGACAGGCTCCGGAGCACAGCTGCACAGTGCAGTCTAAGCCAATTGTGTGAGAATCAGAGGCTGCTATTTTAAGTTTCCCTCCCCCTACAGAGAACAGATTTGAGTGAATCAGTTGGCCCTCTGGCATCATGATTATGCAAAAGGCTCGGCAGAGAAAAGTTTGTTCCACTATTGTTTTGACTTTCTTTCTTGTCGCTTGATCGTGTGAAGAAAGTGGTTGCGGTGATATATAGAGAGGTGCAACCTCTTGTTGACTATAAACATTCAGTTTGAAGGAAATCTAAAAGGTTTATTAGAAGATTATCTATATACACCAAATTTGGACATATGCAAATAATTCAGATTTTGCAATTCAAATCACTTTTTACTGACCAGCTCTCTGTTTTAAAATGTGTGAGCATTGTTAAACACGGAACTCCAAAATGTATCATATAGAAAATACAGGGCTTCTGTGCTGCGCATTTAAACATATAGTAGAATGTCAAATATGCTGCATGCATTTCATTACCTTTTTTTTTTTTATTCAGATCTACAAAACTATAACAATTTCTATTTTTTTCCTTGCATCCAATCACTACGATCATATTTTTGATATTGTACAACATATATAGTACTACCTCAGCACCTGCAACCCATACAATGAAGTCGAATGTGATATATTAGACAGAGGTGGCAGACCTGGCAGATACTCAAATATCCTCTATTGGCAGCAGTGTCACTTTACAGGTGCTGGATGGTAACATTATCATCAGTTTTTAAACTATACCCAGCCCTACAGTTCAGCCTCATGCTGAAAAATGTTTTATAAGCCCACAGCTCTTGTATTTTTAGTCACTTGTAGCATCAGTTTGAAGGGCAGCTGGGCCTAAGGTCTGCCCACTTGAAAGAGACCCGTGAGAGGAAAGCACACAGGCTGCCACTCTTATGACTGACTCTTCCCTGCGGTGAAAAACGAGGTAAAACAATCACAGGCCAACGTGAGGTCTCCCACACAGTGCTGTCTGGCAATGTTATACACGCACATAAACACACAACTTCACTTGGTGAAGTCAAAGTTATTAAAACTAATTAACTTAAATTAACATTTCAAAAACATCTCGGTGCCCTTTAGAGATTTAGGTTGACTGCTGTAAGTAACACAAATCCATCCAGACCTCCTGGACTTGTGTAAGCCTCTGGTCAGTCTATCAATGCAAAGTGAGAAAAGCTGTTTCCCTCCCTGGGCTGCAACCCCCCCCCCCTCCAGCTGCACAGAGCACTACAAGTCCTCTTTGCATCCGCAACGGTGGAAGACTTATGTGCTAATCCTGAAGCCCCCACCTAAGCCCCTGTAATAAAGCACGCTCTCAGTGAGGACCTGTCCCCTCCCTTCAGGCAAGGCAGCTTAGGCTCCTGCAATCACTAGCTGGTGAGCCGGAGGAAAGCTAATGAGCCCCAAGTCTAGACCTCCAACACCTGCATTCATAACCGTTCTGGTGGGTGGGTGGGGTTGGGGCTCTCTGGAGTGCAGGCAGACAGAGGATGGATGGATGCAGATGGAAATGATGGAGGTCTGCAAACATCCAGCAATGAGCTCCAACAGGTGGATCGTTTGGTGGCCAGCAGTTTGTGGTGTGAATAAATAGTAGTCCAACACTCTGCTGCCACGCCCCCCCTTGGAGAGCTTCAACCCAACTTTAAAATGAATTAATTGTTGATGTCGTAATCCATGCAAAGGTCCAGTCGCTCTGCTCACGCTTCCTACACAAGGCATGCGGGAAGTTTCCTGTGGGTGACCGTTGCGCAAAATGCAGTGCGTATGTTCTATTTAGAGTGTCTAGAAAGGTTTGTGTGATATGTTGTTTTATTCCTTATTCCATTTAGATGAGGGAATGGGGGTAGGTTAATTGGTCACTCTAAATTGCCCGTAGGTGTGAATGTGAGCGTGGATGGTTGTTTGTCTCTATATGTCAGCCCTGCGATGAACTGGCGACTCATCCAGGGTGTACCCCGCCTTCGCCCCAAGATGCTGAGATAGGCTCCAGCCCCCCCCGCGACCCCTAACGGGATAAGCGGTAGAAAATGAATGAATGAATGAATATTTAGTAATAGATTTAGTTGTTTATTTAGAATCAGAATCAGAATCAGAATACTTTATTTATCCCCGGGGGAAATTGTTACTTTACAGGTGCTCCTTGTAAGCATAGAAGTGAAAAACAAAATATATATATAAAAAAAGGAGTATATACAAGAGTATATACAGTATACAGTATACAGTAAGGTGTGAACAGTGTAAAATAATAAAAGTGCGACAGAAAATAAATAGTGTAAGAGAACTGCAGTATAAAGATGAAAGATCTGAGGGAGTGACAAGGTCCAAGAGCCATTCAGAGGGAGGAGTTGTACAGTTTGATGGCCACAGGCAGGAATGATTTCCTGTGGCGTTCAGTCATGCACTTAGGTGGGATAAGTCTCTCACTGAAAGTACTCTTGTACTAGTGTATTATGTACATGTTGTTACACAACACAAAGACCGTAAATGATTACCTTAAATTTGTTAGCTCTCATTTTCTTTGCTTTTTGAGTGACGAGTTCACAAGGTTTACAGCACTGGTGTTACAAAACAAGCAAGCACTCCTAAATATTACAGATAAACCGTAGACCCAGTTAAGTTACAACCAATGAAATTTTGGCCATGAATAGCAGAACCTCATTTATGTTGGCGATAATTGTCATTTTGCGCCAATTATATTCTGAACACAGGAACATATCCGCTCTGAGTGAAGGAACCAGCTAAAGGAGCAGCAGGCAGGTGTCCTGGATGTTTTCAGAATCCTGTTCAGGAGAGTAGAGCACTTGTGTAAGTGTTTGTTATTCAGGTTTAATTATGTCCACGGGGCCTGGGAGTGTAGGCCAATCTACACAGCGCCTCTTTAGCCCGAGCCACAGTGGACTGACTTGATGTCTTCCTCTTCTTTCCTCTGCTCTGAATGAGCAATTAAAGGTCATATCAATTAGAACATGTTGTGGTCTCCAGACTCATTGCTCCTGTAGCACTGGCAAGAAGGAATAAGTATACAAATGTAAAGCTTGGCTTACCTCACTTAAGTGTTATTCTTCAAATATGTTTTGAATAAATATGCTCCAGCATCAAAAGTTTTAGTGGTAATCAGCTGCTTGGCTTGGACCATTAAATATACAATATGATATATAAAACTATTTTTAATACCTTAATTTGGTTTTTTTAATCTTAAACTAGAGTTATGATCAAGGCTGTAACCATGGCGTCAACAAAACCAAGAAGGAGATTGAGGATATATCTACACGTACGAGGGTTTGTACCATTTTTAGCAATTCACAAAGATTTCAAAGTACTTGAATATCTCTATTATACATGTGGAAGCTACCAGGAGTCTCTACGTTATGCTTAAAATGTTATGTCATTCAGTCATAACCATCACCCATTTAGCCCCATGTTACTAGTGACCTCGAATACTTCTTAAGCTGAATAATTCACAAAATAAACTAAATCACTAGAGCTGGTAGTAATTTTGATAACATTAGTTTTGTTGCATTTGCTAATATTGTATAATGTTTGGATTTGGTCATATTTGAGTATTTGATTAATATATATTAGAATTACAGCCTTATTTATGATCAACTTACTTGCAAAGAGTGTTGTAGGTTTCGTGATTATATATGTGTGGGTGTGTGTGTGTGTGCTAGTTTCCCCATACATACATCTTTAATGAACAGACTACAGTACATTGGTTGTGAAACTATGTTTGGAAGTTACTTTGCAGTCATTCAGCGGTCACAGTTTTACAGCCACGGTGCAAGAAGCAAAACAAAAACCTATTTAGTCTAAATATGAAAGGTCTGTATTATTATCAGCGTCATATTGGTGTGCAAACAAACATTCACACAGTGCCAAATCAGACACAAAGAATTGTTTTCACTGATGATCCATGAATCCTAATGAAGAAGCATGCACAAAGAGACATATTGCAAAGGGTGATACGTGCCGTTGCCATAGCGAACCCCCTTCTTTGTGTACACCGAGATTAAATACGTTTGTTTGTGAGTGGAACCAGTGATGGAGGTTCCTTGGCAGTCTTGCAGCGAGGATGAGTGAACGTGTGCAGGGATTCCTGAAGTATGATTAGATGAATTTTAATTCTTTCATTTATTCATGAAATTCAATGGGTCTCATGTCTTCGAAGAGACAGCACACCAAATACTTGCTAGTTTCATCATCACTCTTTGTATTATTTGTGAAGAATAAATACATTGTTTCCCTCCCCATACAAATAAGAAAAGGAGGAACTAAAGACGGCAATATTACAGCGGCGCGCAAACATGATCATGGTGAGACAAGTGGTCTTGCATCAGTAGCCTTCATTAATGGTGTGACACGGTTTTTAGTTTGTTTTTTGTTGATAGCAGACTGTTTGTGTTGATGACAGGTGGTGTTCTGTCTGCATGCCCGTTTCACGCAAAATGTAAAAATGCTGCTGCTGTGATGTGAGTGTAGCAGTAGATTGCAAGCAACTAC